>CM031920.1:20719250-20906302 GCA_018703695.1 Prunus fruticosa | reverse complement strand
GTGACCAATGGGGGAAGGGGGGAGGACCTCACCTGTAATCCCTAGAAGAATGACTTTTGGTTTTAGTATTTTTGTGAAAATGTTATTAAGTTGATATAGACTGATTTTGTGTTTATGGAATTTGGTTTGATGTAAAAATATTTGGAATTAAGTGACTTAATTCTAATTGGGACAAAATCCGTATGATTAAGTTTATGATTTTCAAAGGAAGTACAGAGAAATTGAAGCAAGAAAATTATGATTTTTGATTTGGAAAGTGAAAATTAATCTCACGACGCATAGGCGCAACGGTTCGTGAATTAGGAAATTGAAACGAAGAAGTTATACTCGTTCGAAGTTTAGGGACTAATTACAAACACAGACTTTGCTATAAATTTCAGAGGGCACTGTTGGAATTCATAATTTGCATTTGAACCCGGAAGTTTGAGAGCTCTAGTGAGAGGCAATTTGCGGCAACTTACGCGGCGTAAGGTGGAGGTGATGGACACCACCAACCCAGATGGAAAGACTACTATCTGGTGAACATAACCCAAGAAGAATGGGAGTAATGGAGGTGTAGTGAAGGCGGGGTGACACCGTGAAGTCGGCTCGGTAGAAGGTGAAATAAGCAACTTCAACGGGCGGTTTGAGCCACTTACACTCGAATTGGACCTCGAGGTTAGAGTTTAACATTGTTCTACTCAGTATTATGAACATTTTAGCATAGGTCTTGACCGACGATTCTCGGGGTTAATCCGTAAGGGAATGGTACCCGAACCACCAGGCGGTGGCGGCGCGTGGCGGTGGCGGCGGCGCGTGGCGGCGCTAGGTGGCGATTCTACATTAGGGTTTTAGAGACAGAATGTAGTGCTGGAGTTAGGAACATGTTTGTATGTTTAAAATTGTTGAGATTTCCGGATCGTTTAATCGACGATGGGAGGCCTGCACAAATCTGGACCATTGATTGGGGATAATTCGGGACCAATTGGATGGTGTTCAAATTTTAATTATGTTGTAGCTGGTGTTGTGAGGAGTCTGTAGGTTCAGACAAATTGATTAATCGGGCCTCCGATCTTAATTATAGTATTTCAAAGTTAAGGCGACGCAAATCACCATTCGAATCATATAATGTAGAATAATTGCAGACCATTTGATTGGGCCCAAATTGTTAGGGTGATGTGGGACTATTTAGAGTCCATTGATGCGAAATGGGATTTGAAATCTGAGATTGTGGGCCCAGGGGGCGAGTTTTTGGAGTGTCGGATTTCAACATTGCGAACCCACAACCCAATAGTGACCTTTTGGACAATGGGTGTCATTGGTCATGATTACAGTTGACAACACATACGTCATCGGTTTTGGAGTTGGTTGGATGAGTTTGATCACTTTGGATTAGGTTTGATCCAAAGGGCAATTTCGTCATTAGATTGAAATATTGGATTTTGGAGTTTTGTGCTAATGAGCTATGTACTTTGCTTAGGTGCTATTGGAGATTGAGTTGCTCGTTGAGGTTTGAGATTGAGGATTCGTTAAGTTGTTGAAGACGCAGCTTGGACGAGGGTGAGTAGAACCATTAGGAGTTCGTGAGTAAAATCACGGTATTATATTTATTATAATGTGACCTTGGATAATGTTAATGGCTATAATTAACATGTTGGTTGTGATTTTATAAAATGTTTTTAATTGATTTAAAAACACATGAACTTGTTCTTCAAGGGTTAATGCGGTAATTGAAATCTATTTTGTTTTGAATTAATTATTATTATTGGAGATTTTGGTATTTAACCATATAACATATGTTGTGGATGTATGGTGGAAATTCATTCAATAAATAACCACATAAATATATATAATAAATATATATTGCTATAATTGGTCTATTGGCTATAAAACAATGTTTAATGTGAAACTACATTTTATATTGTTTTGGCGTTGGTGTTTTGGTGTTGGTGTTTTGGTGTTGATGGATTTAGGTGAGAATACCTTGAATCCTTAGTTTGTCAGGTGGGCATTCTCGTGGCAAATAATGAGGGATAAATGACCCTAGGAGCAAGACCCAAGAGCAAGTTAAGCCTTAAGTCTGGCGCCACTAGTACTCATGATTGGTGTGTAATCATGAGTGAACACTACTATGGTGTTTTGTAGTGTTATAGATTAGAGGTTCATAGTATTCTCTCTTTTCTATCTTCAAACAATTGACGTGTGAAAACTACTTTGAAATAAAGAGTTTTGGTGTGGTCACAGGTGGTGATCAAACTTTGACGTGTTAAAACTACTTTGAAATAAAGAGTTTTGGTGTGGTCATAGGTGGTGATCGAAACAGTTCTTTAAATAAAATAAAAGAATTGTGTTTGTGGTGATATTGATGATTATGATTACCTTGGTTATACAGAGGATTGTGGTGTGCTAATGAAAGTGCATGTGTTTATATATTATGTGTAAATGACATATTATACTGTGGGACGTGGTTTACTCATACGAGCTTTAGAAAGCTTCCGGGTTGTTCTATGGTGAACCCGGTGCAGCTATTTCAATGGTGTAGGGGAAAATCCTGCAGGTGGTAGAGACGGTGAGCAGGAAAATTAAGGTGAGGAGCAGGAGGCTCATTGGTGGTTCCACGGCTGTAAAGTGTGGTGTGAGAGTGTTGGTGAGTGTTAGACTTCCGCTGTGTGCAATAAACTCTGGGGACAAGTTTCTGTAATATATGATTGTTCATTTATGTGAGTTTGTAATGTAATATTTGACTTCAGAAGAGTTGAGTCATTATTGACATTGTTGTTCGGAACAGTGGTGTTGTATCAAGAAAGAAAAGTTTAAATTTCTAGGTATTATTGTTGAAGGTTAGAAGCTCGCGTCCCGGATTGTTGGTTGTTCTTCTTAATTTTCCAGATTATTTGTTGTTGAAAATTCGGGGCGTGACATCACCACTGAGGTAAACCCCTCAGTCTGATTTTCTGAATTTGACAAAAAGATTCTGAAATTTAGTTATGTATTTGATTTAATTTTTGAAAAGAAACACATTCTTTTTTATCATCTCAAGAAAGTATGCGGACAAGGAGTTTGCATCTGAAACAAAACAACTCTACAGCCAAAGTTAAAACACAACCCACATCACCCAAGCTAAAACAAAAACAATATAACTTATGTAGAGCAACTAATAAGTACAAACAAGGAGATGAATTCCATGAACTGTCTCTGGAACTTCTCCTTGGACTTGCTCACCGTTGTGTACGTAGCCTCACACCTTCAGGCCTACAAACAGAGAAAGATGATTTCAGAATACAATAAGAATCAGACAAAGACAATATATTTATTGTATAGCAACTTGTGTACATGAGGAGACAGAGATGAAAACTTAAACAACAAAATTATATCATGAGACAAGTTAACTTACCTATCTAATCCTCTGTTGCTTGGAATCGTTGCTGAAGACTGATCTTATCTACATCATTTCGCCATCGAAGACTATTCCACCAATTTAAATCTCCTCTAATTTGTTTAATAGTTAGCGCATCGCGTGCTGCGAAGGGAAGCTTCCCTAGGCTGGGGCAATTGCTCACCTCGATCCTCTCCAAAGCTGATCCTTCCATTTCCCTAGAACAAACGGTCCTCAAAGTTTCCATATCCCTGAGTTCTATGGTTTTCAGCTTGGAAGCGTTTCGTAGTAATTTTCTGCGATCAATTGCTTCATCCTCCTGCAGTCACTTACCTTGATTTCTTCAATGTTTTGAACAAGCCGAAGTAAAGCAAAAGGATATGAGGTTCTTTAGCCTTCCACATCCCACCACTTTAATGGTCTTTAAGTTTCCAAGACATCCTCTGCGAACTATTCCATCCACCATGGTTGCTAAGTTGTCTAGGCGACTGAGAGTTAAATGCTCCAGATTTGTTAATGTGCTCCTAAGAGTTTTTCGCCAATTAACAAACTAGTTATGCAGCCACAATTTGATATGGTGAGTGACTTCAAGTTTGGCAGGCCACATGAACTCTTTCTGGCAACTATATCAGACAAACTACTCATACCTCCGCACGAGATGAGGTCCAGGGCACTAGCACTGCACAGTAGCTCCTCGAGGCCTCGTTTCAAGAGGTCAACCCCTCTAAGGATGAGTCTTTTCTCATCATGTTGAGTCGGTAAGTTCGTATCGCAGCTCCTTGTACTAATCCGTATGGTGTACTCCTTCAATCTCCCAAACCATGGACCAGCATAGTCCAAGGCAACACAATCAACTGTGTCTAGCCTTATATGAAGAACTGAAAGTTGACGCAATGATAATAATTCATCAAATGCCGCTCCTTCTACGTTGCGTTTTTCACATCCCACTTATAAGCACTGAAAGACATGTCTAAGACCTCAGAGACTAGATAATCCTGATATGCTTCCCTCCATGATGATTTCTAAGTGGTGTGTGTGTGACAAGTTTAGATCTCTCAGATGAATTAACTTTCCCATATCTTTTGGAAGTTCTCTTATTCGAGTGCCACAGAGATCAAGCACTTGGAGTTTATAAAGACCTCCAAGTGGGGGTAGATTTTGAGAGAACGACAGTCTCTTAAGAGAAGAGTGTGTAGCTCCCTTAGATGAAGAAGAGAAGAAGGCAAGGAAGTTATTTGAGTGCTACTTAAATTCAAGAATTTTAGTACTCTAACCTCTCGAAAGAAACCGTCAGGGGATTTTTATTTAGAGGATTACATTGAAGGAACAGCACAGTTAGGTTTGAGGCCCCCAGCAACCGAGTTGGCAAACTCGTTATAGATTTATTCACAAATGAAACTCTTCTGAAGGATTTTTGAAGCTTTTCTAGCATTCCTTGCAATGAACTGCTGAAAAACCCGGTTTCTTTCTCATTTGAGGATATCCATATGGCTACTTCCCTCAATACACTGTGCATCTTTACAGTGCCAATACCTTCACCCTGTTCTAACATGCAAGAATCCTTCAAATATTCAAGTTTTGCAATCCCATCATTGAATGACTCCTCTAAAGTTTGACGTTCACCGATCAATCCTTCGGCTATCCAGCAATATATTAGTTCCCTTGTTTTAATTAAGAAATTTTCTGGGTACAATGAACAAGATAAGAAGCACCATTTAAAAATCTTACTTGGCAGTGAATTATAACTCAATTTCAATCGCAGATACACCTTGTCGAAGCTCCCATAATGTGGTTCTGAATGCTTCAGTTGCCGGAGTGCATTCTGCCATAGCTGAATCATTGTTTTGTCCCTCATGGACTTCCCCATCGTCTCGATTGCCAGAGGTAAACCACCACATTCCCTAGCAATTTCTCTTGCTAGACGATTTATGTCTTCTGACTCCACTACGTTTCCTGCATTTTGTGCAAATAAATTCCAAGCCTCTTCTTCATTCAGAAGTTCCATCTTTAGTTCTTTATCAGTCATCATTTCCCTACACACGCCAAGTGATCGAGTTGTCAAAATGATCTTACAATTTGCTTGGTCATCACCTTGTGGTATCCCCACGATGTCCAAATCAATTTTCTCCCAAACATCATCAAGAATGAGCAGGAACCTGCAGTTGGAATAGCATTGAGCTTGGGCATCATGAATTAGGAAACCAAATTCTGTAACTGACTTTAACAGTAACATAACATTAAGACAGATAATATAATCAAGACCAAAAAATGAAGTTAACTAGACTTGAAAAGATAGAAGTGTAAGAAAAATCATGCTCGGATCAGAACATTAATATAACCTTTTTCCTGACTTCAATACTCGATGTAGTTTACAAACCCTTCGTTCTGTGCTCTCTTCTGCATTCAGTGCTAAATTCAATCTCTCAGCAACTCGAGATTGAACCTTTTTCATATCGAGGTCATTCGACACGGGGACCCAGATGACCATATCAAAGAACTCTGAGGCAGAAGACTCAAGCCGATTGTTCAAGGTTTTTACTAGTGTAGTTTTCCCAGAACCTCCCATTCCATAAACAGCAATCCTTGTGATTCTTTTATCAGCTAAAAGTTTCATAAGCTGATTTAGCTTCTCTGGTGCTTTCTGACCAACAAGAGAAGGTGCCGGAATATGCTCAACACGTATATCACTTAGCTTCCTATCTTCCATAGGTGGAAGATCACATGATTCCTTGATTAGTTGTTTCAACTCATCACACTTCTTTGCTGCACTTTTGCTAAGCTGGTACTTCTGGCACATGTTAGAGTCAAGAAAACACCCCGGCCAATGGAAGCATCAAGGGGATCTGCCTCCAAAAGTAGCCGAGCTTTTTGTTCAATCTCCTCAACCTCATGCTTGATCTTGTCAACCTTTTTAAGCCACTCCTTAACTTGCCCCGGGGGGTGCTTCCCTTCTATCTTTGCTATATCAATATCTTCTGTAATATCATTTTCTCGACAGATGAGCTTTTGTAGTTCCTCCCTCAAATTTTGGATGTTTTTCTGGAAATTTTTCAGTGTGGAAAACCGTGACGACATGGTGTTGGCCAAACATCTAACGACTTCAACAAAGAAAGAACCCAAGGTTTCCATGGTACACAACAAAGGCCAAAGTAAGGGTTGGGAGTAAGAACACTAGTGTAGCTCTCAGTAGTCGTTTTGGGATTACAAAGTCATAGTTATGCATCATATGGTTTTATAGAGTCCTTTTGTTTTGTCCAGAAGCTATTAACAGTCTCAGAATCCTAAGAATGAGAAATGTAAAGAAAATGAAAATCGCACATAGACCAATGCCGAGCCAGAGAATGAGAGAGCTAGCACAAGAACAAGAACCGGAAAAATAATATTTTATCTAACATAAAATCCAAATGGGTAGGTGTCTGTAAATTTCCTAGTTGGTTTCATTAACTTTCCTTAGTTATTGCCTTCAATATATGAAGAAATCCTTGATATACTCATCCCTACGTAGCTGTAGTGATCTCACACATTCGTCATGAAATTTTCTATATTATATTATCCAGGTCCAATTACAAATGTTGCTTCAAGACCATACTAAAAGGAGTGTGAGATGTGATGTGAGTTTCCGAGATTGTGGTAGAATCATCAAGAGTGCATATGGATTGAAACTTAGGCAGATGCATTTCTAACAAGTTTACCAAAATTTTCAGGAGTGCATATAGATTGAAAATTAGGCAGATGCATTTCTGGGATATGACAGAGCCATCATATTTCTGGTTGTTGAAATTTGCAGCTACAAAACACAAGGTGACACTAGCCTATGGACATACGTACATTTCTTGGACAAGTCTCATGCAAAATAACAGAAACTAATTGAGAGAGACCACAAAGCCTATAATAATAAAACTAAAAATAAATAAATCAACCCAATAATAATAATAATAAGGACAATGCTTGGCTCCTGATATATCAGGAGCCATTCCTCTCAACACCTTATGTGGCATCCTTAAAAATCGACATATGTTTTTTTTTATAATTTTTATTTTATTTTATTTATTTTTCCTCACTTACTCTTTCTTTCTCTCTCTTCTCACCCACTCACCTCTCCTCTCCTCCGGTGCTCTCTCTTATCTCATCTTTCCATCACTCCATCTCTTTCCCTACAACTCAGATCAAGAGTAGAGAGAGTAGCACCGGAGAAAATTTTTCTCCCCAAGTTGTACCCTGGAATCTTCCACCATTTCTAAAATTTTCAGAACTTCCCAATAAATAACTAAATAAAATTAAAAATTAAAAAGGAGAGAAATCAAGATATAGTGTTTGGGTGATGATGATGGAGGAGTGATTGGGTGGTGATGACGATGATGATGGAGGAGGGGTGATTGGAGAGAACGGGGAATGGGGCAAGGGGAGGTGACGCGGAGATGGATGACAGTGGTCGATGCTGCTGTCGAGGATGGAAGATGGCAACGATGGGAAGAGAAAGGAGATGAGAGAAGAGAGAGTTGGGGGAGGAGAGGAGAGTGGGTGAGAAGAGAAAGAGGGAGAGTGAAAAAAAAATGAAAAAAAACAAAAAACATGTGTCGATTTTTAAGGAGGCCACATAAGGTGTTGAGGAGGAATGGCTCCTGATATATCAGGAGCCAAGCATTGTCCTAATAGTAATAATACATATAAACATGAAAAACCAAAAATAAAAACTACTGCTGCTGCACCACCACCTTCAAGCCACCACAAAGCCATAAGAAAACTACATATGTGCCTTTTTCCGCCGTACGCCGAATCTGGATGTGGTAGACCTACCTATGCCTTTCCTTTGCAATTAAATAACATGCCGTTTGGGTTTGTACCCAATAGCAGGTTAGAGGCTACAATATTTTCGTTTTGCAGCAGCCAACAGGCTTCCTTTGCTTTGTCTTTTTTTTTTCTTTTTTCTTTTGCTGAACTTCTGAAGTAAGATGGAAATTTACTCATGGGTCTCTCTTAAACATGCGAGAAACATGTGGGAATTAAGTAAAGTTGCTTCGGATTTTAGGCAAATATTAAGAATGCTTGGCTTTTTTTTTTTGGTCGATAATGCTTGGCTTATGAAAGACGTAGAGCTCCTGAAATGATATCATGGCGCTCAATTGCGAATGGACATATGTCCAAACAGTTAAAGAAAAGTTTATAAATCTTGGACTAGTGTTATTTTTTTAATTTTTATTTTTGGAGAACAAGTATAACTTCATTAATAACTATTACAAATTCAAGTCTAGCTAACTCAGAGTTGACTGATAGAGGAATAAGAAAACTCTTTACAGCGCCAAGTGCTCCAGAGAGACCATGAGAACAATTGGTTCTACTTGAACAGGAAACAGAAGCACCAAAACTGAAAGGGCCTTACCGCTCAACATCTACTTGGCCAAAGAAGGCCACAATAACTCCAGTATCTCGCACGATCTCACAGCACCTAGTATGAAAGATGCATTTAGATCTAGCAACTCTACCTCCTCAGCATAAAGGATTTCAAAAGTCAGTCCAAAAGGACTGAGGATAAACAAAACCCAGCACAAAAATGGAGAGAAACGCCCGGTTTATTAGCCGAATGGGTTGGTTCCAGGGGAAAATCCTTGGAACCAAAAGGAGTTGTAGAGAAGAGAGGCCAAGAAGAAAGGAGAAGAAGGGAGAAGAGTCAAGCATATTCGCATATTAATATATGGATGTCCAATTTTGTTAGGTGCAATTCTATTAGCACCCAAAATCTTTTTTTTTATTTTTATTTTCTAAGGAGCACCCAAAATCTAGGTTTGGACACTCATTAATTTTTAAATGACAATCTCAATGTAAATTATCAAAAAGGGCTTTAATAAAAGGAAAAACTTATTAGTTGTCAATTTCTTGAGACACACACAAATTATCTAATCTATGATTATCTTTAACTTCATCATAAACACCGATGCTCACCTTTTTCTTTAATATCTAAATGTTTTGGGATTCTATGCCTCATGCAGAAGAAGAATAAATAAATAAATATAAAAAAGTAATTGCAATTTTTTATGCTTAACAGTGAAGTTGAAAGTTGAAAACAATTGGCAAAAAACCCTAACCGCACCCTGCTTCCTTTTCTCCTTGCCGACAATCAACCGCAAGGAAGCTAAAGGGGGGGGGGGGAGATGGCCACTGCCCCTCCTCCCCTCCACCTATCTTCCCCTTCCTCTCCTAATCTCTGCTTTTTTTCTCTCATCTTTTTCCTTCCTCTTATCCCATCTTCTCCTCCCTTTCCCCTCCCCAAATAATCTAGATCTGTTTGGATCTAGGTATGTTTGTCTGTGGTTGTTTTTGCAGTGTTCTAGGTGATTGGTGTTGTCTTTGTCTTGGCGGTGGTGGCAGTAGTGACGCTAGATTGCGTTCTCTCCTTAGGAGAGCTGTGATATCTGGTGGATGATGTTTTGTCTCTATTTCAGCAGCATCGATAGCAGCGAAGTTGGTGGTAGTTGTTGGGATGTGGTGCTCTTCTCTACTCTACATCGACAGAAGAACTATGCTTGGTCATAGAATGCCAACACTAAATAAGGAAAACTGTAAAACAAAGATGTTTTCTCTACTTTGACAATTTTCTCTACTTTACGTCAACAGTGAAGGTTTTAACTAAATAAGAACTCGCCAACACAACCCCTCAAGTTGGGGCAAAGATGTTTCGCATGCCCAACTTAACAAGCGAGTCATAGAATGCCATACTTGAGACTGACCAAGTGAACCAATTGTTAGAGAAGGTCTTGTCATAAACCATGATATAAGCAACAGACAAACCAAAGTAAAGATCGCACACAAGAGAAAACCCTAACAAATAGGACACATAAAAGCATAACATAGAAATCCTGTGAGAACGGCAATAGATAAGGCTGAACATAGAAACCTTGTGAGCATGGCAGAACATAGAAACCCCATAAGCACGGCAGTAGATAAGGCATCACTAAGAAACCCTGTGAGCACGGCAGGAGATAAGGCAGAACACAAAGGCAAAGCAAAGGCAAAGGGCACGGCCACATCAACAGCAATGGCAATGACCATATCAACAGAAAGCGAAGCAAGCAAAAGCAGACGTTAACGACGGCAGTAGTGGCCATGACAACAATAACAGCAACCCAAGTGAAGGAGAATTCCTCCATATCTACTATACCTAATTTACGCAGGCACAACTTTTCTTCACTCCCCTCTCCCCTAAAGAAAGGGTCGTCGGAAGTCAAGAAATAGACAATATCTTCATGGGAAGATAAACAAATCCTTTTCACTCCCCTTCCTCCTCTTAAAGGAGGGGATGAGAGCACTTAAATTGCAAAGAGAACAGAAGCATAGGTCACAAGAAAACCTAGCTTTGATACCATGTCAAATATTCAGTTAAGCTAAGATTATTATTCTTCTTCAATATGGAGGTATTTATACAAGTACAAAGATGTGGTAATCCTAAATAAAATAAGAAATATATCTAAATTACAATAGGAAATAAATCTCATTTATAATAGGACTAAATAAGTGGTAAGGAACTAAAATCCTAAATAAATAAGGAACCAAAATCTTAGCTAAATAGGGGCTCGCCAACAAAAATCTATTCTATGGTTTAACAAAAGGAAAAAGAAAATCAAGTTGAAAAAATTAGCATATAAGTTTAGAACAAAAGATAATTTTGTGTAGGAGTTTATAGGTTAAGTAAGGCGCATTTATCAATACACTTGAGGTACTAAGGACTTACTTTGTAGGATGTGATAACAAGTTAACAACATACATAATTTTAGCACCAAAAGCTCCTCTCTCTTTTTCCCTCTCTCTCTACCAAGCAGGCTATTACAATCTACAAGTTGCTAGGTGTTGAGGCCCAAAAAATCCAAGGCTGGGCCAAAATATATTTCCTGGCCCAATACAATCTTAACCGGGAAAGAAGCCTGACTTGGGTATGCAAGAATTTGTCGTATGCGCTTGCACAAGTTATGGTCCACATGCCACACCAAGCAAACATGCAACCCGCCATGTAGGGAAGTCGTAACGAGCTTGTACAATGTACACCCCAATTTATTTACTTATTTATTGAGAGTGTGAGGTAAAATAAAAATAAAAATAAAAACACTAAAATTACAAAATTTAAATAACACGAAACATGAGAATTAGACATAAAACTTCTATTCAAACCAAAGTAATTTACATTGTAATTTTACAAGCAAAATTTCAGGAAAGTACAGACTCTTAACAAAACATCCAAAACTATCTGCAACTCATTCTTCTTGTTTCTTTGTCACAACTAAACTTCAGATTCAAAACCTGCAATAAATTCATTAAGGGGTGAGCATTACATGCTCAGTAGAGGCCCTATATGATTAGTGAGATTTTTAATGTACAATTTATGCAATGCATGAATGAACTTCAATTCTACCCAACCCGTTAATCTATATAATAGGGCAAGCAAATCTGCATGTCCCATACCATGCATTTTACCACTGTGATTCCGAATGCCCCATTATATAAACTAACACCCATTTCAATCATCCCATAATTCCCCTTTTGCTAGTCATCTTGTCTATACCATTGATCTCCAAGCCCAAATCACCCAATCAACAATTATACCACCGATTTCCTAATCTACTGTGCACACGGGCTCGCCCTGAACTTGGTCCCTACAATGGTTAGACTCAACTACACAAAAGATTCTTCCCATTATCCTATTTTCCATAATTTTGTTAAGCTCATAATTTCATACATATACATGCCCTATTTACTTACTTCTTTTGCTTAGTTTCCTATAATTCTGAGTTATTTGCCTCCCTTTGTGTGTTTTGTAGGCAAATAGAGCAAGAAAGCATAATTCATGCAATTCAAGCATGTTAAGGCCTAATTTGGATGAATGGATGAAGAGCTTAAAGACAAACTCATTTTGGCTACAGCCCCCTGCCAGTCCAGTTCGGTAGGTCATAATACAAGCTTTGTTTCAGCAACCTATATAGCTCGGATGAGGCAGCATTCTTCATGAACGTTGTTCCAATGGGTGTGTACTATAATATATCCAAAATTCAGCCTCATTGGATAAATCTGGAGTCTGTTACCTAGCAAACACAGAACCATGCTCAGGATGGATTTTATCAGCGCGCAAAACGAGTTAGCAATTTGTTTCGGCCTTAACTTCCTCCTCCGACCTTGGATTGGCCCAAATGATATATGGCTGGAAAGAAGACATTCTGAACTTCAAGTTTGATTGCTTAAAGTCCTAATTTGATTAAGGGAAGCCCAATTCGTAAGCCCTTGAAGTTGCTGGTCATGCTGACCTCAGGATGAGCTAATGTTTCTGGTTGGATGCTTGGTCATGGTGAGCTAGGCATGAGCTATTGTAGCTGGTTGGAAGCTTGGTCATGCTGACATGAAGATGAGCTAGGGCTGCTGGTGGGATTTATTAGGGAAGTGCATCATCCAATTCAGATTTTCTAATACAAGTGCATCAACCATTTCAGATTTTATAATACAAGTGTTGTATGCATTAGTCTTATTGAATTTAGATTTTCAGCTTCCTTAGGCCTATATATAGTGAGGTTTCCCAAGCTTGTAAACACACCCCAAGGGGGGGAGCTCTCAAGCACTTCTCTAGAGCTCCCTTCCCTTCTCTCCCTCAAATTCTCTTAGTTTCCCTTTGTAGTTCTCAATTGTTGTAATAAGATCATTCTACTAAATTTTCTTTGTACTAAATCTCCAAACATTTCTCTATTCTCTTCAAAAGTCTCCATGTTCTTGAAACACTTCTTAAACACATTCTCTTCCAAACATTCTCCAATTCCTCAAACACATGTCTCTTCTCTAAAGTTCTCAAACACAATTCCCATTCCTTCACCAAATTCTCTAAGTTCTCAAACACTTCCTAAACACCTTTCTCTTCTCCAAGTTCTCAAATACTTTCTTCTCCCTTCTCTAAAGCTCCCAAACATTTCTCAAACACTTCCTTTCTTCCTCAAAGTTCTCTTAGTTTCCTTAATGTTTTCTTAGTTGTAATTTATTTTTCTGGTAATGTACATTCTTTCTTCTTGTTTTGTTTCTTTTGTTTTCATTTTTGTTTTGTGTAGGAAAATTGAATTGGATCATTCAATCACCAATCCCTGTGGAATCGACATCGCACTTACATATGCTATACTACCGAACGGCTCGTGCACTTGCGAGTATCACAAGTTGAGGATGCAGCTGAATCCATTTTGGTGCAGCTGAATCTACGCAACAAGTTTTTGGCGCCGTTGCCGGGGATTGGTAACATTGTTTGATTCTATTTGGTTTTCCTACTTTTTATTTATTTTTATCTTTTTCATAATTGGACAGTTTCATGTTTTAAAGTTAATGAGGTTAATTGATAAGTTGTGTTTGTAGTCCAACGGACAAGGACAATTGCCTGACAAGCAAGAGAACTGGGTTTGAGTCCCAAGCTTACACAACACAAAAAAAAAGGTTCAAGTAGCATGTTGATTATTGCTAGTTTATGGTTTCATTCACTTGCTCTTAATTAAATATCTTGTTCAAGTTTACAAAACACCATATGACTCTTGGACTGATTAGTGAATGAATGGGTAGATATTGAAGACAAACACCATGTTTAAATTCTACTTGGTTCTTTATTGTTCTTCTTGTTCTTAATGGGTTTGGAATTTGTGTTTAGACTAAACACCATAGCTAAATACTTGTTCTGAATACTTGATTAAAACCACACACCATATGGATAATCATATTTGAGAAAGAACGAACTCCATAAGCTAGTTTGATTTACTTTGATGCTTGTTACTTTGAAGCATGGAATTGGATGTTTGTAGTGAAGTTGAATCCCTAATCTTGATGTTTTAGTTTAGTTTATCCTTTTCATTTATGTTATGGTTTCCTAATCCAATAAATCTAAAAATCTGTTTCAAGTTTCCTTGTCTTTCTTTAAGCATTTCTGAAGTAGCTCAATAAGAAAGAGGGAGAGAGAGGAGACAACCAAATCCATAGAAACATTGAGTATGGAGCAGCGGAGAAGTCGACCTCCAGCTGCTATGGCCAACCACACTCCAGCTATCACTTCAAATGGAAGCATTCCGATCATATCTCTTTCATTTGTATAATAACTGCTACTCATGCTTAGTTTTGTCTCATTTTCTGTTTTATTTTTGTTGGGGTTTTCTTTTCCTTGATGTGGGAGAAACATGATTAGCAACTGACCCAAATACTCAAAGAAGAACATGTGCTGCCATACTATGTGCATTTCCCTCTCATTGTCTTCAAGGGGAAGTTCTAAACTCTCTTTCTTTTATTTTTTTTTCATTTCATTCCTTTACCCTGGATTTCATGTGCATTGCATGCCAAGTTAGTCCAATTTCTTGCTACTTGGAGACGTTATGCAATTCTATTTATCTCATGATCTTGGTTTCGTACTCTAGAACTTATTTGAATATCTCTTGAGACATCTTGCTGCCATACAATGCTTAGGAAGTGATTTAGGCCATGTTTGAACCGTTTGAGCCTTTCTAACCATCCCTCTACATGTATTCATCCCTAGTCAACCCATTTGAGCCTACGTTAAGCCTTTCTTTATGTAAACCATTCCTACCATAATAAATCTCTGTTTCTTATCTTTGAGCAATTAAAGCTATCTTCAAAAGAGAGTCAAAATGATGCAAGGTTTTAGGAGCAAAAGTGATTCATTTAGTGCCATAACCCAAGTGTTGAAAAGAAATAAGTTTGGGGGTATTGGTAACTAATCAAAAGAGGTAATGAAGTGTGACCAATGTAGTCACGGCCTAGGGTGTTTATAAGGTAAAGATCATGGTGATCTAGGGTAAAGAGCCACAAAATTAGGCCAAATTAACACATTTGAAGGTGCTGAAATTATGTTGAAAATCTGCTCATGTATGTGTTCCTTGCCTGTTACAAAGTTCAGTAATCTCTCATGCTTTTACCTATGCTTTAGTTGTGCTCAAAATGTTGTTATATCTCCATGTCTCCTCTTTCATTCAACCACTACACTAAGCCCCATTACAACCCTTGTAAAGTCCTTTTGATCCTTGGTAATGTGTGGTATTACTGTGGAGAGCTGATTTCATAATGAGCTTATGGGGCTCGAAATTCTTGATTGTGCTCTAAGTGTGTGCGCATGTACTTATTTGAGTTGCAGGTGTTGTTCTGATTTGGCATTCACACACTACACTTAAGGATGTCATTGTAAGCTTTGCACACTCTTGAATCATGTGTGGAACTTAGATTGTGATTGTTGTGTTTCTTTGGAACCATATACTTTGGTGATTCTTTGAGGATATTGTTTGGAAGGCTAGCTGCTTATTTTCTGTTTTCTAAGTGGTGGTTTTATTTTGTTTGCTCGAGGACTAGCAAAGTCTAAGTTTGGGGGTATTTGATAAGTTCATAATTTCACACATTTGCATGCCTTCATTGCTTAGTAATTTTGTTTAGTTTCTCTTTATTTCGAGTCACTTATCTATGTTTGTGTGTTCTGTAGGTTATGGGAGCAAGAGATCACATTTGATACAATCCATGCATATTAAGGGCTGATTGGCGTGAGAGGAATACACTTGAGGCATTTGAAGCAAAATGGTGCAAAAACGTGCAAAAAGCTGGAACTGAGTTAGAAGTTCATTTTGGACTTATCTTCTTCTTCCGAACTTGGATTGGGCCAATACTTGTGTGGTTTGATCAATGACATTCTGAACTTCAAAATGGACATCTTAAAGTCATCATTTGATTCAGCAAAACCCAATTGCGCGCCCATGGAAATACATATCATGCTGACATGAGGATGAGCTGATGGATGTTTGGTCATGGTGAGCTAAGCATGAGCTATTGGTTCCTGGATGGAAGCTTGGTCATGCTGACATGATGATGAGCTAGGGCTGCTGGTGGGATTTATTGGTGAAGTGCAGCAACCAATTCTGATTATCTAAATACAAGTGTTGTATGCATTAGCCATATTGAATTCAGAATTATCACTCCCCTCTCCCTATAAATACCACTTCCATTCCACATTCAAGGCAATTCAGAGAGAGACAAATTTACTTCAGCCATTACTTCCATACACACATTCAGATTCACCACAAAGAGAGAAGAGAGCTAGCTGCAAAGGAGGGAGAGCTGGAGCTGTCCTGGAAACTACCTTGCTGCCACCAGCTAGTTCTTCTATTCTCTTTACTCTATCTATGTATTTCTTATTTTCTGTATTCATAATTATGTTTAACTAATCTATTTAGTTAGGGCTTAGGATGAAGCCCTAGTCATGAATATTCAATGTTATGGATGATTTCATAGTTAATTGATTTCCTTGCTTTCATTATCAAGTTGTTCATCTCCAGCTTATTATGTGCTTGATGTATGTTTTCTTGGAGTAGCTAACTAGGATTTTATGCATCTAGCATAGGTTGGGAAGGGGTTTAGATTCACCAATTCTACTCTTCTTTCACAAGCAACACATGAATGGCCTAAGAATCATTCAAGGGGTTAATAACCATAGGTTGACTAGGACATATAACATGTTCTGGGACTTGTGTGATTATCATATTCTCAAGGAACTTAATGACTCCTATATGCTTTATTCTAAGTAGATACCATGCTTAGGTTGCATATTAGAGATCACGTGTTGTGTAGATACCATGCACAATTACATGCCTTAGGAGAATCATGCATCCTGCACCTAGATACCATAGGCTTGTATGCGATAATCTATTGTTAATGAAGCTTGAGTCAATTTCTATGCATTCATAACTTGGATAGGAAGACTAGAGGTGGATTCCAAGGCTCTAACACTTCTAAATCATTGTTTCACAACTTGTTGATTGCTGCCATTGTTACTTTCCAGCACTTCCATTTTATTCTCTTGTTTTCATTTCAACAACAAAACCCCCCATTTCGAGTGCGTGTGTGGTGCTAGGATTCTGTCCTAGACCTTGCCATTTGTTAGTTTGTTAGTTTGTTAGTTTTCTGTTTTCCAGCATTCTAAGTAATTTAACTTGCAACCAATTTACCATTCTCCGATGGATAAACCTCGTATTTACATAAGCTATACTATAAATGGTTCGTGCACTTGCGAGAATTAAAGTTGCAATTTTAATAACTCATTTTAGTTGTTAGGAATAGGCTCAACAAGTTCTTGGCGCCGTTCAGGGGAACCAGGAACGATGGTGCTATAGTTAGATTACTTTGAGTGTTTTTGTTTTAGTTGTTATTTTCGTTGATTTTTTTTTTCTGTATTCTGTTTTTCTTTTTAGTTGTTATCTTCATTTGAAGGCACTAATTTGGTTCTTGTGTATGCATATATGTCCGAATTTGATTCTGAGCCAATTTCACCAAGAAGTTTTGCTGTACGTGTTGGTTTGAGGAGGTATTATAGTTCTTCAAGTGATGAATCTGAAAGCTACGAATCTGAAGGTTCAAGCAAGATGGCAGAGATTCCAAACAACAACAATAATGATGAAGGAGGTGGTGCACTTGTTGTCCAACCTCGGAAACCCCTGCGTGAATTTTCCATCCCCAAAGTCACTGATCAACCTTCGGTGCATCGTCTATCCTCAACTCACAATTGACAGGTTTGAGCTTAAAAGTGGTATGATTCATCTTCTTCCAACTTATTATGGTAATACCACTGAGGATCCTTACATGCATGTTAAGCAATTCTTTGAAATATGTGCTACAATCAAAATTCAAGGACTTGATGATGAGCAGATTAAGATGAGGCTATTCCCATTCAGTTTAAAAGATAAGGCTAAGTCTTGGTTATACTCTTTGCCTAATGCTTCAATTCGTACTTGGGATGAGCTTTCTAATAAGTTTTTGCAGAAATTCTTTCCAGCTCAAAAGGCTAACTAGATTAGAAAGGAAATTCTTGGTTTCAAGCAAGGAGAAGGAGAAGCTTTTCATGAATGCTGGGAGAGGTACAAGGAGATGATGAGATCTTGCCCACACCACAACATAGAGAGTTGGATGCAAATGCAATCTTTCTATGAAGGTTTGCTTGATTCCGAAAGGATGATGGTAGAAGCAACAAGTGGAGAAGGACTGATGAACAAAACAGCGAGATGAGGCTTTTACTCTCTTTGAATCTTTGAGTGCTAACTCTCAACAATGGAGCTACAATAAAGGAAGAGGAGCTCCTATGAAAGCTGTGGTCTCTGAGGTAAGTACTAATAATGAGATTAATGCAAAACTTGATGTTATGTGTTCTTTGCTTCAACAGGCAGTGACTGGTCCTCTAGGAAACAAAGTGGAAGTTCAAGGCCAATCTTTTGCGGACCACATGCTAGAACAAGCAAATGCCCTTCAAGGAAGGAATCCTCAGAATGATCCTTACTCAAACACGTACAATCCGGGGTGGAGAAATCATCCTAATTTCAGGTGGAGCAATAATTCAAATGTGCAACAATCTCAAGGACCTCCCCAGGATTCCAAATACAACAAAGGCAATTCCAGCAAGCTTCCCAACAAGTGCAAGGACAAAGGGACGATCAAATGGGAGAATTGAAAGACATGTTCAAGAAGTTCATGGGGCAACAGATGCAAACCAATCAGAATCTTCAAAATGCAGTGAACAAACTAGAAGTGCAAGTTGGGAAGATTGCATCCTCCATGAGCAATAGAGCTCATCCGAACTTTTCCGAGCCAAACGGAGGTTAATCCAATGCATTTAACACTCTGAAACTAGAACTAACATCGACACCAATTATCAAGGCACCAGATTGGTCATTACCTTTTGAATTAATGTGTGATGCTTCTGATTATGCTCTTGGTGCAGTTCTAGGTCAAAGAGTGGAGAAGCTCCCTCATGTAATCTATTATGCGAGCCGGACATTAAATGATGCTCAGCTCAATTACTCAACAACTGAGAAGGAGTTACTTGCTGTAATTTTTGCTTTAGAGAAGTTTCGTTCATATCTTGTTGGTTCTAAAGTGATTGTATATTCTGACCATGCAGCACTTAGGTACTTGTTAACCAAGAAGGATGCTAAGCCACGCTTGCTTCGATGGGTATTGCTATTACAAGAATTTGATTTAGAAATCCGAGATAAGATATGGTGTGAGAATGTTGTTGCTGATCATCTCTCTCGTCTCATCGATGGTAACCACAAGTTTGAGGATGTCTTGCCCTCAATGAATCTTTTCCAGATGAACAACTATTTGCCATTGATGATCAAGAACCATGGTATGCTGATCTTGTTAATTATCTTGCTAGTGGTGTTTTGAGAGATGATCTAACTTTTCAGGAAAGAAAGAAGTTCCTTGCCACAGCCAAACATTACTTTTGGGATGATCCATATCTGTTCAAACATGGCCCAGAAACCAAATCATAAGGAGGTGTATCCCAGAGAATGAGCAGCAAAGCATACTCAAGTTTAGTCATGAATTTGCATGTGGAGGTCATTTTGGTGCCAAGAAAACAGCAGCCAAGGTTCTTCAATCTGGTTTCTTTTGGCCCTCTCTTTTAAAGATGCATTTTATTTCTGTTCTAAATGTGATAGGTGTCAAAGAATGGGAAACATAAGCCGGAGGAATATGATGTCATTGAACAACATTTTGGTGGTGGAGCTGTTTGACATATGGGGTATAGATTTCATGGGACCTTTTCTTTCCTCTTTGGGTTATACTTACATTCTTGTTGCTGTAGATTATGTATCCAAATGGGTGGAGGCATTGGCTACAAGGACTAATGATCATAGAGTTGTCCTGAAATTCCTGAAAGATGTGATTTTCACAAGGTTTGGAACTCCTAGGGCTGTCATTAGTGATGGTGGCAGCCACTTCTGTAACAAACCATTTGAAGCCTTAATGAGAAAGTACAATATCACACATAGAGTGTCAACTCCATATCATCCTCAAACTTCTGGACAAGTTGAGATCAGCAATAGAGAGATCAAGAATATTTTGGAGAAAACTGTCGATCCTACTCGAAAAGATTGGGCACTACGACTCAATGATGCACTTTGGGCATATAGGACAGCTTATAAGACTCCTATCGGGATGAGCCCTTATAGACTTGTGTTTGGGAAGGCTTGTCATCTACCAATGGAGCTTGAGCACCGAGCATATTGGGCAATTAAAAAGTTCAATTTTGATCTCAAAGAAGCTGGGAATGTCAGAAAATTGCAGCTCAATGAATTGGAGGAGCTAAGGAACGAAGCTTATGAGAATGCAAAAATTTACAAAGAGAGGACCAAACGCTATCATGACAAGGCCATCCTAAGGAAAGAATTCAAGCCAGGTATGAAAGTTTTGTTATATGACTCACGTTTGCGTCTCTTTCCAGGTAAATTGAAATCTAGATGGCTGGGGCCATTCAAGGTGCTTCAAGTTTTTCCTCATGGAGCTGTTGAGATTGAGAACCTAAGGGACGGGACAACTTTCAAGGTGAATGGGCAGCGATTGAAACAATACTTGGATGATGTTGTGGAAACACGAGCTGTAGACTCTCTTGAGTTCACCACACCCTAACTATTGGCAACCCAACCAGGTTTTGTTGTTTTTGTTTTTATTTTAGTTTAGAGTTGATTCCTTTCGTGTGTTTTATGTCTATTTGGTTTTTTCATTTTGTTTCCTTTCCTTTAAACATTGAGGACAATGTTTCATTCAGGTTTGGGGTGTGGGATGAAACTTGTTGAATTTTTGAGTCTGTTGTTGAATTTCTGAGTCTTAGTGAAAGATTTCTTTTTGCTTACTAATGAAGATGTATATGCAATGTCATTGTCACTAATTCTTTGCTAGTGTGTTGCCATGAAAGTGTTTGCATCAGAATTTCTGCCATACACACTGTCATGCAATTGGAATTTCAGTTCACAAGGTGCTATACTCAGATATCTTTAGAAGAATTGTGGAGACTACCCTAGTGAGCTAATTTGATCCTATTCCATTCCTTGAGAGGGTTTTATTTGTTTCTACTCTTACAACTTTCCAGATTCCTTTATTGATGATCTCATTATATTCATTGAATACTAAGAACTATTTGATCTTTTGCAGATGCTATGTTGCTTGCTGACATTTGTGGAAAGGATGTACCCATTGATATGATGTAGGCTATGTGTGTTTAAGTCACTAAAAGGCTTTGATATCCCTCCCTGTTGTGTGCTTCCTTTACCCAATTTTGCATCCAAACACTTAAGCCTTTCTTTCATCACCCACATTACTCCTACCCTTGTATCTTAATCTAAGATACCATCCCTTGTTTAGCCATACCCTATAACTGGAGAACATGTCAAGATTTCAACAAAATATGAAGCAAGGATGGGCGTTATACCAAACAAATGGAGAGATTCAGTGTGCTAGTGCAATTCAAGGAGAAAAGCAAAAGAGGGCCAAATTCGTTTAAAAAAAAAACAAAACACAACATGTTCTTGATCAAAGATTCAAATTCAGTTCAATGGAGCACAAGTCATTGCCTTGAAGATTCACAAAGTGTAGCCATTTAACTTGCAGCAAGAAGAAGCACTCTTGGCATGTTCTTGAGTTCTTAGTTTTCATTTCCTTTCTTTTCATAACCCTTACCCTCAACCTAACATTACAAGCTTGATTAAGACCTAACTGATCTTTGGGGAAGTCCGGTTCATGGGTGCTGGTATGCAATGTATTCTTTCTATGTTCTTAGCATTTGATTTCCTTTCATGAGATCTTATTTCCAGAAATCGTGCTTTTGTTTTATGATTGTTTCATATGTGAAATCTTGTTCCTTTTACATAACGTCACTCACATATGCTTGTTGAGAAACTAAACCCTAGGTTCTTTGTGAAGATTTGAGCGATACCCATGAGACCTAGAGTTGAGGCGATTTCTATCTAAGTATTTGAGTATGGTGACTTCAATGCTGGAATTCTTTTTGCAATGGCAATACACTATACACCCTGGTGTGAAGATCTGAAGTGGCATACCATTAGTTTTGAAAGTGTGATTGTGCATTCATTGGTTTTCCTTAGTTTGTTTAAAAGTGATTCTTTAACTATTAGTTGTCTTGCAGAATTTGTTGATGTTTGTGGGAGTCATCACTCTAAACCCTCATGAGACACAACTCCTCCTACTAGGGACACCTAGAGGTTTAAAGTCTTATTGCATATGCTCAATGCAATCGTGTCATCTACGAAAATGGTGTAATAAGTTTCGTTTTGTGTGTTGTTTTGTGGTGGTCAAGTTTTAGTTTTGCTTGAGGACCAGCAAAATGTAGGTTTGGGGTATTGATCAATGCATATTTATGTATCATTTTGTAACACTCTACCCTATTGTTTGGTTATGTTTTTAGGTGAAACTTGTGCTTTTAATCCATTTTGTGTTTGTTATTCAGTTCATTGAGCTCTAGGTACCACTTGAGGCATTTGAAGCAAAATGGAGCAAAAACATGCAAAAACTGGAGACTGAAGTTAGAAATTCATTTCGGACTTATCTTCTTCATCCGAGCTTGGATTGGGCCAATACTTGTGTGGTTGGATCAGACACATTCTGAACTTCATAATGGACATCTTAAAGTCCTCATTTGATTCAGCCTAGCCCAATTCGTAAGCCCAAGAAGTTGTTCATCATGCTGACAGGAAGATGAGCTCATTGCATGCTTGGTCATGGTGAGCTAGGCATGAGCTATTGGTTTCTGAATGGAAGCTTGGTCATGCTGACATGAGGATGAGCTAGGGCTGCTGGTGGGATTTAGTGGTGAAGTGCAGCAATCAATTCAGATTTTATAATACAAGTGTTGTATGCATTAGTCATATTGAATTCAGATTTATCATTCCCCTCTCCCTATAAATACCACTTCCATTCCACATTCAAGACACAACAATTCCTGGGATTCACAACTCCACAATTCACTCCAGCCATCCTCAAACACTCCCATAAACCTAAACACTCCAGAAATCAACTCAACACTCCAAACTGCCTCAAATCACCAAAACAGCTCCAGCAAACCTTCCTTCCATTTCCCTACGAATTTCCTCTTTCTCTACCATCACAACTCACCCAAACTCATCCCAAATCATCTCCTTGGCTGTCATACATCCTTCTAGATATGGGAAAGCATTTGGAGAAGCATTAGACGTGGAGAAGCACTTGGAGAAGCCTTGGACAAGAACTTCAGAAAAAGGGTTTTTCTACTCTTATTGCATTCATTATGTTTTCTCATTTTCTGTCTTAGTTTATTTCCCATTATGAGCAGCTAATTACCATAGCTAGGGTTTCAATGTAACCTGACAAGACAATTTCATGTTTTCAAGCTAATGTTACTCTTGTTGATTACTTCTAATTTTCTGGTCTCATTCACTTGTTGTTAGTTGAATCTTTATGCATGTTTAAATAACTGGCCACTATGAACACATGCATGTTGGTTATCTAGTTCAAGTTTACATAAACACCATATGACTCTTGAACCGATTAGTGAATGAGTGGGTAATGCATTTAGGACAAACACCATGTTTAAATGTTTACTTGGTTCCTTTGTGTTCTTCTTAAGCTTAATGGATTCAGATTCATAGCCTAGACTAAACACCATAGCTAAGTTGTGTTTTCTGAGTACTTGATTAAAACCAAACACCATATGGATAATCATACATAAGAAAGAACGAACTCCAGAAATTGTAATCAACTTAGGTGATTGTTAACTTGTTTCTTGAAATTGGATTGTCATGGTGAAGTTGAAACCCTAGTGCTTGTCTCCTTTGTCTCTAAATTTCCTAAACATCTACTTGCTAGTCACTTGCTATTTTGCATTCCCTTTTACTAGTTTTCGGTCACTTGCTAATTGCTTTCCCTTTTTGTAGTTGTTACTCCAAACAAACTCAACACAACCTCATTTAAATTCTGTTTAGTCTTAGGATTACTTGTGAGTCTAAGTAGTGGTAATAAGTGTCTTTCATCCAAGTCTCTGTGGAACGACCTCGTGCTTGCATTCCTATACTATAATTGGTTCGTGCACTTGCGAGAAATAGATAGAGTAAAATCTGTCCAACAAGAAAATGCAAAAACTTGTTGCGTAGATTCAGCTACACCAAAATGGATTCAGCTGCATCCTCAACTTGTGATACTCGCAAGTGCACGAGCCGTTCGGTAGTATAGCATATGTAAGTGCGAGGTCGATTCCACAGGGATTGGTGATTGAATGATCCAATTCAATTTTCCTACACAAAATAAAAATGAAAACAAAAGAAACAAAACAAGAAGAAAGAATATACATTACCAGAAAAATAAATTACAACTAAGAAAACATTAAGGAAACTAAAAGAACTTTTAGGAAGAAAGGAAGTGTTTGAGAAATGTTTGGGAGCTTTAGAGAAGGGAGAAGAAAGTATTTGAGAACTTGGAGAAGATAAAGGTGTTTGGGAAGTGTTTGAGAACTTAGAGAATTTGGTGAAGGAATGGGAATTGTGTTTGAGAACTTTAGAGAAGAGACATGTGTTTGAGGAATTGGAGAATGTTTGGAAGAGAATGTGTTTAAGAAGTGTTTCAAGAACATGGAGACTTTTGAAGAGAATAGAGAAATGTTTGGAGATTTAGTACAAAGAAAATTTAGTAGAATGGTCTTATTACAACAATTGAGAACTACAAAGGGAAACTAAGAGAATTTGAGGGAGAGAAGGGAAGGGAGCTCTAGATAAGTGCTTGAGAGCTCCCCCCTTGGGGTGTGTTTACAAGCTTGGGAAACCTCACTATATATAGGCCTAAGGAAGCTGAAAATCTAAATTCAATAAGACTAATGCATACAACACTTGTATTATAAAATCTGAAATGGTTGATGCACTTGTATTAGAAAATCTGAATTGGATGATGCACTTCCCCAATAAATCCCACCAGCAGCCCTAGCTCATCTTCATGTCAGCATGACCAAGCTTCCAACCAGCTACAATAGCTCATGCCTAGCTCACATGACCAAGCATCCAACCAGAAACATTAGCTTATCCTGAGGTCAGCATGACCAGCAAATTCAAAGGCTTACGAATTGGGCTTCCCTTAATCAAATTAGGACTTTAAGCAATCAAACTTGAAGTTCAGAATGTCTTCTTTCCAGCCATATATCATTTGGGCCAATCCAAGGTCGGAGGAGGAAGTTAAGGCCGAAACAAATTGCTAACTCGTTTTGCGCGCTGATAAAATCCATCCTGAGCATAGTTCTGTGTTTGCTAGGTAACAAACTCCAGATTTATCCAATGAGGCTGAATTTTGGATATGTTATATTACACACCTATTGGAACAACGTTAATGAAGAATGCTGCCTCATCCGAGCTGTGTAGGTTGCTGAAACAAAGCTTGCATTATGACCTACAAACTGGACCTGAACTGGCAGGGGGCTGTAGCCAAAATGAGTTTGTCTTTAAGCTCTTCATCCATTCATCCAAATTAGGCCTTAACATGCTTGAATTGCATGAATTATGCTATCTTGCTCTATTTGCCTACAAAACACACAAAGGGAGGCAAATAACTCAGAATTATAGGAAACTAAGCAAAAGAAGTAAGTAAATAGGGCATGTATATGGTTGAAATTATGAGCTTAACACACCCCCAAACTTAGATTTTGCTAGTCCTCGAGCAAAACAAAAGGAAAATGAAAAAAAACAAAACAAAATAAGAAGTTAACTAGACCACTTTCATAGGTAACTCGATTGCATTGAGCGTATGCAACAAGCCTTTAAACCTCTAGGCATCCCTAGTATGAGGAGTTGTGTCTCCTGAGGGTTTTAACAGATACGAAACCCACAAACGTTTTTCTAACTCTACAAAACAAAATGGTTAGAAAACTTAAAAGATTTGTTAGTCCTTAAGCAAAAACAAAAACAAAAACAAAAAACAACAACAAAATTGTTAACCTTCCAACCGAACAGAAATTTTAAACTTCATAGACATGGCTCAACAAGGAACAAAACAACCACTAAGGAAGTTCTAAACATTATTCAAGTGCTACCACAATCTCACAAAAGTCATGCTCAAGGTGTGTGTGTGAAGTAGCCATGAAGATACAACTCATGCTTCTCAAACAACGATATGAATTCCTGCAAGAATGAACACAAGTTTGCCAAGCTAAACCAAGATCAATAGGACTTTACTTATGGATGTAATGGGGTTATGATAATGGTTAGACAAAGAATGAATATGGAAACACAAGGTCTAAAGAACAAAGTAGAGCATGACATGTAAACAAGATCATTGACATTTGACATGTAAGGCACATAAATTAAAGAGCTCACAACACCAGATTTTGCAATTGAATCACTTCACAATTTGATTTTGACATTTACACACTTTGTATAATATTTGGCCCAATTTTGCGGCTCTTTACCTTAGATCACCTTGATTTCTCCTTGTATCACCCTAGGGTCGTGACTACATTGGCCACACTTCTTTTCTCTTTTTCTTTTGATATATATATATATATATATATATATTTTTATAGCTCATTTATTGCCTTGAATACATTACAATCTCAAATACAATCATACTTTACAAGTCCCCTAGATGGTAGGATGTTTAATGGATGATAAGGTGATAGAAAGAAAGGCTAAGTGTTTGGGCACAAAAGGGTTTACAATGGAATATGTATTGTATGGGTTGATGGAGGAAAAAGAAAGAGGCTAAACAAAGATGGCCTAAATCATGTCTTAGTTATAACTTAACATTCCAGTGAATCATACAAGCAAAAATGCATACAATTGGGTAAGACATGCAAGAGTTGTATATTCATGGCTAAAGTGCATACAAAGTTCAAGCATAATTATGTGAGACTTAGCTAGCAAAAGAATAAGATTCAGACCTAACACAATGCTTATCAAATTTCTAAGAGCCATATTAGAAGTTAGACTCATGATTTATCATTGGTGTGGGAAGGAAAACTGAAAATGACTCAAAGAAAAGAAACAGAAAAGAAAAACGTGAGGTTTCAAATTGCTGTTCTGCTCTCATTTCAACATATAATCTGTTTTGACATGTAACTTTCAAACCACTTGGTCAAATTTAACGTTCTTTATGTCGTTGGATTCAGCATGAAAAAATGAAGAACACAACGCGAACCAAACTTTCAAAATAGTAGCAGAAAAAAAAATTGTAGCAATGAAGAAGCCTACGTTTTCAGATATAAACACAAAAACTAAAAAAAACTTTCCAGCAAATTTCTTTATCAACCCAAAAATTCCAACCACCACCGACAACATATGAACATGTCAATATTAATCAAATTATAATGATAATTGACAATCATGTAAACACCCAATATCAAGGATAATAATCAAACAATATTACCAAGCATAATATAGTGTTCACAATATTTAATTAAATCAAATTTTGCAAAACCTCCCTAAGAAAGAACCCCTACCTCAAATCCAAAGCTATTGTATAACTCCCAAGTTGTAAGCTCAAACACTTTGAACTTCTTCAAAACCTCCCCACACTTAGTTCTTTTGTCTACGATTTTTTTTTAGGAAACTACTATAACTTGAAGAACTTATGATCCAATAACTATTATGTAGGACTATTTATAGTAGTTAGAGTCGGTAAAGAAAACTTGGTTGAAGCTTTAACATGGTGCCACATAACTAATAACCTAGGGATTTCTAGACTAGATTACATGGGTGGCTTGAAGGTAAAACTGCCACCCCATTTAGTCTTTAGGTGTTGGCTCCAGAGAGTGCTTAGTAAGCGCTTTCCAATTACATTTATATCTACAAGACTTCCTATTATTCTTACACCTCATGTTAATATTCACCACCTCATGCTATTGTGGTTTTTGAGGACTCTAAAAAGCAACACGTCAAACTTTTCTAAACACTTGTGTATAAATATTATATAAGATTGAAGTGAATTGGCATAGTTTAAAACCATATAATAGATTTGATAGGTTATAGCAAAAGCTTTCACGTGGCTTGCCATGCAACTTATATATATAGTATTAAAATTATTGATTTTAAATATTTAATTTCCATGAAATATTAGTGTACGTATATAAAAAAATAATATGGGGTTTCACAATGTACTGGTTCTATAAACCTGCGCTTCCCGTCCGTCAAACACCTTTTAGCCTGGCTATAGCCCACTGTAATACGGGAAAACTCAAACACAAACACGCTAAGCAACGTGCAACGCCAAGCAAAAAATCTCTATTTTGGCACCAAGCCACGCTACAAGCTTAAGTGGGCCTAAGCCACGCGAATGCCTGGGGTTTGCTGAGCGGGTTGTGGTACGAATGGTCACGAGTTCATGAGGCCCATTAAGGGACTGAGGAGTGGAAGTTTTGGGCTGCTTGGGAGCACCAAAACTCAGGCCCAATTCTTGAGCCCAAACATATGAGTAAGCATAAGAGAGAAAAAATGAACCAACACCTTAGAAAATATCCAATAGCCCATCACCTTAAGAAAAGGCCCAAACACCTTAGAAGATATCCAATAGCCATAGCCCACAATACTTGGAAATATCCCACATCAGTCAAAATATCCAGCACCTTGTCAAAACGAAGGCAAACCCATATACACAGGTTGCTAGAAATGAAACACCCTTTAGACAAGTAGTCTTACCCATTGCCTTCCTTAGCAAGCTTTGGCAGGAAAAATGAGGGAGAAAGCAAGAGGCGCCTTACACAAAATGAAGGAGTCCAGCGGAGGAAAACCTTGGAACCCAAAAGGCTCCGTCCATATGCACTTGGATTAGAGAGGTTTCACTAAATAGGATTGAGTGGAAGAGAGTGAAGGAAAATGGAGAGGATGACTTGGTAAAATTAGAGCTTCCAGCGCCTATAAAAGGGGGGATCTCCTACCCAGCAAATGGGGGACATCAGAGAGAGCAAGCATCCCATCTCACTACTAGAACCCTTCAATTTTGAGCTCTGCTTTTTTCCATTTCTTCCCCTTTTCTCTTCCTGGCAAAACACCTAAGAGTGTGACGAAGCTTTCGTTACGCTCGTGGAAGATTTGCTCAAGCCACCCATTCTTCCACCCTCATCTTTTCCTCTCTTCCCTCATCAAACCTTCCCAAATCTCCCTCTCCCTTTACTATGAACCTTTGTTTCCATAAGAAATCCAAGCTTTATCTCTAATGCTAAACTCATGAAGGCTCAGCTCCTATGCCACAAGCTTCTCATGCCAAGCCATAATATTGATCTGTAACAATTGTCTATCTTATTGGTGAGATGAACCAAATTAAGTGCTTTCTAAGACTACACGAGCTTTTCGAAGCACTCTTGGGGCCTGGTTCTTGAACTCAAGCATAGGGGCAAGCATACTCTCCCACTCCTGGAAGCACCAGCTGATTCAAGCTCCTGGTTCTTCCATCTTCTCATTATATATATATATATATATATATATATCTTTATCATATCTCTTTCTTCTCTCTCCAAAAACCCTATTCCATATCTGAAACACTTATCTTCTAAAGCCAAGTTGAAATCATGGGCATCACCTTTTTGGTGAGAAATCCAAAGGCGCGACCAAGCATTCGTCAAGCTGCCGGAAGCCCAATCAAACTAGTAGCGCTGGAACACCTGTTCCACTATGTTTCAAGCAAACCCCTTTTAGCGTCTACTCCACCTCTATCATCAAGCAATAGCTTCACAGGAGCTGATATATCATTCTCATCAAAAACTTTCAATGTCCTGAAGAGCCATTGAAGAAGACCGAAGCACTCCCTAAGGTCTCAACTCTTTCGAGGTGTTTTGGGGCCTAGTGCCGCAAACTCATATAGGGGCGCAAGAGAGCTCGATCTACTTCACAATAGTCCAACAAGCCCATTGTAGCTCTCAAAAAAAGACCCCAACACTAGGAACATAAAAACCACAGGATAAGGACACAAATTACAATATTGTTCTATCTTTTCTAATATTAAACACAAATAAGTTACATTTGTGATCTTTTAATATAAAACACAAATACTTATGCTAAATTCGTGCACATAAGGCATAATTTTAAATTTGGTACTAGAAACAGTGCCCTATGTATTATGTAAGTACAATCTGACACATTCTTTAAATAAATAAACAAATAAAAGGTTATTTGGATAAGCATAAAATATTTGTGTCTTTATCTGACATATTTGACATATTTTAGGCACAAAAACCATTTTATATGCCTAATATTTATTAGAGTTTACATGGGAAGTAATTTTTTTATTTCCAAACTATGCTTTTATCTAACAGATGTGACAGACTAGAACTAGACACAAAAACCATTTTGTGCCCAATAATCTATAATAATTTACTTTATTTTCAAACTCTTTTAATGTTTCATTTTCATAGAAAAAGTTTGAAATCGGCTTCCACCTGAAGTTTCTTCTTTACTTTTTGTTTTGTTTTTTTTTTTTTTTTGTGTTTATTGGGGTAATCCTCCACCTCAAGTTTAAAACTTTAAACCCTAACAAATATCTCACCCATCACTCTCATTTTTTGAAGCCATTTCTCCCTTCCGTCTTTGTGTCTCTGAGCCACCAGCAAAACTTCCTTCTTTTCACCACCTCCATGTCACCCTCACCAACTCAGATGTGAGATCGACGCCATGCCTCTTTCTCTCTCTTTGATATCGCTACCATCCAAAGCTGCTTCCACCAACATAGATCAAAGAGACTAACTACTGCACCCACATGCACCTGTACCTTCACAAGTACTGGGCTGATTTAGGGAAAGAAGGCAATTGGCTAATTTAGGGAAATAAGGCAATGGGCGAAGACTGGTGGTTATAGGGCTCGATTCTATGGTGGGTTTTGAGGTTGCGATCTAAAAATTGGGGTTGGGTTGGTGGGTGCATAGAGCATATTTGGGAGGAGAAAGAGAAATAGGAGGTGGAGATGTTGGAGAGAGAGAGAGCGAAGAAGTGGCGGTTGTTTAGATGGTGAAGGGATATGAGGTGGTGGTGGAGGAGAAAGAGAGAGGAACTAGGGTAATTTAGATGTGGAGGGATATTTGATGTGGTGGTGGTGTAGAAACAGAGAGAGGAAGAATATAGACAGCTATGGTGGAGAGATAGAAAATATGTGGTTTAGGTTTTTCTTTTTTGTTTGTTTGCAATTATAATTTTTTATTTCCATAAATAATTACATTGGATGCGAATGAATGATTCGTGTGTATGTGCAAAAGTCAAATCAGAAGCAACAATTGATGTTTTCAGAACAATGCCACACAATGTCATATACGTGCCTAAAAATATTGAGTTTTAGGGCACAAAAAAAAAAAAATGTGCTTTTTTTTACCAATGGAAACTCCTATACAGGAAACTGACTTATTATTGTGGTTGCACTGTGGCAATTATCATAGAGCACGAATAATTGTGCCTTTTTGGGTCAAAGAGCACATACAATATAGGTGCCCAAAGCTATATATTGTAGTAGTGTTGTGTGGTGCTTTCGATTGTAATAGTGCATGCTTCCATAGGTGAATCATTGTTTCTTGCAAATAAATTCCAAGCATCTTCTTCATTCAGAATTTCCATTTTTACTTCTTCATCAGCCATCAATTCCTTACACACACTAAGAGATCAAGTTGTCAGTAGGATCTTACAGTTTTCTTGCGGCAGCCTGACCATGTCCAAATCAATCTTCTCCTAAATATCATCATCAAGAATCAGCAAGAGTCTATAGGAATAAAACACTTAACAGGTTACAAATAGCTATAATAAAAAGTGCACTTGAACTTGGAAGCTATAGAAAAGTGTAAGAAAAATCAAGCTTGGATCAAACCAGTACATTCATTAACACAACCTTTTTCCTAACTTCAAGACTCGACACAGTTTATAAGCCCAACCCTCAATGCTCACTTCTGCATGCAGTGCTAAACTCAATCTCTCAACAACTTGAGATTGAACCTTTCTCACATCGAGGCCTTTATTCGACACAGGCACCCATATGATCATATCAAACAACTCTTAGGCAAGCAGGTTGTTGTTCAAGGTTTTTACTAGTGCAGCTTTCCCAAAACCTCCAGTTCTGTACAGCATCCATCGTGATCCCTTCGTCAACCAAAAATTCCATAAGCTGCTTTAGCTTATCTTCTGTTTTCTCACTAACAAGAGATAGTGTCAGCATATGCTCAACCCGTATACATAAATGTTCTAGATGTGGACGACAGAACGAATGACACATTAATTATTTCACCTCATCACACTTGTTTATTGCAATTTTGTTAAGCTGGTACTTCTGAAGCATGTTGGAGTGAGCTGCCTCCAAAAGTAGGCACACTTCACGTTCCATCTACTCAACCTTCTCAAGCCACTCCTTAACTTCCCTCGTTGGGCACTGTTGAAGTTGGCTCACCATATATGCAAAAAGAGGAAGAAGAGAAACTGCAGAAAAATGAGTTTCAGACCAGTGCTCTAGGTTCTGGAGCTCGAGGGCGAGAGAGACCATTTTTTGTCCAGGCCTAGGAGCTCGAGCGGATGTCGTGAATCCAGGGAGGATCCTTGGCGTTTTAGGATAGTTCTTTTGGGGTTTTCTAGCCTAATTTAATAAGATTTTAGTTTTCTATTCCTAGTAAACTTGTAGCAAAAGTTCTATGCATTATAAATAGGACTTTTAGGGTTGGGTTAAATAAAGAGAGGAAAATTCAAGATAGAATTTTCAAGAGAGAGACACAAGAGAATTCAAAGAGGAATCATATGGTGTTTTTCACATGCATCAAGAGTTAGAGCAAGGGTGAGAGAAAAGATAGCTAGGTTCTTGTGAGAGTTAAAGGGGTTCTTAATTGTAACCAAAGTTATTCTTACATACTAGTGAATTTATCGAGTGGATCACCAAGATGACGTAGGCAGGAGGCCGAACCTTTATAAATCTTTGTGCTCCTGTGTATGTTTGCTTTCTCTCTTTGGTGTGTGTGTTTTATTCTCAAGGGATTTGTGTGTGTGTCGTCACATAGTCCATCAACAACAAGGTCTTAGAGTGTTTGCGCACAACAAGTGGTATCAGAGTCGCGATTGCGGCGAGTATTGGTTTATGCCCAAGTGCGCTTACAATTTTAAGAGCGGTGGTGTGTTGACGATGGCAGGCAACAAAGTGGAAGTGGGAGAAAGCTCCCAAATGAAGACACCACAACATGTGTCGAGTACGAAGGTTAAGTTGAAGTTTTTCACTGGCAACGAGAACTTCACGCTTTGGAAAAGGAGGATGAAGCAAGTCCTTAAGCAGTAAGGTCTCAGCTTCGTTTTGGCAGGCAAGGAGAAGAAGTCGGACACCATGACGGATGCGGAATAGGAAGGCCAAGATGATCTTGCTAGAGGATCTATAGAACAACACCTCACTGACGGAGTGTTGTGTAATGCGATAGAAGATACTACAAATCAGACATGGGAGAAGCTTGAAGAGTTGTTTGCATCAATATCGTTGTCCAACAAGCTTTTTTTGAAGGAGGAGCTCTACTTTCTAAAGATGGAGGAGGGCGCAAACATGATGGAGCATGCCAGTGCCTTTAATAGGTGTATTGTGAATTTGCAAAGAATGGATGAGGTTTATAAGTTGGAAGACAAAGCTGTGATGTTGTTGACGTCCCTGCCTCCGTCTTATAAGCACTTCCGCACGACACTTATGTTCAGCAAAGGAACTTTGTAGTATGAAGCGATCGTGTAAGACATACAGACGCATGACATAATGCTTCAACATTTCGTAGATAGCTCTCAAAGTCAAGGTCTCGTGGCAAAGACCGGAGGTTGGGGTCATTCAAATAAGCGCGGGAGAAAGTCAAGCAATGATGGGAATTATAGATCCGAGGATGATGAAGAATGCTTCGAATGTGGGTCTAAATACCATTGGAAGCGAAATTTTCTAGTATGGAAGGATAAATGGAATAAGATGAAGGATGCTGAAGGTTCAGTTGCAGCAAATGTGTCAACTGGTTGTGACACCGATGACGAACTTTTGATGATTACGGATGAAGATTGTAACGAGGAAGTCATCGCACATTCTTCAGGTAAAAGCTCTACTTCAGTTTGGATTCTAGATTCTAGTTGTTCGTTTCATGTATGTTCAAATAGAATGGAGTTTGATACATATGAAGAAAGGAATGGTAGCAAGATTTCATTGGGAGACAAAACAAGTGGTGATGTTTTGGGTGTGAGAACAATGAAGATCAAGAAGTGTGATGGTGTTATTAGGAGCCTTAGTGAGGTGAGGCATGTACCGAAACTAAGAAGGAATCTAATTTCCCTTGGCACTCTAGATAGAGAAGGGTATTCATACGAGGCCAAAGAAAAGAAACTCTTAGTCACACAAGGTACGGTGGTGATTATGAGGGGGAAGATTCAACCTAACAATGTTTATCAGCTTTTGGGGGGGTACAATTGCAAGAACAGAAAATTCTACCAAGGAGGTGCTTTGTACCAAAGAAAAGCGAGCAAGGGATCTTATTGTCAAGGAGCTGGTGCAACGGAATAAAGCTTAGAAGTATGCTCAAGACTAGTTGGGCAAGGAAGTTTTATAAAGGTTGTGTGATTAACAGTTTATCATTAAGGGAGCTTGATTTCAAAGGTGTAGAAGTGGCGGAGTCGGAGGACATGGTCCACAAGGGTGAAGTTAAGACAAAGGATGATGGGGAGAATGTTGTTGGGTCAGTGGCAACCGAAAAACTTCTTACTAAGGTGATCATGGAATGGACTCCAAGGCAAGTGGAGCTTGACACAAGGGTTGAAGAAGATGAGTATCAACAACAAACTCACAAGGGGTTCTACGTGGAGCCTTCATCACCAGCAAGGTCCAAGCCTAAGGAATCCATCAAACTGTCCCCGGATTTTGGATGGATAGACAAAGAAGATTCAACTACGTTTCAAAGTGCTTTGGGGAGCATGAAGCAGGAAGGTTGGATGAGTGCTTTGATGAAAATGAATGAGTTAATTCATAAATCCAAGTGGAAAGTTGGTGGCTACATGGGGATTTATAGAATAAGGGTTGGTATTTGGTTTGCGTATCAAGGTATGTCAAGAATTCAAGGTTCCAAGAAGGTGAGGAACAAAGAGTTTGGAATGAGGGATCTCTTTTCTACACAAGAGGTCCGGATAACCCAAGTTTAGCATTAGGTGGAGCACCTTCTCACCTAAGGTGCGTTGAGGCAAGAGGCTTCTTACCATGGTGGAGCTCTTGGGAATTACTAGAACGGTTTCCAAGAAGTTGAAGATGTTCTAAGGGTCAACAATTGTTAATAGGTGATTAATGGTTCGCCAAGTTGGAGATTGTTGAAGTTGGCTCACCAGAGATGCCAAAAAAGGAAGAAGAAACGGCAGAAAAAGAAGTTTCATACAAGTGCTTTGGGTTTTGGTGCTCGAGCGGAAGTTGCAGGCGCTTGAGCGGAAGCTGCAGGCACTCGAGCGGCAAAGAGACGATTTTTTGCCCAGGCCCAAGGGCTCAAGTGGAAGTGCATGCACTTGAGCGAACGTCGCGAATCCAGCGCATATCCTTGGCATTTTTAGGATAGTTTTCCTATTATTTTGGGATTTTCTAGCCTAATTTAGTATGGTTTTAGTTTCCTATTCCTAGTTAATTTGTAGCAAAAGTCCTATGCATTATAAATAGGACTTTTAGGGCTAAGTTAAATAAAGAGAGGAAAATTAAAGAGATAATTTTCAAGAGAGATACACAAGAGAATTCAAAGGCGAATTCTAGGGTGTTTTTCAAGTGCATCAAGAGTTCGAGCAAAGGTGAGAGAAAAGAGAACTTTGTTCTTGTGAGAGCTAAGGGGATTCTTGATTGTAACCAAAGTTGTTCTTACATATTAGTGAATTTCTTAGGTGGATCACCAAGAGAACGTAGGCAGGAGGCCGAGCCTCAATAAATCTTTGTGCTCTTGTGTGTGTTTGCTTTCTCTCTTCGATGTGTGTGTTTAATTCTCAAAGGGTTTGTGTGTGTGCCGTAACATAGTTCATCAACAACAAGATCTAGGAATGTTTACGTACAATATGCTCTTCCCATGTAATTTTTCCTATTTCAATAACTTCTATTATATCATCCTTTAGGAGAGTGAGCTTTTGTAGTTCCTCCTTCAAAGTCTAGATGTTTTTCTGGACATTTTTCACGGTGAAAAACCGCGACGAGATGAAGTCGGTTGGACACTTAATAGTTTCAACAAATAAAGCTTCCAAAGTTTCCATGGTTAACAAAAGTAGTAGCTGCTTTTTTCTTTTTTCTTTTTCTGGCTTCAAAGGGATAAATTAAAGCCAAGGAAGGGGTGGTGGGTGGGAGCTATCAGCTAATTAAGTCGTTGTTTTGGGATTACAAAGTAATTAATCATATTGTTTTATAGACTTCAATTTTATTTTCTCCATAAGGTACGCATTAGTAAAGAGAATTTACAGTGTTATAAATACATGAGAAAAGTAAAGAGAAAGAAAATTATCGATGGACCAACGGAGAGCCAGAGGAAGGGAGGAAAACAAGAACAAGAGTAGGAAAAGGATATTTTTTTAATATTGTAACATCTAAATTCTAACATAAAATTGCAAATACGCAGAAGGTGTCATTTAAAAATGTCTTAGTTTTCCACTCCAATATGTGAAGGATGTCTTTGATCCTCCTGATATTTAACTACAATGCCAGCCATGTCCAGTCCACATGTATACTCAGAGGTGTGGGGTTTCATTCACTATATGTTATATGTTGTATTTTATTTTATCAAGTTTTCGGTGTGGACTTCATATTCATCAACATCCAATAATCAGACAAAGCTGAAATGAAAAACATATAAAATTTCTAACAATTAGAAGATCACCAGAAGAAAACAAGGTATCATTAACAGAGTCAATTTCTAGAACATCAAATTCAATCCTTTATAATACATAAGCACACTCTAAACCTGATTATCAGCAAAACTACTACACACACATGCTTTGCTTTGCAATTAAACAACAGGTCGTTTGTATCCCCAAACAGCACAGAGCAGCCAGAAGCAGGCTTCCTTTCGCTTTCTGTGACCACTACTGAATTTCTTTGGCTTTTGTCCTTGTTCTTTTTCCTGATAGACGTACTGTCAACTTCTTCGAGTATGATGGCAGAAGAATGTGGAATTAAGTAAAGTTGCTTGGGACTAGACCAATATACACAGACAGCCCAACTTGGGACTCACTAGGAGAGCAACCTTTGACACATCCCTTTTAGATGCCAGAAGTATGTAAAGCAAGCTTTTAAATTTTTGAATCACATCTAAAAGTGTTCGTCAGTTCCAATCTAACCAACTTATTTTGAAGAATCCTAAAACTACACAAGTTCGTGACATGTAGTTACCTGAAGGCTGTGCATAATGAATTTATGCGATCAATTGAAATTGCACATGTTTGATTTGGACAAAGCGTCACAATGTACAATATCTGGTAACTGAATGTTTCGAGCTCGTGTGCTTTTTCGTGCATTGTACAAAACACTAACTCGTATTTTTATCAAAACCAAATATTGTTTTTAATAACGCAAAAGCCTTAAATTTTCTCTTCAAAATCATTGTGGAGAATAGTTTGTAACTACATTTACTAAGAAAGACAGTCTATGCAATTCTTATTTGATTTAAGTTAGAGGTGGAGGGGGGGTTAAAGCACTTAGGTTAGGAGATGAGAAATTTTTTTATATTAAAATTTGAGTATGGGTGTCTGAAAGATAATGTTTGGGTGTCTGTTTTCAAGATAGAGTTCCTCAGCCCAAGGTTATCCCAGGTTGGGTTTATATGTTCATTTGGGCTGCCCCATAGGACAAAAGAAGAAGGAAAAAAGAAGGTAGATTTGTTTTTTGGTCAAAGAAGAATAAATTACTTTCATGATTCAAAGGGAAGTAGTCATTTCAATTCTGTCAATGATGTCATAACAACATACACCAAATTCCAACCCCAAAACTGTGCATAGTCTTTGTGAAAGGAAATAATAAATACCATTTATAATTGTAGCAATAAAAGGTCCTACTTCCCTTTCCTTTTGAAAAAATACAATATTTTATGGGAGTCAAACCATGACAAATAGGAAAAAAAATATACCACGCAGGCCATGCCAATTTACAGTTTGTTAGAAATAAAAAATAAAAAAAAATAGAATCAGATGTTGCTGCATTTTCACTCCAACAACCAAAACCCACCCCATAGAGATAGAGAGAGGAAGAGTCATTGTCCATTTAGAAGCCCTGTTCTGTCAAAGACTCCATAGTCCAAGGTTTTTTAGTTGCTGCTAAGAACCTCATGTGGAGGCAAAGCCAAGCAAACACCAAACTACCATCTTCTTCATCTCAAATTGAATATTATATATTATAATTTTTTTCATTTTATCACATTTCTCCCTTAACTTCCGTCCTTCAAAACCAAGCCAAATCCCAAACTAGAAAAAGAAAAAACATCAGTCCCATGTCTCTTTCTCCTTAACAACCCCCCTTCAACTCTCTACATTAAAATATACTTCCAAAACCCTGATATCTCCATAGCCCAAATACTAAGCAAGGTTAGGTAACAGATAGCTACCCTAAGCCCCCATCAAAACCTTCCTTTTACAGCATACTCCTCCTTCATGGGTTCTTGCAATTCTAGTCTGTCTTGTTTTGGTGATTTGAATTGCCACAGAAAATAACAACAACATACTTTGCCTGGGTTTGGAATTTTGTGTCTGGGGTTGTCTTGAACAAAACACAAAATGCAGCTTCACATATCACCCAGCTTGAGGCATGTGACTGTGTTTCCAGGGAAGGGAGTTAGAGAATTCATCAAAGTGAAAGTTGGGTCGAGGCGGCTTTCGTACCGGATGCTCTTCTACTCCATTCTCTTCTTCACATTTCTTCTCAGGTTTGTGTTTGTTATGACAGCAGTGGACACCATTGATGGAGAACGCAAGTGCTCCACAATAGGTATGTACCTTCATTCAACCCCAATATTATTCTAGCTATGCTATTAAATAGCAGCATTGGTTTCAGGGCTTCAGAAGAATGCATGTGTTTCTGCAAGGAAAGCTAACAAACCTTCAAATTCAAATATCATAATATCCATTATTTATCTGTGTGAATTCTTATTTAAATTTACGATTCAAATTGATAATTTAACAACATAACATATCAGAACAAAAATATTACGTTATGTTTTACGCAATGTAAATATCTTAAAAACTGGTGATAATCTTGCAGATTAAACAATAATTCATAGAAGAAAAAAGAGAGGAAAAGAACAAGAATTGTAAGCATTAAGATATACATGTGGGACTTATCTTTAATTCATCTTAGTTAGTATCTAGGTTTCATAACAAAGCATGTCTTTTCTGTCTCGATGAAATCAATTGCAGGCTAGTATTAATATAATAAACTTGATGATCAACCATTGGATAAGATCATTTTAGGAAAATTTATTCTGATAACAAAGATTCTAACCACTATAATAGCATTTACCTTTTTTTTAATTTTATATTTTATTTATTTATGGAATCCAAATTCATGTGATATCCAATTCACTAAAAGTTGGTAGATATAGTTGCATTTACATAAGCACCCCTAATTATTTAACTTGTCAAAAGGCTCAAAGCCCCTTTCAGGATATGATAATTTGATAAAGGTGTTTAGTGCAACATCATGAATTATCCCACACTAATTCCATTTCTGAAACCACTAAATCTGAAGCATCAGATGAATAGCATAGGACAACCTGCACTTGCTTTTATTTATTTATTTATTGTTGGTTTAGAAAACATAAATTTTTATAGTGACTTACATAAACATAAAAATATTTATCAGATAATTAAAAAAAATAGGAAAACAGTATCTTGGTTTATTTTTTTCAATTCATATTTTCTACTAAAAAAATTATTGCTTGATAATGAAATAAATAATTCACATTTATTAATTTATTAAAAAAAATTCTTCAGAAAAGAGAAATATAACTAAATTTGTATAATAAAATCTGAAGGACCAATTTGTATAAGAAAACTGACATTTATTAATATAAAGTATGAGTCGCTCGATGTAGGCTTTCCCTTCTTATTTAATTTTTCTTATAATTAATAACAATAATACTGATTTGAAGTGTCTTTTCTTTCTTTTTTTCATGGTAGCAAGTGTCCTTTCTATCTATTTTATAGCAATAATACTGGTTTAAAGTGAGCCAATTTTCTCGATGTGGCTTTACTCCTTTTAAAATTTTTATTTATTTTATAATTTTACGTAATAATTCAGGTATAATGTACATTTATGTATTAAATTTTAATGTGCACTAACCCAAGAGTAGTGAGAAAGATGAAAAAGGGATAATAGTAAAAATAATTATATGAATAAATTTAATCAAACACATTATAAATTATTATTGTTATTTGCAACTTGCAAGTCCTAATATTTGTTCTTGATAAAATAAAATAAAAGTCCTTATATTTGTTTTAATGGTAGGTTGCTTGGGGAAAAGACTAGGACCCAAGATTTTGGGAAGAAGGCTTGACTCAACTGTAATCTCCTAATCTCTACTTCCGGTTGAAGATATTATTTAATTACTTTGTCTTCTTCTTTTTTTCTACTACAATGTTGGGGGATGAAGCAAGTTTTGTATCCTAATTTGGAGTTTTTATTAATTTCTGAAAGGTCCCAGAAGTGATATACCAAATATTAGAAGAACCCATCGGCAAAGATGAATTACAAGGAAGATCTGATATTCCTCAGTCCTTGGACGAATTTATGGCTGAGATAAAGGAAGGCAAATCAGACGCAAGGACCTTTGCTGTCAAGCTCAGAGATATGGTACTTCTTTTCAGTTTTTGTTTTGTTTTTTTTTTTTTACATTGAAAACTAATTAATGTGTCAGTGACATTGCCACCTCTAAACCGCGATAAAAATACGATAATACTAGAGTTACCAAATTTGTTCATCAAATAATGTGTCATCTACATCGATATCTTAATCGTTCGAAAATAATGGGTTATGAAACACTATCACACTTTCGGTGAACAGAACTGATAAGAAAAGTATTATTTGGTGCAAGAGTATTTTGAGTTATGAGACAATGTGCATATTTCAGGTCACACTTCTTGAGCAGAGAACAAGAAATGCCAAAATCCAAGAGTACTTGTACCGGCATGTAGCATCAAGCAGCATACCTAAACAGCTTCACTGCCTAGCCTTGAGGTTAGCCAATGAGCATGCCTCCAACGCAGCTGCTCGCCTCCAGCTCCCTTCTGCTGAACTCGTCCCTGCCCTCGTTGACAACTTCTACTTCCATTTTGTCCTCGCCTCAGATAATGTGCTCGCCGCCTCTGTCGTTGCCACTTCCCTTGTCCGTAACTCATTGCGCCCTCACAAAGTTGTCCTTCACATAATTACAGACAGGAAGACATATTATCCCATGCAAGCATGGTTTTCTTTGCATCCCTTATCGCCTGCTATAATTGAGGTCAAGGCATTGCACCATTTTGATTGGTTTACAAAGGGGAAGGTGCCAGTGTTGGAAGCAATGGAGAAAGACCAAAAAGTGAGATCGCAGTTTAGAGGAGGGTCATCAGCCATTGTGGCAAACAATACCGATAAGCCTAATGTCATTGCAGCAAAGTTGCAGGCACTTAGTCCCAAGTACAACTCAGTGATGAACCATATCAGAATACATCTACCAGAGGTAGCATGCTTAACTATGGTTCAATAGCATTTAAGAGAACTTATAATTCTTCCGTATGCCTATTTTGCTTAGCCTAATTGCTCCGGAAGTCATTGTGTTTTTCTGTGCATTTGTGCTAATCTCTGCTTAATCTCAATGCAGATGTTTCCTAGTCTCGATAAGGTAGTGTTCTTGGACGACGACATTGTAGTTCAAACGGATCTTTCACCATTATGGGATATCGATATGAATGGAAAGGTCAACGGAGCAGTTGAAACATGCAGGGGAGAAGATAACTTTGTGATGTCAAAGCGGTTCAAGAGTTATCTGAACTTCTCTCATCCTTTGATATCGAACAATTTCAATCCCAATTCATGTGCATGGGCTTATGGCATGAACATCTTTGATCTAGACGCTTGGAGGAAAACCAACATAAGCCTTACATACCACTATTGGCTTGAACAGGTATGAGAGGTCACCTTTATATATTCTAAACTTTCCCAAGAAGAATGTCATGGAGAATGTGTTATCATATTCCAATTTATCCTAATATTATCTTTATGCAGAACTTGAAATCAGACCTGAGCCTGTGGCAGCTAGGAACATTACCCCCCGGCCTAATAGCATTCCACGGCCATGTTCATGTTATTGATCCGTTTTGGCACATGTTGGGACTGGGATATCAGGAAAACACAAGTTCTGCTGATGTTAAGAGTGCAGGTGTCATCCATTTCAATGGGAGAGCAAAGCCTTGGCTAGATATTGCATTTCCGAAACTTCGGCCATTTTGGGCAAAATATGTCGATTTCTCAGATAAATTCATCAAGAGCTGTCATATAAGGGCATCCTAGGTTGGGTTTTCAGAGGCATAAGTCAACCGCATTGATGAGAAAGAGTCTACTGTATATGAGGAAAAGGAAAATGAGAGAGAGTTCATCCCAAATTCAAGCCTTTCAACACTGAATGCACGATAAAAACAGCACCAGGCTTCTGAATTGCAGAACTCTTTTTCCTCAGTGGAAATTCCTTAACCGGTCTCTGTATTTTTTTTTTACCCTTGTTTTACCAATTAGATCTTGCAACCATAAATTTTTGTTTAATAACAAGATGTTAGTATGCAGTACATGCAATAAAATGCAAGACCACACACTTTTAAGACTCAATGAGAACTGCAACCTGACAGATGATAGGATACATTAAACAAAGAGAGGGAAAACTATGGCACCAACTGTTAGAAAGACCACTGAAAAGGTCAGAAATACATCGACACTGCGAATTGCTTGACTACGTGCAACAACCTCTTTAAATTGAAACCATGGTGCACTGCCAAATGCCATCATAAAATGGCGGCAGGGAGGACAGCATCAAGATTCGGTTTTTCCTACTGACTGCTAAAACCATACAAATCATAACTAGTTCGACCATTAATGACTCTGGACTCTTCAATGAGGATGGACAGCAAAGGAAATTGCATTATAAGACTATCTCTCCGTTCTTACAACTTTGAAAATCCTTGTACAAGGAAATTTGTCTCTGGTTTACAATAGAGACAGAACAAATAACCAGTCCTTGATCACTCTCAAACTGGTACAAAAACATGTCCAATCATATACTCAATCTAATCCCAAATGAAAAAGGAAAGACAAATAAGCTAACATATACTGCAAAACTGTATCATGAAGCAATAAACAACATTCAAATTTTAGTACTCAACAAAATATTACTGCAGAGTAAGAGTGCAATTGCATTCATTCAAAACAATTCAACAAACAGCTTCTAAAATTTCAAAACTTTATGCAGAGAATCGTCAATCACAAATTATACAAGACAGGCATTCGAACGAAACTTACTTCTTTCCGGTTACATTAGACACCAAATCCCTGAAGAACTTCACGGACTTCGTAACAGGCGAATTAATTGCCATCAAATTATACAAAACATTCTCAACTTCACTGATTGATGGCCGCGATTTAAACGTTGAAACAGCTTTCAATTGCCCTTCCTCTTCAACAAGAACAGCCCACTTCTCACCGCTCACAACACCATCTCTCACACACTTGAAAATCACTCCATTTCTTTTGCTCAAAAGCCCCTGAACCTCCAAACCCATAAATGAAAAAATGACCTCAAATGAACCCACAAAGCCACTCAGCTCACCAAACTCAGCTTCATCCTCAAACACCCACTTGGGGTTGAAAATAACCACTGGCCTTGGGTACAATAAATCAGCAACACTTTTCATATCAGCCAGTTGGGTTCCCTCTGGCGCCAAAAACACTACCACGTCAGCAGAGCTCGAAATTCTGGTATTACCGTTGGTGATCGAATATATGTCTAAATTTTCAACTGGGCTTGAAGGGTTAGACTCGAAGGCTTTCAATGCAGCTTCTGTGTAGGCAAGGTTAGGCCATATGATCAAGATGTTAACTTTGGACCCTTTTCTTTTAATGGGTAGGTCTCGAAATACCTGGAAAGCGAGCTGGGATAGGGATTCAGGAGAGTCATCGATGACCGGGATTTCGATACGAAATCTGGGTTGCTTGAGCTTCTTGAGCTTGTTGGTGAGTCTGAGGTTGTTGAGGGGCTTTTCCAATGTGGTTGAGAGACAGGTTTTGGCTTGTTGAATGGCTGCTTCTTTTGAGCTTGGAGGGGTGGGAGAAGATATGGAGCAGAGTGGGGATAAAGGAGTAATTTTGGATTTGTGGAGGAAAATTGGAGGCAAGGAGATATGGGAATGTTGGTGGTGGTGGTGTGTGGGAAATGGAAGAGAAGGGAAGGAGAGAGTTTTAGTGAGTGGAAATGGGTTTGGTTGCTTTGCAGTTTTAATGGTTTTTGTATGAACCCTGAGAAGATTGGAAGCCATTTTGAGTCGTTAACAGAGTTTGCGTACAGCCGAGTCTGGGAGAGAAATAAGTAGTTGCCAGGCGCACTAAAAGATAAGGTTTTTTGCTTGCAAGTTGCAAGAGCCTTACAACAGCAGTGCAACCTTTTGTTTCTTTTACCTTTTATGATGCAATTATTTGTTACTTCATCTTTTCTAGTCTCTTTTTCTACCCACAGCTGCACGCTATCACACGGATTTTATCCGTCTGGGGTCCTCAGAGAATGACTCCATTTTCCTTTCACCATGCATAACACCTTAAACATGCTTATATACTGTTCGTGGAGCTGCAAAATTCTAAGCAAACCCATTTTTCCTTTTACAAATCCACAAAGCACACAGCTGAAAAGCTACCTCCATCCAAAACCCACAAAGCGCTCAATTTTCCAGGATACAACTACAAATTCCCAACCCCACATAGCTATATACCTGAGTTGGGGCGATGTCAGCCCAACTCCCGTGCACTCAAAGAAATGTGCGCTCAAAGAAATTGGTAACCAGGAGTTGCCAGATTTACTTAATAGTAGTTAATACCATTTACATGAGAATACCATCATTAATTCATAAAAGTACCCAGGTTGCAATTACAGTTGCAAATACAGTTAAGTCACCCACCAAATTCAGTTAGTAGACAATAAAAGGAAAAATACAAGAGCAATGACAGGACAATAAACTTGTTGGGGACAAAATGTTATCCCAAATCACCCGAATCATCTTCGATCTTGCCAACTTAAGCAACTGGTGGGCGGAGTACATGATCCTGCGAAGTATCCACTGAGGCAGGTGGCATGAACTGCCACATGGCAACCCCAGGGTATCCAATGAAAGGCACCAGCTTGTTGCCGTGAGCTTGGCCTTGGGCAGCAAATGCAGCAGGAATTGCAGGAGGGGGAGGCAAGAAGCCTGGCTGTGCATTCATGGCCTTCAGTTGCTGCTCCAATTTATCTTTCTCTGACTTCAACCTCGACTTCTCATCACGAAGTTCATTCTTCTCTGCCTGCATGAGGGGGGAAAAGGTTTTACACGTAATTTTTGTATCTAAGTTCTATCCATATCTAACAGGTAGACAAAAGGGCAGAAACCATCTAGAATTCAAGGTTTCTAACAAGTAATCCTCAAATTTTCAATTAAAAGAAACAAAGGCTTACCTTCAATTCCTTGATCTTCTCCTGGAGGTTTGAATTTGAGTCCTTCAACTTTTGGGCTTCACCGCGTAACTGATTCACCATTCGGACAGCATCCACCAATATAGCAGCCTTGTCCGTCTTGGGGGGCCTTCCAGGCTCCAATATAGAGCCCAATTCCAGAAACCTATTATTGGTTCATGTCAAGCATAAAAGAAGTCTGCCTCAAAAAGAGGGGAAGATAGAAGGGAAGGGAGGGGGAGACAGAAAATGAGGGAAAGGAGAGAGAACAAAAAGAGTACTTGTCGTTTAGCCTATCCCTTCGCAACTTCTCCCTGCACGCCTTGGAACTAGATCCACTGCATGATTCAGTTCTGACCCTGCAAGGAGAAAAATGCAACAGATAGAAGAAGACAGTTTGAATAAGACAAATTCAAAATAAATTTACTAACTTTGATCAGCTCACTATAATATTAACATAATAGTATCTGAGTTGAGATTTTGAAGATAACATGATACTTTGTCAAGAAACACTTTAACACAAAACTGAAATAAATTAAACCATCTGAAATTATATTGGCTCAAAATTCCTCATCTAAAACAAATTATAGTTTATGAAGGCAAGTAAGAAATGCTTGTTAGTGACTGAAGACCTCATGATAAAATTTAGTTTAGAATCCTCCATAGCAGCACAGGCATTCAGAACATAGCCAACTATGAAAAGGTATAATGCCCAGAAAATAGTCAATGAGAACAAACTTTTTGGAGTTGAAGTGGTTACAGATTGTGATTTATTTGATGAGAACAGTCGAGTTTGTACCTCTTTTTTGAGCCAGATTCCTTAACTCCCTCTGCATCCCCCAATGAACCATCAATTTCAACACTACGAAACAGATAATGTCAAATTAAGAAAATAAGTGAGCAACCACAAAAATGACCAACTCTAAAAAGTGCATGAACAATACAAACACTAGTAACAGGTAGTACAAAGTAAACTTTACGCATTAAAAACAGATCATGATACAAACATCCAAAACATTGCTGCACTTTGTTGTCTCCAACCAGCTAGCACAATGAAAATTTATACCAAACCTTTTCTCATTAATATAATATATGCTTGCACAATGAACCCAAAAGGTAAACCAAGCCAATGAACTGTTCCCTAAACAGTCATTTAAAATTGGTCCAGTCTGTATCGATTGCAACTCTAGGATCTTTTTTTGGACAAACATGAATATATGCATATATGTGTAACATTTTTCATCAGAAAGCCTCATCACTATGAGAACCAACTGTCCATCCCATATCACCAGCACTGAAGTCATCTTCTTCCAGTAGAAAATAACTCAATTCCTTAGAAATTTCTTGCTAAGATTTTCTATGATGTACCCAGTACCCCTACCAACAGTAGTACACCACCTAATGTATAAACACTAAAATCTCAATTGTACATAGAAAAAAGAATAAATCAAGTGATAGAACTGACATTGCTATCCGGAGATTCTCACAGTGACCTCCAAGCAAACTTCAAGTTGGGTGGACAAGCAGACTTCATCCCACAATCTCTTACTACTCAAATCATATAGCAAGCATTTGGTCCGTCACAGCTGGAGATTCACTAAATTGTTGGAATCACACTTTTCTTCATTAATAAAAAAGGTTACCTCCATTTTCTTCACTCAGCCAAACACCCTAAACAAGTGATATTCTGGTCAAAAGTTGATTCTTTTTCCCTACCTGTGCAGACAACTATCCTATAATGCCCTTACAAGTAAACGTTTCAACAAAATTGAGATTGAGATGTTCAGACATAGCATTTCAACCCACCAAAATAAGTAGCCAGCCCAAACTTAAGACATAAGATCAATAACCTGATTCAATTTAGGTCTCCAAGCACACATTTCCAAGTCCTAAATAGACCCAACTAATCAAATCCTCAGAATCATTCCCAAAACCCTAACCAATATATTTGGAATAAGACCAAAAAAAAGTATTGAAATCAGCAATTTCAACCACTCAATCCCAACAGATGAGCCACAAATAACAAGAAGCGCCCAATTATTTCGAGATTATATAAAATACCTCAAAATCGAAGCAAAATCGAATATTCAACAAGAATAAAAACCCTAGTTTGGTTTATACAGAGTACAAATATTATTTAATTATCAGTGAAAAAGATAAGAGAATTGAAAAAGCACCTGACGCTAGAGGAGCCGGCGAGGGGCTGAACGGGCCAAGTGAAGCCGGAGGAGGAGACAGGGAAGTTCCCATCCAGGACAGGGGTGTCGTCGATCAGTCCATAATCAAAGAGCCAGTTGGTGTTTTCCGGGGAGACCATGTTTGGACGCTGCCGGAAAAGACAAAAAGAGGGGTTTTCCGGCTGGGAATTGGTGATATCCTCGGAACCAAACAGGGGGCAATTGAAAGGCTTCGCCGTTAGTGGGTTGGTGGGTTCACTTGGGATGAGAGAGAAGGGGAATCTGTGTGCTTGATGATGATGTGGGGATTGGTGGCAACAGGTGGTGTGTGTTTTGCGTGTGTTTCGTCATTGATCCAACATTACCTCACAGTAAACGCTTTTTCTGGGTTTTGGGCCTGGATTACCAATCCACGGGCTTGGGCTTCATTTCATATCTCTTTCAATTTTGGCCAAACTTCCGTAGTTTGATTCATTTTTTAACTTTTTGTTTCCGTTATTTTAGTTTCGACTTTTTAATCTGGGGTTAATTACACTTTAGTATCATGTAGTTACACTTAAGACATATTTAGTTTATACTTTCTCAATTTTTACAATAACATACCCCGTGTTTTTAAATTTGTTATAATATAGTTCCGCTTTTAGAGTTTTCATCAGATCTTCATCGTTAGTTGCTTACGTGGCACTACGTATTTTTTAATTTTGTTAGTAAATAAAATATTATAAACCAAAATAAACCAAAACAAACCATAAGAACCAAAAATGTGATTTGGCCTTTAATTTTTGTACTAAACCATATAATATTATGGCTTAGATGGTCCGTCAGAGCTGGGAATACAAAGATGTTTAATTATGGTCTTAATTAATGAAAAATCATGGGCATCATCCACATACATTTTCCCACTATAGTTCATTGTGATTTGAGCATTTTCTTGATGGGCATCTGGATTAGCACCCACAAGCTTATCAGTTGAGCCTCCTCCTTTCATCATCAGGAAAGTAGCCATGGCTTTTATTTCCATCTTGAGGGCAACTCCCTGGTAAAAGGTTTTGCACACAATTAAATAATTAAAATGAAAGAAAAAACTGAAGATAAACACATTACATCTAGCATTCAGATTGATAGAGACATGTCAACAAACTTGAAAAATACCAAGTTGACACAGAAGATGGTTTTCTATGATGAAGTCTAGATTTTTTTTTTTTTTTTTTTTTTGGGTCTGAAACCACGAGGTGGTCCAACCCCCAATTATGAGTGGCACATTTAAGCCTTAATCACTTTTAGACTAATCCTCACTCACCCGGGTCAGCCCGTAAGGGTTAAAGTGGTGGCCAAAATAGTGACTTCATACGAGAGCGGGGTGGATCGAACCCCTGACCTCTTAAAAGAATGAGAGTGCCGAACCACTACACCGACCACATTGGTTGTCTAGAATTTTTTTTCATACTTGCTTTGTGAAAATTATTGTTTGTGCAATTTATTTATAATCTATAACTCTCTATTATTAGAAATTGAATTATATTACAGATATTGATATGCGTATTAGTTAGTTTTATTATTTTCTAAATTGTATTTATTTAATATGTTTTCCAAGAAATATATTTAATTTTTTTAGATGGCTTTTTATATTTAAAATAAACATTGGCCTTGTTTCATATAGTATAGTAAACATGCAAGTGATCATGTGACATCATATTATAATTTAAAGTTATTTTGAAAGGAGTGGAGACCTTTTAATTTAATTCCCCCATCAATATTATAATATGCTTCTCTCAAAAGGAAAAAGATATTTAACCTTGAAAACAGACAAAGATGATCTGGTATCCAACTTATATTTTTCTATGAGCACCTTAACCTCATCAACATCCACCGAGAGCAGAATATCTTGGTGAGTTAAATGCCGAATTACCACCGAAACTTTTATCATACTTTCGATTTACCTCCTGTTCCTTTTTTTTTCCTCTTTTTATTTTTTGATAATTAAGGATATGAATTAAATTTTATTATCAATTTGTCTTCCATCCATAACTCTGCTAAATAAGTCATGTGTATGGCACATGACACACTTTCCCCTCTCTACTCCACTCTCTCTTTCTCATAAACCCAACCCAAACCAAACCTAGTCACAGAGAGCTGAAGAAAATGCGGAGGAATCGACGATGCTGATGAGCATGGCTAATCAGAAAAGTAGTGGCAAGGTGACGTCAGCGTTGTTGCCGGTGAACATTCCGGTTTGTTTTGCTTTGGGTGCCTGAGCTTTCTGATCAGCCACGCTCATCAGCATCATCGTATTCCTCCCCATTTTCTTCAGCTCTCTGTAACTAGGTTTGGTTTGGTTTGGGTTTCTGAGGAAGAGAGTGGAGCAGAGAGGGAGAGTGTGTCAGGTGTCATGCACGTGACTTATTTAACAGAATCATGGATGGAATGTATCCCACTCTAACGGTGGGGGACAAATTGGCAATAAAATTTAATTCATATCCTTAATTTCCAAAAAAAAAATAAGGAGTAAATCGAAAGTATGATACAAGTTCGGGGGTAATTTGGCATTTAACTCTATCGTGGTAGTTGAAGGCCAATTCCTCAAAGAATGAATTCATGGCTACAAAGGGCATGCACCAGGCAGCAGTAAAATGCACCATCACCTGCAATAACCTCAAGTCAAGCAAATTACACCAAGCTCCATTTTCCCAAACTCAGTTTCAAACTTAGAACAATATAGATTATTAACAGAGTATTTTAAGTACCAAAATATGGTAAGGAAGCAAATTAACATGCACAAAGACAAAATCCTAAATAATAATAATAATAATAAACTCACAGGGCAGCCTTGATTGGCAGCTTGAGTGATAAAGAAATCCCATAAATCCTCAGAGTTCACTCTGACAACCCTTGACTTCTTGAGCCGCTGCTGAGCATGCACATCCATATATCTTAGTTGTTCCTAGCCACCCAGCTCCTCCTTCATCTTTTTTTTTTCGGGAAAGATGGTGCAATTTATATAGAGGTTTGGAGTTGAGAAGTAAAAATAAAAAGGACTTGCCTCTCTAATTAACGTTAATGAAAATGGCGTCGTTTTAGGGTCTACGACTTGGGGAGTTTTTAGGTAGCGTTTGGGAGTGCTTAAATTTTAAAAAAAAACAGCTTTTAAAAAAAAAATTCAGAACTAAGGTGTTTGGTAAACATCAAGAATCAGCTTTTTTAAAAAATTGCGGTCAGTGACCGTTGTTTTTCCAAACCAGGGAGAAGGCAGCTTTCAAAAGCTGCTTAAAAAAAAATTTAACCGGTGGTTTTAATGAAATTTTGGCATTCCCATAATACCCTCATTTATTTTTCAAATGGACAGTCATTGTCCCTCCAATCACACAACTCCCATCTGCGCTCCTCGAATCAAACTGACAGAGAAAGGAGAAGAAGATAAAATTTTCGAAAAAAAAAAAGTGCAGAGAGAAAGGAGAAGAAGAAGCCCCATCAAATCAAAGAAGAATTCATACTCAAGCGAAGAAGAAGCCCCTGCAACCTTGAAGAATAGTTCAAAATCTAAGATTTGGGAGCAAGAGAAAACCAGAGAAGTGAATAACTCTGTATAACATATAAATTGTTTACACCCAGAATAAGCAGCCAATAAGAGCAAGACACGTGGGACAAATCGAGCCTGGACGGAGGTGCCTTCGGCACCTTCTCCTACCGATCGCACCACTTAGGGCATCGCCTCTCCTAGGACACGTGGCATGCTCCCCAGCGACGTCCACAGGTCCCACATCGACAGATTACAAATAGCGCATACCTCCCAAGGCCTGTAAAAGGATCAGCCATCCCAAAATAGAGGTAAGCAGAACGATCGGCATACTGCCTAATTGATGTGAAAGTAAAACTTATTACATCCCGAACTTACTTAAGCTTCGGAGAGCCTTCGGCCGGTACCACACGGTGCCCTTGGCCTTACCGAGCGTTCCTCTTTTTGCAGGTCACGCAACCTGCCGAGGCTTCCAAGGTACCGAAGGCAACAAAATTCCTAAGTTGACCCTCTAAGTCAGAGAACCACTTTTGGCGTCAACATAAATTATACAATAAACGATAAAGCAAACCTTACCTTCAATGATTTTACCAACCACCAAACCATGCAACCACAAAAGATCCAAATCCCAGCTTCCCCACTCCATCATGTCCAGCTAAAGAAAATCAAACCCCTGGCTTCCCACCAAAATAAAATCCAATCTTACAATCCCACTCACATACATAGAGCAAAGGACCATGAACTCAAACCTCTCTTGATCTGGGTTTGGATTGAGTTTTTGGTTTTAAAATTCTTGATCTGAGTTTTTTTTTTCGATGTTTTGAGGCGATGGAGAAGAGAATAGGAGAGAGAGAGAGAGAGAGAGAGAGAGAGAGAGAGAGATGGGATGGGTACGGATGAGTTTGTTTGTTTTTAATTTTAATTTTGTATATATATTTATATTTTATTAATATAACAATATTTTTTAGATTAAATTTTTTGATAAAAAAGTGTAAATTAAAAAAAGAAACAAATTTATGACGTAAAGTTGGTTTTTTTTTTTTAAGTAGAAAAAGAATGAAGAAAAAAATAAATAGTTTCATCTTCGTGTCTTTTTTGGTCATTATACAAACTAAAAGCACTTCTAATAAAAATTTACCAAACACTTTGACTACTCACAGCAGTTTTTGGTATAAAGTTTACCAAAAGCCTAACTGTTTTTTTTTCAGCTGATTATTATCGCAGGCAGGCAGAAGCAGTTTTTTTTAAAGCACAGCAATGCCAAACTAGCCCTTAGAGGTTATGTAAGTTAAACGAAATGAAGTTCTGAAATGACATATTTTAACCATAAGCACAACATCTACATATATATAAAATAAAATAAAGGTCAATTAAGGATACGAACTACATAGAAACCACAACAACCTTATCTAGGTATGCTTTGTAGATAAATTGTGAATTGAAAAGACACGGTGATATACATTCAAACACGACTAACATAAGATGTTAAGAGGATACAACAACACAACACAATATGATATACATATATACAGTTCTTCTCCTAGGTGGACATCCGGACGTTATTACCTTGCTAATGCCACGGTAATAACATCCGAATGTCAATATAGGAGAAAATTTGTACATATATATCGGAAACTGAAATGCATCTTATATGTGATCATTTTTAATAGCATAATAGTATGTTATATTACTAAACTGTCAATAGTTATTACGGTCAAAGTCCAACAAGTTATTATCAATCTATCTGTCTATCACTAAACATTAAAATATGTGTGGCACCACTTAAACGAGCTTTCAAACTTGAAGAAAACAGAGAGATGCAACCAAAAAATAACCTCAACACGTCTTGTGTTTACAATTGAGGAGAAGGGATGCAACCATTTCCGGTATTATTTGTCAATCAATCTGCATATCAATAATTAGATGCAGAGATAGGAACCCAGCAACTATTTTCAAGGATAGAAAAAGTTATATTTTCTTCGTAGTAGTTCACTTTTTCTGGGAACTTTTTGAGCCAATCCAAGATATGCTTGTGTTTTAGTCAAAATAGTTTAAACATGTAGTGACCCCATACCTTGTATAATTGTATTGGCACACAAGTTGATAAGACCCTTCGAATATAACCCACCCGCGTGACCGATGTCTTTGTCTAATTATAACGCCTTGATTTTTTATTTTTTGAGGATCTTTCTTAATGACACCTTGAATTTTTTGTTTTCCCCCTTTTTTTCATGCCTACAGGTCGAGTAAGGACTAAGTATGACAATATCATCCACATCCCCACTCTCCATCCCCGCCCCCGAATCCCTGATTTTTTTTTTTGCATAAAAAAATATTTATCATACATTTTAACATTAAGTTTCATATTAAATTATCATTCAAGACATCCAGATTAACTATAAAGTTCAATTCAACTATTCAAAATCACATCAATATGAAATCCCATAGAAGATTAGGAGAAGGAGGTTAACTTAGGGTTAAACATAAATATTATAATTATATATTTATTTATTTAAATATAAACATATATATTTTTGGGTCGGATTTGGGGACAAGGACGCCAATACCATCCCCATCCCATACCCATCAGGGATTTTTCAAATTCAAGAATCCCCGTACATACCCGTTTCCCCTGAAATCTCTCCCCATTAAGATTGGAGACTCGATGCGTTGTGAATTTCTGATAAACTCACTGCCCTTAAAGATCTTGTTGTTGATGGACTTTAGACAAAGAACTCAATGATGGATGAGTCTTACACACACACACACATTAACCAAGCACAAATGACACAAGTGTTTATAGAGGTTCAGCAAATTGCCTACATCCTCTTTGGTGATCACCTTGAGAAATTTCACTAATGAAGATAGGTTACAACTTTGGTTTACAAAAGGAAACCCCCTTAGAACACTACCCACACAATCTGTTTCTCTCTCACCCTTGCTCAATACCTTGATACACTTAGAGAACTCACTTGCTCTCCCCTTGGCTATCTTGACAAAACTGAAAACTCTATCTCTGACAACTCAAAATTCCAGCTTATTCCACTTACAATTATTCAACTTGTTTTCTCCTCTTATGTTATCTTACTTCACCCCATTTCCTACACAAGCCAATGGACATAAGATAAGGCACCATCTTTGTCCTCCACGTTCCTCCTTTAGTCAATAACTTAGTCTAAATGTCAGATCAAGTAGGTAAATAACATTCCACTCAGCCACCTCCCACTTTACACCAGAAAATGGAGAGTGATATCTTTGAAATAAGATAACTAATTTGCCATGAGTGCTCTCCCAACTATCCAGCAGGTAGTCAACGTTCTTACACCTCAGAAGTGACCCACAAGCCTCTGAAATCATGTGGAAAGCGATAGCCATCGAAAACACAGTTGAAAACACGTAAGAAAAAACGTCACAGGCACGCTGGACGACGACCGGTCGCCAGTTCCTGGCGACCGGTCGCTTTTGAGCAGAATGCTCCAATTCGTTTCTGTGACAAAACGACCGGGTCGAAATGGCGTGCGACCGGTCGCTTGCTCTATCGACGACCGGTCGCAAGGAGATAGCGACCGGTCGCTCGTCGACTTCCTACAGACTTCGTTTTCTGTGTAAAACGACCGGTCGCAAATGTCCAGCGACCGGTCGCTTTTAGGCAAATTCAAAATCTTCATTTTTCAGCGCCAAAACATCCTTGTATCTTTAGGTGAGCCATTTTTCCAACAATCTCCACCATGGCGAGCCTAATACTCCTTGTGGACATCATTGCCTTCTAGGACATTTGTAATGTCTTGAGAATCGTCCTAATAACACTCAAGAACTCCACCTCAATCTTTAGCATGTAACAAGATTGAGCAAGCTCAAACAATGCTTGAACTTTGCTGTTGTGACTGGCTTTGTTAGACAATCTGAAGCATTCTCCTTCGTATGAACCTTCATTACAGTGATGTCTCCATCATTCACCCAATCCCTTATCCGGTGGTATCTCACATCAATGTGTTTGGACCTTCCATGGAACACTTGATTCTTCACTAAGCATATAGCACTTTGACTGTCACTTTGAATCACCACCAAGTCTTGAGTAATCCCGAATTCCTTTGCCAATCTCTTCAGCCATACCGCTTCTTTTGAAGCTTCCGTTAAAGCCATATACTCCGCTTCCGTAGTAGACAAGGCACTAACCGATTGTAACACTGCTCTCCAACTAATCGGTCCTCCACCACAAGTGAAGACATATCCTGTGGTGGATCTCCTCTTGTCAAGATCTCCAGCATAATCAGAATCTACAAACCCCAACACACATGCCTTTCCTTGTTGTCTTTCAAACAATATCCCAAGCCTTTTGGTGCCCTTCAAGTACCTGAGAATCCATTTTGCTGCTGCCCAATGTTGCTTTCCAGGATTCGCCATATACCTTGACACCACACTTACGGCTTGAGCTAAGTCGGGGCGTGTACAAACCATTGCATACATGAGACACCCTACCAAGCTTGCATATGGAACTTTACTCATATATTCCTTCTCTTCTTCCGTAGAAGGACATAGCTGAGCACTTAACTTAAAATGCTCCGCCAAAGGAGTAGACACCGGATTGCAATCCATCATATTGAACTTTTCAAGTACCTTGGAAATGTACTTGCTTTGTGACAGCCACAACTTGCCTTCATTTCTGCCTCTCCTTATCTCCATTCCTAGGATCTTTTGTGCAGCACCAAGATCCTTCATGTCAAACTCCCTTCCAAGCAATGTCTTCAAATTCTGGATTTTTGACATGTCTTTACATGCAATTAGCATGTCATCAACATAAAGAAGCAAAAGGATGAAGTTACCATCCTTGAATGCATGAGAGTAAACACAACAATCAGATTCACATCTTCTATACCCAATCTTCATCATGTAAGAATCAAAGCATTTATTCCACTGTCTTGGAGATTGCTTCAGCCCATATAAAGACTTCTTCAACCTACAAACCAGATTTTCCTTCCCTGCTTCAATGAACCCTTGAGGTTGGCACATGTAGATGTCTTCCTCCAATTCACCATGAAGGAAAGCAGTCTTCACATCCATTTGCTCCACCTCCATGTCCTCTTGTGCTACTATGGAGAGTAGTAGCCGTATAGAAGTATGTTTCACCACCGGAGAGAAGATTTCATCATAATCAACTCCCTCCTTTTGCAAGAATCCTTTTGCCACCAACCGAGCTTTGAATAAGGTGGCACCCTTCTCATGCATTTCTTCTTTCTTCCTAAACACCCATTTGCAGCCAATAACCTTGCGACCTTTGGGTTTAGGAACTAACTCCCAAACTGAGTTTTGGTGTAGAGATTCCATCTCTTGCATCATAGCTTCCATCCAACTTTCCCGTTCCTTGTTCTCAACAGCCTCTTGGAACGTGGTTGATTCTTCTTCACTAGCATTTAGGGCATAGTGAACTGCATCCATCTCCCATCCAAACCTTTGAGGTGGTTTGATGGTTCTCTTGGGCCTGGACCGAGCTATAGATGATGGCTCCACCTGTTCTTGAGCCTCTTCTTCTTCTTGAGTGTGTTGTTGATGCTGCCCAGCTTCTTCCTCTTCAATATCAGACTCCACCTCCTCCTGAACGTCTTCAGTTGGCTGTTTCTGAGAAGTCTTTCTTGACACCTTCTTGAGTGGAACTTCAATGGTTGTTTCTTTCTCAACAACATCCTCTTTTGCCTCTGAATTCTTGGCTTTGTTCATAGGTATGGTCTTCTCATCAAACACAACATTTCTGCTGAGTATCTTCTTGTGGTTCACATGATCCCATAGCTTGTAGCCCTTCACACCACTCTCAAATCCAATGAAAATACATTCAAGAGACTTTGGCTTCAACTTGGATCTTTCATCACTAGGAATAAGTGCATATGCACTGCATCCAAACACCTTAAGATTCGAATAATCAATTGACTTATTAGACCATACCTCCTCTGCACATTTGAACTCAAGATTTCTTGAAGGCGATCGGTTAACCAAATAGGCAGCGTGGTTAACCGTTTCTGCCCAAAAAGATTCGGGCAATCCTGCATGAATTCTCATACATCTCTCACGCTCCATGAGAGTTCGGTTCATCCTCTCCGCAGCTCCATTTTGTTGGGGTGTCTTCTTTACGGTAAAGTGCCTTTTAATGCCTTCACTTCTACAAAACTCAAGGAACTTGCTGTCTTTATATTCACCACCATTGTCACTCTTTAGGATCTTGATCTTTCTTCCGGTTAGGTTCTCTACTTCCGCCTTCCACTCTTTGAATTTGGTGAAGACCTCAGATTTCTCCTTCATGAAGTAGACCCAAACCTTCCTGGAAAAATCATCCAAGAAAGTCACAAAATAGCGAGCTCCACCCTTCGATTTAACCGGTGATGGCCCCCATACATCCGTGTGAATATAATCTAGCACACCTGTGCTTTCTTCCTCTTTGTTTCGCTGCTTGAAAGCTATTTTTGATTGCTTTCCCATGGTACAAAATCTGCAGAACTCAAGCTTGCAACTTTGAACACCTTTCAACAACTTTCTTTTGTGTAGTTCCTGCATGCCCCTCTCACTCATATGCCCTAGCCTCAAATGCCAAAGCTGAGTTTCATCTTCCGAGTCCTTGCTTGTAGATACAGCTGCTCCACCTATGATTGTTGTACCACACAACCTATATAGACAGTTAGGTTGAATTTCTCCCTTCATAATCACAAGTGAACCTTTTGAGACTATGAGTTTCCCTCCATTTGCTTTGAATGAATAACCATTCTTATCAAGAGTTCCAAGGGAAATGAGATTCTTACGCAACTTTGGAATGTGCCTTACCATTCCAAGTGTCCTAACAGCCCCATCATGCATCTTCACCTTGATTGTACCGGTGCCTTTGACTCTACACATTGAGCCATCCCCCATCATCACTTCACTGCTATCTTCTTTCTCATACGTGTCAAACCACTCCTTGTTTGAGCACATATGATATGAGCACCCAGAATCCAAAATCCAATCGGAAGAGGAACACCTTGAAGAATTAGCCAATGCATTTGTTTTAACATTGCTATTAACACACAAAAGCTCACCATCACTCTCAGTGACAAACTCAGCTGTGTTTGCTGCATTCTTCCCTTTGTTCTTCTTCTCCTTCCATATGGGGCAATTTCTTTTCCAGTGCTCCTTTGACCCACACTCGAAACAACCTTCCTTTGCCTTGGATTTGGACCTTCCTCTATTGCCTTTCTTGCCATCACGCTTCTTTGAACGGCCTCTCTCTCCGGTCTTTGCAACTAGACCTTCACCTTGAGAGTTTTCTCCCGAACGTTGAGTCATCCTATGGTGTGTCATGATGTCTTGCACCACAGGCTCAAAATCAAGAGTAACCTTCCCGAACATAAGAGTGGTCCGGAAATGTTTATAGGACGGAGGTAAGGATGTCAACAACATAAGAGCCTTATCCTCCGGACTATAATTCACATCCATTCTCTGCAAGTCAGCAACACATCTATTGAAACTACTTAGATGTTCCATTAGATTTCCTTCCCTCCTCCATCTTAAGATTCAGGAGTTCTTCCTTGAGGAAGAGCTTGTTGGACAACGACTTCCCTGCAAACATTTCTTCGAGCTTCTCCCATGTTTGCTTCGCCGTATCCTTTATCACGTTGATGAGCACCTCATCGGAGAGGTAGTTTTCGATGGCTCCTCTGGCTAACTCGTCAAGAACTCCCCACTCATCATCCGTCATGCTTGCTGGCTTCTTCTCCTTGCCAACCAACACAACATGGAGTTGTTGTTATGTAAGAGCTGACTTCATCCTTCGTTGCCAAAGAGTGAAGTTCTTCTTCCTGTGAAAGGCTTTAACTCCACCTTCATGCTTGCTACCTGTGGTTGCTTCACATGATGTGAACTGCTACCACTCTCAGCTTCTAAGTCACTTGCCATCTTCAACACACTAGCACTCCAAGAGAAGAACTAGTTCCAGCTGCCAAACACAGCTCTGATACCACTTGTTGTGAATTTCTGATAAACTCACTGCCCTTAAAGATCTTGTTGTTGATGGACTTTAGACAAAGAACTCAATGATGGATGAGTCTTACACACACACACACATTAACCAAGCACAAATGACACAAGTGTTTATAGAGGTTCAGCAAATTGCCTACATCCTCTTTGGTGATCACCTTGAGAAATTTCACTAATGAAGATAGGTTACAACTTTGGTTTACAAAAGGAAACCCCCTTAGAACACTACCCTCACAATCTTTTTCTCTCGCACCCTTGCTCAATACCTTGATACACTTAGAGAACTCACTTGCTCTCCCCTTGGCTATCTTGACAAAACTGAAAACTCTATCTCTGACAACTCAAAATTCCAGCTTATTCCACTTACAATTATTCAACTTGTTTTCTCCTCTTATGTTATCTTACTTCACCCCATTTCCTACACAAGCCAATGGACATAAGATAAGGCACCATCTTTGTCCTCCACGTTCCTCCTTTAGTCAATAACTTAGACTAAATGTCAGATCAAGTAGGTAAATAACATTCCACTCAGCCACCTCCCACTTTACACCAGAAAATGGAGAGTGATATCTTTGAAATAAGATAACTAATTTGCCATGAGTGCTCTCCCAACTATCCAGCAGGTCAGTCAACGTTCTTACACCTCAGAAGTGACCCACAAGCCTCTGAAATCATGTGGAAAGCGATAGCCATCGAAAAACACAGTTGAAAACACGTAAGAAAAAACGTCACAGCACGCTGACCGGACGACCGTCGCCAGTTCCTGGCGACGGTCGCTTTTGAGCAGAATGCTCCAATTCGTTTCTGTGACAAAACGACCGGTCGTAAATGGTGTGCGACCGGTCGCTTGCTATCGACGACGGTCGCAAGGAGATAGCGACCGGTCGCTCGTCGACTTCCTACAGACTTCGTTTCTGTGTAAAACGACCGGTCGCAAATGTCCACGAAGGGTCGCTTTTAGGCAAATTCAAAATCTTCATTTTTCAGCGCCAAAACATCCTTATATCTTTAGGTGAGCCATTTTTCCAACAGATGCGGACCCACCCGCGGGGATTTCTGCCATCCCTAGCCACTAGAATAGCGAGTTATTATTGGCACCATAAGAAAGTCATTATACACTTCTCCAGTATAAAATATAATGAAGAAATTTCACTTCAAGAAGTGCATGGTGACTTGGGGGGAATCTATGAGTTTCCATGTGGGCTGATGCACAGAGGGTTGGGCTACTCCTATGCATAAATGATTGGGCCTTGTATAATGACCAATTTATCCCTTGAGAGGATATCCTTCTGGTGGTCAGTAGTAGCCTGCAATTTCCAAAAGGATATAGCTGAAATTCTTGCCAACCCAATCTTTTTGCTTGCTCAAGCCTACCATTTCCTTAGCCAATTTTTGTACAATGGCTCATTTGGCAAACTTAAATGGAGTCTCTGAAACACTGCCAGCCATACCAAGGCTTCCAGGCATACAAAGGACCCAAAAGAGGTTGAGCATTGTTGGCTTTATGGGCAAGAAAAAAGATGATCTTCAGGAACAGCCACTACAAACTACAAGAAGACTAGCATTAGGCCTTGCCTCTATTGTACTTGTTGGGAACTCCTGCAATGGAGTCTCTCTTGCTGAGGGCAACGGGTTCTGGATCGACGGCCCTCTGCCAGTGCCTTCTGCTGAGAACAGTAAGTTTTCCTACTGAGCAGTTGAGTGTTGTAACATATGCTACATTGTCATTCACTCCAAGCTGCTTCAAGCCTTAACTTGTTTCCAAAGATTTCAGCCGAACTTTTCTTTATTTGCAACCCATGTTTTCATCGCAGAAATTGCAAATGAGAAGACGGGGACTCGTTCTTTTCTGAAAAAGGGACTCTACATGGCAAACATTGGAACCAAAGGGAGGAAGTTTAGGCTTAAGAAATATGCATTTGATCTCCTGGCAATGGCAGATTTGATTGCACAAGATACCCTAAACTATGTTAGACGGTTCCTGCGGCTAAAATCCACATTCATGTACTTTGATTTCGACCAAGTTATCTCTGCAGCACCAGTCGATGAGAAACAACCTCTCACTGATCTTGCTAATAGATTGTTTGACACCGTAGAAAAGGTATCAAAATGAACACATAATTTATTGTTTAGATTCCATGCAGCTGCTTGAGAATTCCTTTTACTTTCTGTCAACAGCTTGATGGCGCTGTGAAGCAACGCAACCTATCTGAGACTGAATCGTATTATAAAGACACAACAGTTATTCTCCAGGAGGTCATGGATCGAATGGCATGAAGCTCCAAATATGTCCCTCTGATAAGAGCAAAATTAGTTGAACTGCACATTTAGTTCTATCAGTTTCAAAGTTCACTCTTTGTCAGATTGAATTTGCAAATGTAAAAGCAGATAACTTGTACATGACAAAAAGGCTGAGTTATGAGCCTTCGAGATTATGGCTATGAGAATGCACTCTATTTTTTTCTTCTAGTCCCATTTACCTCGACAACATCAAAGAAGTAATCAAGCATTACTTTAGAAGATTATAGAGGAAAATGTTATTGAGAAATCAAGCTCAATACAATCACTAGTTAGAATAGAAAATTCTCCCAGCTTAGTGATACAAATACACTATCTTCACTATACAGATAAGCCTATGTTAGAATCACTCCCAAATTTTCACTTTATGATACGATTGGTGCAGATACAAATCACTGGTGGCTTCAAATAAAAAAGAAACCTTCGATCAAAGATCAACCGTAGCTCAAACGTGAATCTGGAGGGCGCATATTGGTCTGACGTCGTGGAACTCCAATATCGCAAGCATTTACTCGTGAAGCAAAACGAAGTGAACAGAGTGATTCACCCGCTGAAGAGGGCTCAGGAGAGATGTTTACGACCATCAATGTCTTTGAGTCTCCTCCTAGGCATGGCTGGTCAACAATCGATTTAAGAGTTTAGAATGCCTTCAATAATCCAAAAAAAAAAGAAAGATGAAAACAGCAACCAGGATTTTGTTAACACTCAACAGCCAAGATAACAGAACTAAATTCTTTTACGATTCAAGTGTGATTTAACTATAGGAAACTTCTTATGAGTGGAAATTTCAGGCCTTTCAAGAAGAAAATATGGGATGGGATGTTCCAAAAATAAACTTAAATCATTTTTGTATATCGCTTAAACAAGTAAACAACAACCTGAAGAAGATATGTAAGCTTTGAGTTCCGAAATGGTACGTGGTCCTCCTTCTTTGCCAAGGCAAATATTACGTCACTTAAAGATGAGAGACTTTTGTTGATGGCCTGAATAAAATAAAAATACATACATGTAATTACTAAAAATAAAATAAAAATGAGAACATATAAACAAAATAGATTATGAAGGTTTCTGTAAAATACTTGAGTTTCTTTCAGTCGGTCCCCAGTTGACCCACTTTTAGAAAGTCGTTCACTCCCGGCAAGATCAATAAGATTCAGGACACCTTGTACTTGTTGTTCAGTACTCTAAGATGAGAGGGTAAGTTAAGAAAAGTAAGCACAATAATACAAATATGAAAAAGACATAGTCAAAATACACATGAATACAGTAGAGTATTTATACATAAAAGAGATGTTGCTACCTCATTGACACCAGATATGCGTAGTGTGAAGACAAAATGGCTTCTTGACGATTGCTCGTTCATTTGAGTTTTGCCTACAGACCTGTTAGGAACCAAGTAAAAGATAAGTAAATCATTTTTTTTCTCCTTTCATTTTGCTTGGTAAGTACTAAATTGCATAGACAACGAGATAAAGTACAAGTAAAAACATCCCTTATAATGTATGTGGATCAGTTGCCCACCTTTCTTTCAAAAGCAATTTTCTTCCTTAAATAATATCAACATTTCCAATTCATTGAGTTAGATTTATATCCCCAATGTCAAGCATATCGTTAGGGAAAGTTCAGAAAGGATATACAAACATGCACAACAGAGGAGTAAGAATACAAAACTAACAAGCATGGGAGGATATGTCAGTCAAGATTACAGGAGGTAATAAAAGAGAATTAGTATTTAGATTTACAACCTGCTATGTGCAGCCCGCTCTAAGAGAAATGAGACCTCTTTAGCAGTGCGCACATCCACAATGGTAAGATCGGACACATGAGTGTTTCCATTTGCATCATGTTTGATTGTATATTGCTTTCCACCAATACCATTTTCTGTTCGTAACATATCTGAAGACGATCGATTTGGTGATAATAGATCACGAATAGTTTCATTATATATTTCCAACATCGACACCTACATATATTGCCAAAATTAGTGAAAGTTACATATAAAAATAATGCAATGTAATATACATTCACATAACTAGAATAACACAGAGAGCGGAGAGAGAGAGAGAGAGAGAGAGAGAGAGAGAGAGAGAGATTCCACTCACCTGCATTTCATATTTCCAACCTTGTGGTTGAAGTGATTGTCTGGTTTTAAAAATTTGTTCTAGTGAACGGGGTATCAGCCCTTTTTCCTCTGGATCTCCTGGGTTACCCATCATGGTATATGTTTTCCCCGATCCTGTTTGTCCATAGGCAAAAATACAAACCTGAAACAAGAAGCCACTATCATCAGGCTAAATGTGCATAATGTTTGTGATACCCTGGGGTATATTAAATATAGGTATATTATAAAAAGAAAGTTTCAAGTTATCAACCCATAATAACAAAAAATTAAGGGATAATATTATAACAAAGTACAAGAAAAATGTGCATTCTAAGAAGCTTCACATATTTATCAAAATAAATTTTAAATGACACTAAGAATTTTAAGGCTTTCTACCAAAACTAACAAGACAGCTTTGAAGGCAAAATTAATTTAATTAGACATTAAATGAATTGCTTGGCATGAAATGCAATAGTGACTTAAAGAATACAACAAGCTTTTTATCACCTTATAACCATCAAGAGCACTTTGTACAAGCTGCGAAATGTCTTCAAATACATCTTCTTGTGATACATCAGGCATAAAAACTTTGTCAAATGTGAAAGAATGTTTTTGCCCTGATGACAAATGCAGACAATATGTGAGTTTGATTAACAAAGAGCACAGGAAAACACGCAAGAATAAGACTTGTTATCTACTACTATTTTCCAAGTAATGTACCAGTTTGCACTAAATCAATGCCCCGTCCGAGAGCATCCATTGCTGTTGGATAAGAGATAACCTTCCCTTCTGTGCTAGGACCATCATCAGCCAACAGAGGTCGCACTCTACAGAATACGCGGATGTTCCCTTTCAATTCCTACAGAATGAGAGATTTAGTATGGTGCAGACAAAGTAGCTGATAAAAGCCATCGCAGAAGATTTACCAAGATGGTATTGTGCAACTTTTTACGCAGCATCTCTCCCTCAATAAGCTTAAATTCTGCATCTGCCAGGCGAGTTTGTAACTCACTTATAAGTTTCTTTTGCCCTTCATATTCTGCTCTTGTTTCCAGTGTAGATAAGTCGGACATCTAGGAGAAACATAGTTATACTTAGAAAATTTAACCAACATGATGAGCTGGTTCAACCATTTCATTCCAAAACGAAAGTGTACATAACCCATATGTCATACATAGTCCGTGCAACATATAATAACCAGATATTATCACCTGTAGTTTCCTCTCTGCAGTCAGTAGTTGGTCCTTCAAAGTCCTTATCTCGTTACTTTGTGACAGACATCTTTCCTGAAGAATACCCAGCATTGTAATATGTTAGCAAAAGTTAATAGAAACAAAACCTACATAAGAAAAGATAGAATTATATAAACAACCTCCAGTTCGTCCTTTTTTGATGTGAGGTTATCCAAGTCAAAACAAGATTTTTCCGTCGATTCTTTATACTTTGTATATTCAGCTGTTAGAGTCTGCACTTGGAGTTGATGTCGATCACGATCATCTCTCACTTGTTGCAACTCCATCCGAAGGCATGCAACTTCATTTACCAAAGAATCCCTCTGCTTTATAGCATCATCTTGAGATTGCTGTATCCATCCATCAAATAAAAGTTAGAGACGGCTCAATTTCAAAAGGAAAGCAAGGAGAGAACACAGGAAGAAACTCAACTTTTAGATTACATACTATTTGATCCATTCCTTATACCAAGCTAAAAAATGCACTGACGAAAATCAGGTCACGACTACAAATAATATTAACTGTCTTATCGGTGCTACAATAAAGTTGACTACAAGATCGTTCCCTAAAATTTGAATTTATATTGGAAAGGGAAAAAAAATTTCTTCTAGACCCTTGAATGCAAAAAGTTTCTCAAAAATATAGTCAGTAATTAAAAGGCCATCCATGAAAGGCCTATTAGGGCCTACTGGCAACATAAAGGGAGAAAGACCTCTACCATCTACAACATCATTCCCAACGAAGGCAGGATACAATCCTAAGGGAGTGCAATATCTGGTCTTTAGTCAAAACTTAAAAGTGCAACTGATAAGCACATTCAACAACAATATAATCATTACAAGTTTTTCCTTCTCTAGATACTTCATTAGGGAACTACAGTATGCAACTAGAAACAGTTCATACTAAGAAACTCACCCTGGACACTGAAAGTTGACCCCTTAACATGCTCAGGTTCTCCACCATACTAGCCTTTTCCTTCTCTACACGCTTAAGGTCTTCCTCAACTGTAGAGAGGTCCATGTGCAGTTTACTATTATATTGTTGCAAGCTTGCAATGTAGTCTTGCAATCGTTTGTACATATCATTCAGTGAAGTTATCTGAGGAATTTCCAAAAAGAAAAGTATTCAAATTAAAATATTTATAAGGAAACTCTATACTTATCAATAATGAGGGAAAAGAAGTAAAGGAATAGATATTCTACTTCACCTTCTGATTAGCACTTGAGAGCTCTCTTTGGACTCTCCCAAGCTCATCCGAGAGGGAATTTTGTGATCGCTCAATTTCAAGCCTAGCCTCCCTTTCTCTAGTGAGAGATTCCATTGCAGTCTGATTGTCATGTACAAGAATGTTAAATAATCTACAGCAGTCAGCTAAAATCAGACACATTGGATATCCGACCCACCCTACTTACCATCTTATCCAATTCTTCTTTTGTAAATTTCTCTTGTACAGAAGCAAAATTTTTTCTCAGCTCCGCAATGATTGAATTCAATTCTTCTTCCTTGTTTTTGAATAAGATCCCTATAATCAAAATAAATATAATTAATTTCTTCAGCAACTTGCATTGAGAATACGAACACAAAAAAGATGTCACTCATACCCATGTCATTGCATTGCCGCTCTGACACTTCAACACTATTCTGTAACTTCTCGCGCTCAAACAGGTAGCTTCCTTCAAGCTCTTGGAACCATTTTATACAAAGTTTCAGCCTTTTAATATACTCAGTCAGAGTGTCACATTTTTCCTAGAAAATCAATCAATATGAAACATGATAAAATTGAAAAATATCCAAAACGCATTTCAGGTGAACTAATCCAAATAAAACAAAATTACCATTTATTCAAAAGCTCAAAAGTTAAAAGAAAAAATCACATCTTTTAAGAAGTAAAAGCTCACTGACCTTGAGATTGAACCTGTCCTTCCTTCTGGATCTCTCATTCAACAATGCTTCAACATCCTCTCTGGTAAATTCAATACCATCACACTCCGAACCCGCATTACTCGCCGGAGCGCTACTCGGACCCAAGTCTTGTCCCCCATTTACCACTGAAAACGCGTGTCGGACTCTCCCATTTCTCGCAGTGCCCACCATTTTTTTCCCCTCTAAAACTTTTGCCACTTTTCACACCCACTTCAATACTTCATCACCAACACCAACACTTGTAAAAAAAACACAACTTTCAAGAACACAATCTACAACCCAACAAAGAAAGACACACCCAAAAGCAACCCAAGAAAAATACGTGGAAAGTGATCGAAACCCATCTTGAAAATGTTATATTTGGTGCCCTAGCTGTGTCTCCAGAAACCCACAAAAAATTCACCAAGAAATCCAATCAAGCACACATTCCAAAACCCAAATGCAAAAACTAGAAGGAACCCATGAAAAACAGGTGGATGGTGACTAAAAACCAAGGCTTGGAATTGCTATATTTGATGGGGTTGTAGTTTTAGCTTGTGTGGTAGCTGCTTGTATCTTATGGGAAATGAAGACTGAATCTGTCTCTTGAAAAATATTTGAATAAGCTGAAGAAGAATAATAAGAGGAAGAGAGAGAGAGAGAGAGAGAGTTCAGAAAGTGTTGTTGTGTGGGGCCATGAATTGCATTCAAAGCAAACAGTGAAATCTCAGCCGTTGCTTCAACGAGCAGGAAGATGGATGATCCCCAAGCAAGAAACCCAGTGATAGCAAAATATTTGTTTTCGTTAGCCAAATTAAAAAACAAATCTTTAATCTTCTTTAAAATTTAAAAATAGTTGAATTTATTTATTTGATTTTGTGATTATTTCATTAGTTCATTGGCTGTTGTTGGGTAAGGTTTGATTTTACTGCCGTTGGCATTTGAATGATTTTGAATTGGGGATCAGGCGGTACCATCTTCAACAGTTTCATTGGAACAATGCAGTGCCTAAACTACCCCTATGTTTGTTTTCATAATTTTATTCCCGAATTGATTTTTAAGTCCAGTTCCAAAGAAATACATTTGGTATAAAAGAATTGAAATACTTTCAATTAACTACAATTTTTTAAATTTGTCAAATGACATGTTCTGTGCGTACACATGTTTTTCATCCGACTCAAAACTATTTAGTTCATATGCTAGCATGTATCGCTCTCAAGTTATCTTTTCGTTCACCCTAAAGTACGAATTGAAAAGTTCTAATAAAATATATCTCTTGGGGAAAATTATAAGGACTATATATGTCATTTTGGCCTACTTTTTATAATATTAAATAAAATATGATCATCCTAAAATTGAGTGAACATTGGGTTTCAATATTTGATTTCAACTTTTGAATTCCTTTTTTCTGTTTCAAGAGATGAATTCTAAACTACGTTTGAATGCGTTTTTAATAAGAAAATTCTGTGTCAGGTTATACATTAATTGGTTTTTTTGATTGCTTTTATTTTAAGAATGCTATATCACCATCTTTGGAGTTTTGAAAGGATGAACCAATATTGTCAGAATGGATCACATTTTGACCCAACAATAAACACAAGAAATTAAGAAGTCGCTTTTGGGGTTTCACAATCATTGACAGAAAAAAAAAATACATGTATTCATCCAATGAGAAAGAAAAAAAAAACCATGTTTTTCTTGTCTATACTTTTTCAAACAAAATAACTTAATTAGAATACATGCATGTAGCTACCTACCGATCGGTTCAAGTACTCGTAGTACCCGTGTGTCTGAAGTTTTCTCCTCTCTCATTTCCTAACTTTAACAAAAATTATAATAATCATAATAATAAATAAAGAGTGTTGTTATTTCCACCCACCTGTCATATTTTCTCACTCACCTTATCTTCCCACCCACTATGTAAATTTGAAAAAACACAATCCTATCTTTCCACCCACCATTATTCTTAAAATACCATTTAATTATTAATTCAAGCAAATTCTCTTTTTCTTAACTTGTGAGTCATTTAAATTTAATCTAATGGCTGAAAAGAGCAATTATTTGCTCATAATTGGAGAGATTTGATGACCAAAACAAAACTAATATAACATATTTTCAACATGAGCATCTGATTACATTGGGATTTGCTTTGTGGGAGGAGAAGACTTTTGCCACCATGTCGATCATTGGGATTTTGTAGCCTCCTCCTACAAATGGGAAGAGTACATGACGACTAGAGTTTCTGATGAAGAATCCATCGTTTTGGCTCAAAACTTTTGGGGTCAGGGTTTTAGGATGGAGATAAAATAGGAGGGAGAGGTTGAGGGGTGCTTTGGATTTGACGTTTGATCTTTGTGCTTTGGTTTTTTTTAACTTTTTTAAATTTTAAGTTTGAGCCAATTGTTTTGTTTTTTTTAATCATTTTCCATAAGTCCTTAAAAGTCATTTTATGACGGGGGTAAATTTGTCTTTAAAATTTTGAAGATAAGGTGGATTGGAAAATAGTAAGGTGTGTGGAAATAATAGCACTCTAAATAAAATAAAGTTGCATATAGCTTGGCCTAAATTACATTTCCAAATTAAAAGACAAAGAGTTAGAGGTAATGATTATAAAGTATTTTGTCTCATGAAATTAAAACACAAAGAGAATTCAGTAATGATTAACCCAATAATTCAAGTTTAATGATGAATTCTTAGCAGTTGTCACATTCTTAAATTAGAAACATTTGGTGCAACTAATTTCTTATAGTATTATTTATGGTTCTTCTCTCTTTTGCTGTAGCTGAAGCAAGCAACCGAAGGCCAGCTCCAGCTCCAGCTCTCCCCAAACATTTTCCCACCAGATAAGATTTAATAAATAAATAAATAATATATAGATCTTATTTTTACTTGCTTCAAATGGAGGTAAAGTATTTTCACTTTTAATTTTCCCGGAAAACTTTAAATTTTCTACCAATTATTTTCTTTGGAAACAAACAAAAGGATGCAAGTTCCCATCAGCCATGGTGTGTGCAACTTGTTGGTTGGTATGCCCTTTTCATTTCTTGGTGCTCAGCTCCCATTCTTGTTGACACTTTCTCATCTCATCTAATCACCTTTTTAGGAAGCTTCTTGTTTAGCCATTGCTAATTAATAAACCAAACTCCCTCTCTCTCTCTCTCTCTCTCCGAAGTTTTTTATTTTTTTTTATTTTCATGAAATCTTTGTAAAGATATATACCAAACGTGTTTTTATGTAATCTGAAAAGAAAAAGAAGATCATTTCAAGGTGATATAGGTGCTATCGGGATGATCACTTTTTTTTAAAAAACTATATGCTGCTGGCTTTCTTTACCAAATGGAATAAAGTCCTAAATTCTTTGTCTATATTTTGATGATCATAGCTTGCCTTTCTAATTAGTAATTAGGTAACATGTGAGATGTCGGTTGACATTAATCAGATTTTAAATGTCAGGCAAGTGGTGGCCTAATGATCCATATTAAGAAGGAATTTTTCTTTAAACAAATGCTTTTCTTTTTTAAAAAAAGAACATTTCCTATTGAGATTGACGATAATATATTAAACTCACACAGACTACACGAATGCTAGACTACACGAATGCTAGGACTCGAATTCAGGATTTTGCATGAGGAAGCAATTACTCCAAACTACTACACTAGTGGGTCTTTTGGAAACAAGTGATATCCTAAATACTCTAAATTAATTTATTCTACATGAAAAGGAACTCGAATTTGAGTGCAAGAGGCAAGTTGCCCTGACCAATTGAAGGTGTAAAACATTCAAATCTAATCAGCCAAAAGAACACAAATTTAACAAAATACTATCCTTTTGTCTCTTTCTTCTCATTTTCATATAAGAAACCTCAAATTCTATTTCATTTTCTGATAGTTTATGATTTCTTTCTTTTTTTCTTCTCCGGTTGACATATATATAATTATATATATATATATATTTAAGGTTTCTCAATAAAAACTAATAATTTATGAGCAAGTGCCGTTTGGCTTGTTTCAATTCAATGAATGCATTTTCTGGAGCAAGGGGCCTCTGAAGTTATAAGCTCCACGCTCCACTTTGTTTAATTCCAAAATATCATGTGCACACAATGAGTGCGCAATATTACGCACGTAGGTGAAAAAATGTTAAATGCTTTCACCATTTACGCAATTTTAAATGTTTGGTATAAAGTTAGTTTAACATGATATGGATAAACAGATTCATGATTCTCATTTTCAATTTACTCATAGGGAAGTAAATGGTGTTGCACACCAACTTACTCGATTTAGTATGTATAATGTGGACAACTTTATTTAGTTTGAGGTGTCTCCTAATCTTATTCAGGATACTTTATTATGTGATTCTTTGAGTCGGGATCAGACGTTGCGTCTATCCATTGTAATTCTTTGTTTTATCAATAAAATTTCCTCGTTCCGCTAAAATTCTTAAAAAACAAACATGACATGCGTAAATGGTGAATGCATTTAACATTCTTTTCACCTACGTAAAGTAACATTATTAAATGTTTGGTATAATTCAGGTGAAAAAAATTGACAACGGAACAATAAAACACCCAATGTTATCTCCAACATTACAAAGATATAAAATGTCGTTATAATTGCTGCGGACCAAATTTGCAAGTGTATTTACCATTATTGCCAAAATGTATTTGAGTTGTTCACCAAAAGAAAAATAATATACCTAATTAAGTGCGGAATTGATCAACTATGGATATACTTTTTCTATAAATCCCTCTAATCTTGTTTTATATTGTTGCCAAGTGTTCATTGTTTTATGTGAATGCCAACTCGAACAAAACCTTAATGCTTGGGCGGCTCCAAACTCCAACACAACTGGTTGACCAGAGAACTTGTGTACCAGTCAAGATCCTCCAAGTTTGTGAGCTCTATGGCGTCCCATATATTTGGATTTACTTATATTATATGGTCGCCTGCACCATGAGCTCAACAAATATGAGTTGCATCAAAATACGCTAATATAACATATTTTAAAATTAGCAAATGATCCACTAACGTAGCTGTTTGGAGTAATTGCTCTCTAGGAAAGGTCAGGGTTCAAATTCTAATTTCGATGTAGTGTGTGTAAATTTAATATGCTATCATCAATCTCAATAGGAAAGGTCTTCAAAAAAAAATATTAAAAATAAAACGTAAGAGTTGCGTAGGGTTAAGGTTAGCGGTATTTTAAGGAAAGTGGTGGTTACGTAGGAGTTAGGTTCAACAATATAATTTTTATTTTTATTTTATTTTGTGAGTGTTGGAAAATTTAGTGGTTATAGTGAGCATTGACCAGTGCGAGGGTGACAACATCACTCATGTTATTTATTGTTGTTTTGTATTTAATGTGATCACGTCATATGAAATTATCCTAACCGTTAATTTATCACATCCAAATATATAAGAATATAAATCCATTCACATATTATTATTTTTTTCATTTATATGTAAAAGAAATAAATTACCAAAAAGCATATGTGAAAAAGAAATAAATTATAAGTTAAAAAATTTTTCAAAAAGGAAAAATAATAACTAAAAATATATTTCACAAAAATAAGGTGACGTGTCGCTATCATGTTTTCCATATAACTACTAACTCAGCTTGTTTAATAGCCGTGTTATTATCTATGAACTCATTATAGACCCGACATGACGAAACTTGACATGCACATATAATGTCATTTTATTTTGTTGTACACGATGTTGTCACCAGAGCCGGTTCATTGATTTTGGAGGTCCTGTGCAAATATGGATGTCGGGGCCCTACATATACAAGTAGGAAAAAAAAACCCATCCAGAAACAAAATTTTCTGACACGGGAGGAACACCTTGGGAAAGAGCTTCCCAGAAAAATTTCTTTAGTCACTCTTCCAAATCACAGAGCTGATAAATTGATTTTCCAATTTCAATGCTTGGTGAATTCTCATGTGAATGAGGGAGGGAGAAAAGAACTGTGATTTTGGGGAAAGGGCTAAAGCTTGGGTTTTTACAATCCAAAATTTGATGGAAGAGGGTGGTCCTGAAGAGAGGGATTTATTTTGATGGAGGAGAGTGGGAGAGAGACTCACTGAAAGAGAAAAGAATAGTATAATGGTTTTGCAGCGCGAGAGTTGGGAAGAGGAAAACACAGGTTTCAAACCATAATAAATAAATACAAAGAAGAGTTGCAGCGTGAGAGTTGAGAAGAGGAAAACGAATTAAATTAGGGCATCTACTCTCTAAGTCGTGGAAGTTGTTGATAATTAATATTCAATTCAATTTTTATTTTGGTTTTGGGGCCTTGCATGTGGCATTGTGGGGTGATATTTAATATTTCATTTTTATTTTCATGTTTTAATTAATTGAATGTGTTGATTAGGAAAAATTTGGGGCCCTTAAATTTTGGGGGCCCTGTTCGGTCGCACACCTCGCACAACCCATGGACCGCCTCTGGTTGTCACTATGGTGGATTGGAAATTTGGTTTGGATTAGTTTGAGTTGGATTTTATAGTTTAGATATTTTTGGGTTGGTTGGGCTTTTTGGGACTTCAAACTGTAACTGAATTCAACATCAGTCCAGTTCTCATTTAATGCCATAATCCAATATAACGTAAATATGTATTTTTATAACTCAAAACGGGAAAAAAAAAAAAACTCAAACGTTAACTGTGATGTTAAAGTGCGTGTGAGAAATCTCTCTTATGCAGTTTAGATTATAGCTTGTAATAATTTTTATTATTATAATAATAATAATAACTCAAAAGTAACTCTAATGTTAAGAGCATTTCCAGCGGTGAGCCTAGCCCAGGCACAAGGCCCCCAGGCTCGCAAAACTCATTTCAGCGGTGAAATCCAGCCCTGGCAAGAGGTGGGATCTATCATGCCCGGGCGAGCCCAAATGCAAGACTTTCCTCGGGCAAGCAGACCTCATGCTAACGTCAATGCGACGCAAGCCGCCAATTTAAATACCAAAAAAATTGAAAACAAAAGAAGGAAAAAAAATCCATTTTTCTATAAAAACCAAGCCATGTTCTTCACTTCCCACCCCCAAAACTCCATACAAATTCCCCTCCTCATATCTCATGTGAATAGTAGTTGCCTTTGGGTTGCCATGAAATGGGTGGGAATGTATCAAAAAAATTACTATAGCTGACACTATTCATATGAACAGTAATTGCCAATGAGTAAAAGTGCTTTAAAAGTCAACGGGGTCTAGCCGAGTGGAAGATGGTCTTGAATTGCAGATTAGAGGTCTAAGGTTCAAACACCCATGACATCATAATTGTGTGTGTGTGAGAAATCTCTCTCCCCTGTTGTTTAGACTTGTACTAAAAAAGACTCAAATGTAATTACTATGTTAAAAAAACACACAATTTTTAAACCAACAGCAAAACACAGTGCAAAACATGTGATAGTTGATGTTTTTTGCCCACAAAAAAAAAATGGATAAAAAAAATGACAACTAATCTAATTAGATCAATCTTCATACTTAACGTTGTCTAGAGTGTATGTGCTCTTTACGCTGCACCTAAGTTCGAAGTCCCCTCCCAATAGTTTATATTAAATTAAAGGTAATGATTTTCTCACTCCATTTTTTTTTTAAATTGTATGTTCTCACTCATCTTTTGTTCACTTACATTCTATTTTAACTTATATTAAAAAGTATTAAAAAAACAAAAGGAAGTGTAGGTGGATAAAAAGGGAGTGGGAAAATCACCACCCTAAATTAAAGTAGAGTATCGTTTGTATTATAAAAAAAACATTATCAACTTAATTCAAAGTAAAATATCATTTATTTATACTCATTGTGTGTATTCAGACCCAAAAAAAAATATATCGCTTACTTATAAAGCGACTCGATACAATTCAAGTTGAGGAAAAGAAAAAAGAAATAGTTAAAGCAACAAAAAAAACATTTGATTAGTTTGATAGAACTGAGTAAGTTGGCTTAGTTTGTACTTAAATACCCTGTCTAATTCATATTTATTCAGGAAAAAAGAAACCTCTTTTCTTTTGTAAATGAAGAAAAAGGGAAAAATATGCAATTCATATGAATGCCGCCAACCCTATCTCACCTTTTTGTCGTCAAACTTAAACTAATCTTTATTGTTTGTGATTCTCTAACTTTAGCGTCGTTCACTATGTGTGAGCTTCTTGATACGACAATAAGCTCATAGTCGTCTATATTAATATGGAAAAAGGCAAAAAACAAAATGGAGATGCGGGGTATCGATCCCCGTACCTCTCGCATGCTAAGCGAGCGCTCTACCATCTGAGCTACATCCCCTTTGCATGCTCATTCTTCTTTGTAGCTTATATATCATGCATTTGTATGAAAGTACATCATAACACACCCTATGTTACAACAAGTATGTCAAAATAAACAAGTCATCACTAGCAGTATATTTTGGTTGAACTTACACTGCTTCCTTATCTTTCATGGTCAGATGATTAATATCACAATCCAAGGGGTTGATCTTGTGGATTTTGATTTCCAAAAGGAGGTCATTAGTCACAGAGGCCTCTATTCTTCTCCCATCTGCATCTTGTGGGAGCTCAAGCTTCCTAACATACCCATGTTCCCACCAATTCCCACTTCTCCAATCTTTTGTGCTCTTGGAATCTCCTCCTTGCTGCTTCCACTGCCCACTAATTTCCACAACCTTCCCATTTTCTGCATAGACCTGAACATTGTTTTTCCCATCTCCTGTTTCACCAAATCAAAAATACTGTTCTGTTTCATTGCACTCTTGAATTTTTAGTTTCTAGTTCAAAACTCTTCATATATGCATATATATACCATTTTATAAATAAGCCTCTTGGGCTAGTTAGATGGTGAGGGGACAAGGAAACTGATTTGGACTAAGACGAAGTTATGATTTTTTATCACATCTGATGTATCAGATTTTAAAAAGACCAATTTTGCTAACGGGTCTAGCTCAGTGAAAAAGGGTCTTGACTTGTAGATAAAAGATCTCAGGTTTGAATTCTCATTCCTCTCTTCTCTAATTTAGACTATTGCTTGTACTTTAAAAAAAAAAAACCAATTTGGAGCCCAATATTAAATGTTCAATTACCAAAAGCAACAAAACTCAACATAAATGTTTGATAAAAATGTTTCCTTTCCTTGTATCTCAAAATTCAAAAGGTTTACTTGTGAATTAAGGAATAATACCCCCTATATTTCTTAGGTTTGTCTATTGCAACCTGCCAAAATAATATACACAATTCAACTATGCAGTCTCCTTGGTTCATGATGATTTGAATCACTATGATATATATTAGAAGTATTTGGAAATCTTACCTGGTAGATCTGCTTTTAGTACATAATCTTGATCTGTTTGAAACCAGTCAACAGTACTGCTTTGACCAGAGCTTCTGAGACCAGCCAACAAGATATCTGCATCAAACTCCCACAGTGGGAAGGCATCAGAAGGATCAAAAAATTTCCCAAACAAGAATGGACTGAACAATGATCCTCCACCAAAAACCTTGTGCACTGCTGGACTGCCTTGAGACATGAACTTCTTGAACACATCTTCTCTCAATAAAACACACCATTTGTGTGGAGTTTGATCATCTGTTAGAACTTCAAGGTGCTTGCGAGTAGTAGTCATTGAATTGAAGATTAGAGAAACTGAACTTTTGAGTGTGTGGTGGAGAGAGGTTTGAGGCTTGTTGGTTCTTATAGTGTGGGAGAAGCACTTTTGGGAAAAGTAGAGCACAAATTCCCTCAGAATACTTGAAGGGCTGTAAAGCTAATTGGAATATTTCTTTTTCTTGATCCTTGCTCATTGGTGACAAGAAATTACATGTGGCAAAATGGAAGAGGTAATTGACAAAAGGTCCATTCAACCTTGAAACTCATGGATTGATTGTTGCTTGTGCAGAACGTATTGAAAACTGACCATCAGGCTTGCCGTTCACATGAAAAAAAAAAATTCATCAGCACATGACATCCTTGAAGAAAAAAAACTCAATAAATCTGACCCTGGAAGAATCTTTATAGGGCATGATCGGTTGAGTGGTGGTCAAGACATGCCATATTTAAACTAGCTCAATCAGACACTTCCTTTTCAGGTCAGTTCATTTGAAGCAAAGCAACAGTAATTTTTCTGGAAAAAGCACTTCTTTGATCAATGATGGAGTTTTGGTGCAATTAACCCTTTCTATGCTGTCAAAGTACAGTAGTGAATTTGTGCTTTTGCTTTTGAGATAAATTTTTATATATTCACAAAAGGCTGTGTGAAAGGAATATTTGTCACATACTTACATGTGTTGGGAGCCTCTTCTCTTGTCATGTTGCCCCTCCTCCCCATACTATGCAGAGTCTTTTTATATATTTCTTTTCAATTATGGCATGAAGTTTTTGACTACTTATTACAATGAAGCTTTTGTGCAGTGCAGGTTACAGCAAATGGTATTGGCATCTGGCAGAGCTACTTTTTCCTAACGCAGGATTTTTTTTTTTTTTTGGTAACGCAGGATTAGTATCTTAATGATTGATGCTGAATTTCCAACCAGTGAAAATTCTGGAGGGACTTTGGATAGTGGGGCACAGCCAGAAAAGGGCAGCTTTTCTAATGAAAAAAATTGAAAATATATAGCTGCAGTTATCTTGAAAGTTCAGGGCTAGTCATGTGCTGCCAGTGCTAGAATAAGTGACCTAGTAATTGTGGTTCATCCCATCTAGGATAAGGCAATTACTGTCTTCTTGGAACATAAAATTCAGCAAGTGGAACAAAGTAATTTATCTGTTGAATCATTTTAATAGTTAGAAATGAAAAATGAAGTAAATAAATCACTTAATGTTTCCCTCTTTTCGGCCGGGTAGGCCGACGGAAGGAGTTTTTGGTCCTTCTTCTCTTGAGATGTGTAGGCGTGCCACCACCAAACCACTTGATGGTTTGGATGGAAAGATTGTGTGAGTGTGTTCGCGCTTCTGACTTCTTGATCAAACGATTAATCGACCAAGCAAGGAACCTCCTCTTGGCCTAGGTTCTTTTTCTTCCTTGAGGTCAAGGGTGATTGAGCTTTGTATGACTATTTTTAGGATTTTTGTGATAAGTGCAGCGAATGTAAATGCAATAAACGAAAAGACAGAAATCTAAGTGCGAGAAATGTAAACGCAGGTAAAGGAAATGACAGGAATGTAAATGCGATAAAATATATTAAAGCGATAAAGACTTGAATTAAACTTGAATGTAAAGACAATTGAAATTAAATTGCAAGAATGTAAATCTTACACTAGGAAAACGAAGAACTTGGATAATCTGAAAAGCTTGAAAGATAAAATTCTAGACTATGATTTGAAAAGTACAGGATAAAAAGATAGATTTTGTGTGTTGAGTTGGAGGTCCTCTCTTCTTCTTCTGATGACCAATTTATAGAGCTCCTCAGCTCATGGGTTTGGCCAATCAATTAACTTCTGTCTTGAAAATCCTTCCGATGTTAATGCCTTCCGAAGCTCTAGACGCGAACTACCAGATGTCTTGGAAATCTTCCCAATATTAATGCCTTCTGGAGCTCTAGACATGAACCATTCGATATCTTGGAAATCTTCCCAATATTAATGTCTTCCTGTCTTCAAACTCCGCCACTTGCAATCTGTTAATTTAATAACAAACTCTTCAACCCGCTCCAGCCGCACCTTGGCCGCACTTGCATTGTTTCTTTTTGTAAAACTCCAATGCCTCCAGCCGCACCTTTCTAGCCAACTTATTATATATATATATATATATATATAAATATAAATATAAAGCAAACCATATAACGATGACTTTGATTTTGGTTCCCACGATTTGCTTTCACTTTGTAAATATATATATATATATATATTCACATATTAATTTACTCATGTGGGACCCTGGTTATTGAAGTTGGCCGCATAGCATATGCAATTTTACATGCACAAAACATGAATCCTTTTTATATATATATATATGGATGATATTAGATTTAAACCTTCAAAACCTTGTGGTCTTTCGGCCGCCAAAAATTGGGCATCAATAGCAAAGTATCCGGCCGCATCTATTCGAGAAAAGCTGGGCGCATTTCCTTGGGCAACAAAAAAGTCCGACCGCATTTTTCCAAACCTGCCCCACCACTTCCAAGACCTTTCAGATCTGCCCAGCCGCATATATGCAAACCCCTCGGTTGCATATATGTTAAATTGCACACGTGGGACCCTTGGTTATTGAAGTTGGCCGCACCAAGCATGAATTTTTACATGCATGAACGTTAGTGTATATGTGGCTGGCCAGCAACTTGGGTTTTATAATTCATATATATGTATATAATATATATATTAGACTTTAACTTTAAAACCCTCCAACCTGACTTGCACTACACCTACAGACTTCAGCTGCATAGTTCTTATATTCCAAAAAACCTCGGCCGCAACTATTTCATTTGAAACCTGGCCGCATTTTTAACACATCTGGCCGCTCAAGCTCTTCAAATCTCGGCGGCCTTTCTGCAAGACTCCAGCCCGGCCAAAATTCTATTCTCAAAGCCCGGCCGACACCCCAAGAGTCTAGCTGCCTGGGTCAATTTTCAACAGCCCCAAACACTTAATAACAAGAGAAATGTTAATCAGCGTCGCTGAAAATGACATTGGCGAGACTCTCGCTTAAGCGTGACATTACAACATGCTTCTTCATTTGCTTTCAGGAATGTGTTTCTCTTTCCGAAAAAAGAAGAAGAAAGATAGAAAGAAAATCGTAAACATGCATATATAAAATACGAAGAAGAAAAATAGAAGAAGGAATATGGAAGTCGGCAACCTAACTTAAAGAATTGGCAACAAGTTAAATTGAAAGAAAGGGTCAATGACTCAATGCTGTGTTTGCCAAAGAAAATAAAGGGCCAATGGCTGCCCTGCTGCCAATCTTCTTGGCCTTCTCGACAGTTATTCACAACGCGTTGTCCAAACTTTTGGTCATGCTTCAGATTCAGAACAACGACATATTCCTTCTTTTTTTTCTTTCACAAAATTGTAAATAAATATAATTTGAAGCGACAAAGAAAGTGGTGACAAACAACTCTCATGGTAACTAATCAAATCACACTTTTCTTGCTCTCCTCTGTCCTATTTGCTCAAAGAGCTGCACTACTAAAAATTTGTCCCAGCACACATGCATCATCGATCAAGAATACTCAGTGGTCATCTTAAGGTTTTGGAGGCCCTAGTCGAACTATCAAAATTTGTTCTTCTAGTCTCTATGTATATTTATGTGATTTTTTTTCGATAAGTTAAAAAAATTTATATGTGATTTTTTTAAATAGGACTTGGGCTTAATATAATATTAATATAGTATAATTTTTAAAGTAATATACATATGTATATATAGGTTTATAAAAGTTAGGGGACTTTTCAATTTGGAGGCCCTAGACGATCGCCTTATCTGCCTATGCTCAAGGCCTCCCCTGAGAATACCCTACATACATCAACAATTAAAAATATATACACATCAACAGTAAAGAATGTTCTACAAACATCAACGGTAAAAAATGTTCCACATGCATCAAGAATCAGATGACCTAGCTAGCATTATTCTTCCTCAAAACTTACTGTAAAAGTCTATTCTCTCCTACAATGAGGACAATGTCGGTGACTTTGATGAAAAGAAAGATGAAGACCAAATGCGCGTAGGTGATTGGATAGCGCAACAAGAACGGAAAAGAAAGGTTTGGTTATTAAGGTTATTTTGCCTTTGTGATACATTTCTGATCCTCTTATATTATCATAGTTAAATTTCAAGTTTTTGTTTTTTAAATAATTGTTATTTGCATTTAAAAATTGCATCTTACACTCTTCCTCAGGCTTAGTGTGCATGTATGAGCATTGACGGACCTAGGAATTTTTCAATGGAGGTGCAAATTTTAAAGGCACAATACTTGATCGATGAATAAATTTGTATAAAGATTTGGAATTCTCTAAAGCAAAATAGAAAAAAAAAAAATTGGTGTGGTGGGGACATTAAAAAAAAGGGATATGAATATGATGTTTTATAAAGACTTTTATTTATTTATTTAGCTAAGATGTTTTGTAAAGACTTGGATGAAGTTCTCTCAAAAAAAAAAAAAACCTTGCGATTGGAATTTGGGTCGTTGGGTTTTGCAATTGGAACTTGGATGTTTGGTATTAAATTATTAATAATAGTATGTAATACTAATTAGGGAGCTTCACTAATATACTCAAAATATGGGTTGAAATTATAAAAAAAAACCCCACATGAAATGCACTTTAGAAACACACCCAAAACTTATTTACTATATAAGAAATTGGTGTTTAAGTTCCTATAAATTACATGACTGCCATTGATCAACTTAAAAAAGAAGCCCAACACAAAAAACTTAAATAGCACCCAAAACAAGCCCAGCCCAATTTTATAAAAAACCCAAACAATTCATTACAAACAAAACGTCTTGAAAATCATAGCTTCATTTATGTGTCATGTTGATTAATGACTATAATGTTCCACACATGATTAATGGCTGTAATGTTTCAGTCTATGGTAATAACACTACTAGTTTACTGTCATGTTGATTAATGACTTAATGTTCCAGGTATAGGGTAATAACACTGCTAGTTTCTTATGACATCCTATTTCTAATGCATGTCTACCCCTGTAATGTTCCAGTTTATGGTAATAACACTGCTAGTTTCCTATGACATCCTATTTCTAATGCATGTCTACCCGTGTAATGTTCTAGTCTAAGGTAATAACATTGCTAGTTTACTGTCATGTTGATTAATGGTTGTAATGTTCCAGTCTAGGGTAATAACACTGCTAGTTTACTGTAATATTGATTAATGACTTAATGTTCTAGTCTAGGGTAATAACAATACAAGTTTCCTATGACATCCTATTTCTAATGCATGTCTACCCCTGTAATGTTTCAGTATAGGGTAATAACACTGCTAGTTTCCTATGACATCCTATTTCTAATGCATATCTACCCATGTAATGTTCCAGTCTAGGGTAATAACACTGCTAGTTTCCTATGATATCCTATTTCTAATGCATATCTACCCTTGTAATGTTCCAGTCTTGCGTAATAACATTGCTAGTTTACTGTCATGTTGATTAATGCTTGTCATGTTGCTATTTCTAATACATGTCCACCAAAGAAAAGATGAAGAAAGAACAAACCAGACCAACTCAAAACAAACCGAACTCAGATTTTTAATACTATTATGTCATAGAAGTACATTGTTAATACTCTGTTATAGAAGTACATTGTTAATACTCTGTCATAGAAGTACATCGTTAAACAAAAATGAGATCCATAACTGAAATAGTAACAAAAGATAAATCGATCATCAAAACTTAAAATACATTTCGAAAATCAACTAATAAAATTTGAAGAGAAACACATAATTGAAGCAAAAGATCAAAAATCTTAAGTCCAAACCAAACGACGACGACGACGACGACAATGATGATGATGATGATGACGACAACGATGACGACGACGTGGCGAAAGAGGAGTAGAGCTCGAAGATGAGGAGTAAAGCTAAGAGCATCTGATCTAGGTTCGTTCGAGGTCTTGAACAATCCGGAAAAAAAATATATCGATAGAAGCACGATTTTAGAACAAGAAATTGAAGGTGAAATATTGAAAATTGTAGATTAAAGATAACAAATATAGTTGGACCTGAGATTGAGCTTCAATGGAAGTTCATCTTGCTCCAACACCAAAGAAAGCACCAGCGAGAAAGGAGAAAATAAATTTGATTTGGTTTTTTGTTTTTTGACAGAGACTGGGCAGATCTGATTTTTCTCTCTCAAATCCATAGTTCAAGGGCAATATAGGTATTTAACACACACAAATAAACTAAAAAACAGCTATTAAATTGAAAAAATTGACAGCTGTCGATTTTTGGGTTTTGTTTGGGTGTGTTTATAGTTTTTAAATGGTATTGAGTTTCTTTATAAGATTATGTCTAAGATTGAGTATATAACTAAATTTCTATACTAATTATGACAAAGTGCAAGTCTGAGGGCACTTTGGCGGGAGGTTCCGTGGAATTAGGCTTCATTTTTTTAACGACGTCTTTTTGACTAGGAAATTTAAAAAAAAAAAATGAGCGTTGTGTTACGCGCAACCCAGCAACATAGCAAACAAAAGGAGTTTCGCTGAGGCATTTCCTCGAGCAGTTTGTGGGCACATCCATGGTAAAGCAGAGGTGCAGATTCCACCATCGCCAAAGCATTTTCCGACGAGTGAAGGTGCATGTGTACCTCCTTGCGCCTCTATGAGTCTGCCACAGGTATATGAGTGCAAGAAATCATATTTATAGTGCACATTTGATTTTCCTTTTAAATATTTACTACATTTGTATTAGTACATTATTGAAACTTGATTATTTTCTCGGGAAAAATATATTATTGGCCTAAGTAATAGTTAGTTTAGGTGCAACTCCCCGATGGAGTATGCCTATATTGCGAATCGACTTCAAGGTCTTAGTGTCTTTTTCTTTTTGACTTTTGGCTTCGGTGGAGGGATCGGAGTATGGTCATATCGACTTGAGTTTTTTTCAAATTTAAATTGGTCAATTGGGCACATAATATCTTTGGTTCTTAGGAAACACCCATTTGCTCTTTAGGAAACACCTTGGTCTTCTTCACCAACAAAACGAACAGTTGCTTACAGATAAATAGATGCTTGGCTTGAGAAGCTTGTGGCCTAGAAGCTAAGCATTCATGAGTTTAGCATCAAAGAGAGAGAGAGGGCTTGGATTTCCCATGAGAAACATGGGTTCAAAGTAAGGGGAGAAGGAATTTCGAGAGAATTTGTTGAGGGGAGAGAGGAAGAGATGAGGGAGGAGAAGTAGGTGGTTTGAGAAATTTTCCGGCAGCTTGACGAAAGCTTTGTCAAGCTCTAGAATGGCTTGCCAGAAGAGAAAATGGGAAGATATGGAGGAATATGGTTCGAAATTGAAGGGTTCCAGGGGTAAGAGGTGATGCTTGCTCTCTCTCTGAATGTGGTTGTCTTAATGGGTAGGAAATGCCTACTTTTATAGGCGCTGGAAGCTCATTCTTCCCAAAAAACACTAGCTGGTTCTTCCCAAATTTGCCAAGTCTCTCCCTCCATTTCTCTTATCTTCCTTTGATTTATCCTCATTTTGTGAAATCTTTCTCAGTCTAAACACACAGAGACAAGATTTTTGGAGGCTCTAGAGCCTTCTCGCAGCTGTCCCTACGACCATCTCCTATTTTGGGCTACCCTTTCTCCATTTTCTCCTTCATTTTATGGCAAGAGCTGGTGGGAGAAATGAGTAGGTAATGGTGTTGGTCTAAAGGGTGTTTTGCTCAAGTATCCTTTGGTTTTTCGAATGGCCTGTGTTGGGTTTGTCTTTGGCTATGTGCTGGAGACTCCTAGTAGCCTGCACACGCAAATACCTTTTGGTTCTCTAGGTGGTCTATCGTGGTTTTGTCTTTGGCCATGTGCTGGAGACTTCCAGATATTTTCTAAGTTACTTGGGCCATTCCCTAAGGTGAACTAAGGGGATGGGCCAACCTTCTAAAGTGATGGACTATTTTTACTAAGGTAATGAGCTATCTTTTTCTCTATTTCATGCTTACGCAAATATTTGGGCTCAAGAAATGGGTTTGAGTTTTGGGGCTCCCAAGCAGCCCAAAACTTCCACTTCTTGGCCCATCAATGGGCCTCGTAAATGCTCGTAACCATCCATACCACAATCCACTCAGCAAGCCCCCGACATTTGCGTGGCTAGCTGCAAAATAAGGGTTTTCCGCTGGACATTGCATGTCGATTGGTGCGCTCGAATTTTATCGTTTTGTAAAGGGCTATGACGCTTGACGGGATAATTAACATGAGTTCACAGAGTCAGTGCATTTTATAGGCTCGTTTCAACTCTTAGCGTGACGGATTACACATTTGTTTGGTGTGACACGTGGATCGTGACTTGTGCGAGCGTGTATGACAGACTTTCGCGTGCCCAAATCGAGTCTCTTCTCAATAAGACATCGCATTAGCCGGAAATTTATTTGAGCCCATCCCTAGATTTTTTGGGCCTCAACAAAGATGATTTTCATTTAATCACAAAGAGTGTTTTAATTTTCTTTGTACACCAAAAAGAAAAAAGAAAAAAGAAATGTTTTATGAAATAAAATTAGCATGTTACCGTTGTAGTGTAATTTAGTGGATAAAACAATGATTAGCCAACATCTCACATCTGTTCTGTGTTGCAAATATTCCATTAGGACACAAACAACATACTGGGTACTAGTGGGAATTTTAAAAAATAATAATAATACGAGATTAAATTATTATTTTTTAAAGAGGAAAAAAAAAACAAAAGGAAAGAGACAGGAAACATAGTCATTCCATGACAGCTTTGAGACGAAACGTTCTGAAGAAAAATTTTACCTTTTCGACATGTTCCGGTCAATACCGCCAATGTTTTGTATACAAATTTAACAGCTTACATTTCTTAAGCTCCTTGGGTGGATCTGGTCAGAATCGAAGACACATTAAAAGGTTTCACACGAGGAGCCTTCGATTTTTTACGTTCTCATTTGCCATTTGGAAATTTCAGGGCTTGCTTCCAAGGGAAATTAAGGTGAATATTTTTTGGGTGCTTATGCTTGAGCTCCATACGAGCTCTCTTTGGTTGGTTTTTTTTTGGGTTTTGTGTTGCAGGTGATTTGGTTCAATATTTTGGCACCTTTGGGGAAGAAAACTTCTGGGTTTTCTTAAATTCTTTCTGTTGTATTCAAGAGTTCAACTTCTCATCAGAAAAACTTTCGTGGGTATGTGAAGATTTTCTTATATATGGTGAAAATTGGGATATAATAGGTGTCTTCTTAAGGAAAATTGAATTGGGTTGGTGCCAAATCGTGAAGGTTAGAAGCTTTTGTGTGGTTTTGCGTGATGATGCTGTTCTAGGGTTTTGGTTATGAGAGGTTTAGGCATTGATGAAATGAGAAGGATATTAAACGTTTGGAATGACAATTCAACAACAAATAGGTCTTATGAGGACAAGCCGTTTCATTGTTTTGGTTATTCTGCTATGTGCTTCAACATCAATAAGCTCAGAGGAGAGGAAAATCACAGAGGAAGTGTTTCTCAGTCAACTTGTTGATCCAGCAACTGGAGAGATTGATGGAGACATGGTAAGAGACTATATAACATCTTTTTGTTTCAGTAAGATACCTTATCATATGAGTGTGGTATATCTTACATGATAAATTTGTTCATATTAATGTTATTCGTTTTAAATTTCTATCAAAACCATATCATATATAGGGATTTCTGTATTACGCCTCTCTGCTCTTATTTCAATAGCATCATATCATATATCTGGACCGAACAGTTGATCCATAAATTAGTTAAATAATCTAAAGCTTTTTAGTTCGCGGAAGTATGTTTGGAGCTTATGAAGTATTTAAGGCACAAAGCTATTTTCTTGTACTGAAATAGATTTTGATTTTGTTAATTTTACTAAAATGTTTGTGCATAACTTATTTGAAAACCAGAAGTAGTATTTGACAAAGCGATATCTTGATAATTCTAACAAAGTTGTATATCTATTGAAGATAAAAGAAGGCCAAAACAGAATTGAAAAAACTTGTATGAGATGATATTTTGATGTATTTGAGCTTTCACTTTTCACCAATGAAGTTTCTTATTCTTCATTAACTCTGTTATATGCTTGTTTTTGCAAAAGTAGACATTAAAATTTGTAAATTCTGTGGGCTGCAGGCACAGCTGTTATGGATAAGTTGCAAGGTGGATTTGGTCCATTTGACGGAAGCTATTGAACATCTTCACTTATGGTTAGAAGAGGAAACATCTGGTGGCACAGATGAAATTAGTTCAAAAAGACAGTCATCGGGAAAAGAAAGATTTCAGAAGCTTATTAGTGTCCTGCATCCTGAGGTGAAACGAACTCTTTCAGATTGTTTAAGAAAGCATGGTCTCTTATCCCGTGTTTCTGGAGAAGAGGGTGCCTCAAAGATATGGTATACCAAGTATTTTGAGTCCCTATTTCCCAGACCTTATGTTCCAAGAAGGAATTTGGGCAGTGAATTGCTTCAGAGCTCTGCTGATGTACCTTCTCCAGCCCCTGCTGCTCCAACACCTTCCAGTTCTCAAACTTCTAGGTCTAGGCCCCCTGCTGTACCATTTTTTCCTTCCAGTTCCAATAATTCGACTGTGCAAGCTTCAGAGCCAGATGCTGGTTTAAAAGTACAGGAAGATAAAGGACGGAATGATCGTAAAACAATTGTCATTGCTGTTGTTGTTACTGCATCAGTGACTCTTGTTGTTGCAGCAGTGCTCTTTTTATGCTGTACTAAAATCTGTAGGACTAGGAAAAAAGATGGACAAAATGATGAGAGTCCCCTCCTTAGCCTGAGTTTAACTGATTCTAATGGTATAGTTCTCTAATATCTTGTTTCTGTTATCTTTAGTTGTTTGAACCATTTCAATTCTATATATCTCTGAAAGTTTTGATGTTTCAGGTTCTTCGTACAAGTCTTATGTTTTGGGAAATTCAATGAAAGAAGAGAAGCTTGACCATCAATCATTGGGTAATGACTCAAGTCATCACAGAAAGGCCTAATATTTAAATAGTAATTTTCACATTGAGTCTGATGTTTTAAATACTTCACTAAATTAAACTGCAGAATTAGGATCCACTGGAGGTGCTTCCAAATTTGATACATCCAGCAACATCAATGGACTGGTACCACCTCCTCCTGGAAGGCCTCCTACTGGACTGCCTACTCTAAAGCCCCCTCCTGGCAGAGCAAATCCTCTCCCTCCTGAACCACCTTCTTCTTTTAAGCCTCCTCCCAGCAGGAATGGTCCTCCTCCTCCTCCGCCTCCTGTGCCACCTCCCACTTTGAAACCCTCGGGCAGTGCAGGCCCTCCCCCACCACCTCCAGCACCTCCTGGCCCTCGCCCCCCACCCCCTCCAAAGATTGGTGTTCCTCCTCCTCGGCCACCTCAATCGATGCCTATTGGTTCAAAGGTAGCTCGACCTCCACCTCTTGCACCAAAACGTCCATCAAATGCTGCTTCTGGTGAGGTAGGTGGATCTGATGCTGAAGGTGATGCTCCTAAAACCAAGCTGAAGCCCTTTTTTTGGGATAAGGTTCTAGCAAACCCTGATCATTCAATGGTTTGGCATCAGATTAAATCAGGATCTTTCCAGTAAGTTGCAGTTTTCTTCCTTTTCTTCTTTGTGATCCATGAATCATTAGATATTATAAGCCTCTGAATAGTAATACAATGATGATTCTTATACAGGTTCGATGAAAATATGATTGAAACTCTGTTTGGGTATAACGCTGCTGAGAAAAACAAAAATGAACGCAAGAAAGAATCTACATCCCAAGATCCTTCGCCCCATTTCATTCAAATTATTAATCCCAAAAAGGCACAAAATCTATCAATTCTTTTGCGGGCACTGAATGTCACCATAGAAGAAGTCTGTGATGCAATTCGTGAAGGTAACTTATCTCCTTCTTTCCATCCATGGCGTTGAAAAGATGCAAGTATTTTTCCTTTCCTCTTTTTTCTGTGTCAAAATGGAAATGTACTAGAAAAAGGGATATATGGTGTACTTTCTTTATTTTTCTAGAAGGAAACTTGTATTTAGTCCTTTTATGAAGTTTGAGGACTTAGGTAAGTTCAAGTGGCAGATGCACCTAGTGCTTGTGCTTAGGATTTTTATAACCGATGTCCCTACCAACAATCAAATTGGACTCTGAACTGTCAATTGCATCAATATGCCTCCCAAACTCAGGTACCGTGCATCAATGTATCCCCTGATGTCTGATCCATTGGTTTTTCTGTTGAAAGTGGAATACTTTCAAGGGTAGGATGGTGCATTAGACCATAAATTATAGATTAAAAGGCATTTTCTCTCTCCTCCTCTGTCACCCTTTTTCTCTATTCTCTTTCTCCTTCCGCGCTCACACACAAATCAACAAGTATTCTAATATACTAAGCACAACAATAAAACTGAATGAAGTTAATCACGTTATCAAAATACTGCAGAAACTAGATAAACCACCAAACCACTAAAACTCAAAAGTACTGTTTTGAAACCCATAAGTGAAAAATACCCCTAAAATTTAGTCATGTGCTTTCCATGTGATCAATTTGGACAGAAGCTGAAGGATCAGATGTCGGGGCCTCATTGGTGCATGGTACCAGAGTTTGAGGGTCACATTGATGCAATTGAAAGTTCAGGAACCACTTTGATTATGGGGCAATATTTCAGGGGTATTGATGATTTTAAAAAAATGCCTTGTAATTGTTCTAAACTTCTAATTAAACTGTGTTTCTCAAAAAACCTAGTAATTACTTTGGAACTTTTTCTGAAAATTCTTGAGCGAACATCTTGTCAGAGTAATAGAATAATGTATAAAGAAAGCTAAAATAAAAGATGATCCAGTGCATGTGTTTTTTTTTCCTTGCATGAGAAGCATATTGTAACCTTTCTTAGTTGAATCAGGAAATGAGCTTCCCTCAGAATTCCTACAAACTTTGCTGAAGATGGCACCAACACAAGACGAAGAACTAAAGCTTAGACTGTTCAATGGTCAACTTTCTCAACTTGGGCCTGCTGAGCGGTTCCTAAAAGCCTTGATTGAGATTCCATTTGCTTTTAAGCGATTGGAAGCATTACTTTTTATGTGCACTCTTCAGGAGGAGGTCACCACCCTTAAAGAGTCCTTCGCAACCTTAGAGGTAAAGACTGAGTTTCTGAATTGCATGCCATGTATGATTTTGAGTCTCATACTCTTCTACCCAGTTTTTTGGGTATCTCAGGTTAACTTCTTTTAGTTCAGCAAGTATTGAAAAGACCAATGTAGCGACCTGAATTATGCTTATACAACTATTATAAACATATAACTTGGTGCATATATATGCTAAGCTAGCATCCAATGCTGATATCCTACGCAAGACAGTGCTTTTCAGCTGTGTAAATCATCATCAGATGATGAAGAATACACAGCGCTGGTTCACAAACAAGAACCGATAAAGAACCAAATGCCAATGCACAAAACAAAGGGAAAATGTACAGTTGAAATAGCATGAATATAGTTTGATGCAACAAGTAAAAAAATGATGCCATGATGGCAAAGTACAATATGGGGAGTGGTTGGCACTATCCACCTATGTTAAGAACTTCCCAGAGTGGCAGCCCATGGTCAGTTTCATTTCTGGCGGCGTTTGGACTCCAATTCTTGCATTTTCATCTGTCTACAAGCCTTTAATGATAAATGTCCCATGACTTCTACTCCAACTCTTAGATGGAATAGTTGAAGAGATTGGAAATTTCGACAAATATTTTGTTCATTATGCTTAGTTTTCAAGTTTTCATCACTTTTGCAATGACTAGTTTCTTCAAATTTCAATTTTCTAATATTGCTACTGAGATTCACATGTGGAAGCAGAGGATAATAGCATAACAAAACTCTCTGTTAGATACCTTAAGCTTAGTCTTATCAGGAAAGATGAAGGCTTGTCTGGCCTAGACCATACTGTCCTGTATGGGCCATGAAATATGGTACCTATCTGCATATAGGGGAGACTCATGGAGATAATGTGTCATGAAGAAATATACGAATGTATTTGTACAGCATATATAAAAATGTCTGCCAGTTTTCATTCAAATGGCACAGCTTCATGTTGTTGTAACCTATCATTTTGTTTCTGTGCATGACGTTGTCTGCCGGTAACTTCTGGTCCATATCTCGAAACCGCTCAAGAATATCTAAATCATATCCATGTCTATGGCAGGTTGCTTGTAAGGAACTAAGAAGCAGCCGGCTTTTCCTCAAGCTTTTAGAAGCTGTTCTTAAAACTGGCAATCGCATGAATGATGGAACATTTCGTGGTGGTGCACAAGCATTCAAACTTGACACACTCTTGAAATTATCAGATGTAAAAGGAATAGATGGCAAGACAACCCTTTTGCACTTTGTTGTTCAGGAAATAATCCGCTCTGAGGGTGTCAGAGCTGCTCGTGCAGCAAAAGAGAGCAGGAGTTTCTCTAGCATCAAATCAGATGATCTCCTTGAGGAAACTTCCCAGGAAACCGAAGAGCACTATCGCAGTCTTGGTCTTCAGAAAGTTTCAGGTTTAAGCAATGAGCTTGAGAATGTCAAAAAAGCGTCTGTTTTAGATGCTGAAAACTTAACAGGAACTGTTACTAAACTTGGTCATGCACTTGTAAAAACCAGAGACTTCCTGAACTCAGAAATGAAAAATTCAGGGGAAGATAGTGAGTTCCATGAAACACTGAAGAGTTTTGTGCAGAATGCTGAGGTTGATATCACAGGTCTCCTCGAGGAAGAAAAGAGAATCATGGCTCTGGTGAAGAGCACTGGTGACTATTTCCATGGGAATGCAGGGAAGGATGAGGGTTTAAGATTGTTTGTTATTGTTCGGGATTTTTTACTAATCATAGATAAGGCATGCAGAGACGTAAGATTGGCACCAAAAAAGTCAACATATGTTCAAAAAAAGGAAGCACCTTCCTCTGATCCTCGTCAGCCTCCGACAACACCATCTGCCTCCAATCTTCGCCAGCCTCCTTCTCCTGATCTCCATAAGCGGATTTTCCCTGCAATCCAAGATCGACGAATGGATAATTCTAGCTCAGATGATGAAAGTTAATAGATTCCATTTCGAGAAGGTATTGAAATTTCTAAACCTGGTTGAAGAAAGAATATCTCTCTCATGTGTTGTATATACTTGTGTAGATCATATATCAATATATGATACTCGTGGATATTGCCAATGAACTTTGGGCCTAGTGTTACCTCTTCCCCCTTCCCCTTTAAAACAAGGGTAGGGTGATGTCAGAGGTTCAATCCATGTGGGTGCGTGTGTAATTTACTTAGAGCAAAGAAAGTCAAGGATATTTTGATTTAGTATTTAAGAAATTTTTCTCTTGGCATTTTCTCAGGTGGTCGTCACAGAATCTCAACAACAAAATGCCTGCTCGGTTCTTCTCTAGATGTCATCTGTGGCCAATGATTTCACAGACGGATTAGTGAAAAAGGAGTTGGAGTTGGCCTATGCCCTCTCTTCAAGGTGGAATTTCACTAGATAAAACCTACAGTCACTTTTGAAGGTACCTCTGATGATGTTTCTCCCCCATTCATGGCTGGCTGTGTGCATCAATGTCTCCTCGCTAGGGTTTAGGGTTGTACAACGCCACAGAATTGTGCCTGCTCGTCCTATTCAAAAGCCGAACATTTCCTTGAGTGGTGGAGTGCCTTCATTGTTATTTGGTGACCTGTTGAGAATGAAATTATTAGAAAACAATGTTATTGCCTTAAAAAACCACAACATGCGCAGGAGCTATTTAGATTTAGTGATTCTTTTTTTCTTTCCACCTATGATTCTTTGTTATATTTTTGTTCATAATTTTGACCTTTTTGGAGTAAAGAGGTGTAGCAAGGTAGTTTGAGATCTATAGAATTGTTCATCGTATTGCCAGGAATGAAATTTATGATTTGTGATTATACTATTTGACCTTTTTGGAATAAAGATGTGTAGCTATACTATTTGACCTTTTTCATGTTTAATACACATTTTCTTTTTACCATATTATACACATAATTATCACAAGTTTATAACAAATTACTGAATACAAATAATATATATAAAAAATATTATATTGTGGCGGAACTTTTAAGTTGTAATTTGCCAAAATTTTGCCAAAAAAAAACACATGTGTATTTTATTCGTATAGCCATGCGTTTATAACAAATGCAATTAGGAGGGTCCTTTTATATATTTGTTTTTATTAAATAGTATAGTCGTGCGACCATACCATTGAAATATAATGTATTTAAATGGTATAGCCATTCGGCTATACTACTGTTTTTTGAAAAAAGAAATAGTACAGCCATCCGGCTATACGCCTTTTTTTAATTTTTTAAAACGAAATAATATAGCCGCCCGGCTGTACTCGTTTTTAAATTTGTTTTTTAAGAAATAGTACAGCCGCACGGCTACACTGGTTTTTTCCAATTGTTTAAATAAATAGTATCCTGCAAGGCTATACTGGGGTTTGTCCAATTTTTTAAAAGAAATAGTATAGCCGCGCATATATACTCGGTTTTTTTTCAATGTTTAAAAATATATATATATATATTATCAGTCCTGATCTCTTGGACCACAGGAGTTCAAGAAATTGTGGTCACCTACCGTTGGATATTAATTCAATGGTTCAAAAAAGTTTCTTAAAATGAGTGCAAGAGTGAGTGAATCGTTGAACTTACATCCAATGATGAGTGACCACAAATCTCTTGGACCCTTGTGGTCCAAGAGATCGGGACTGATTATATTATAGCTGCCCTGCTATACCAAATTAATATTTTAATAATACATCCTTGTTTTGTAACCGTCTTAAGGACTTTGAAAAATTCATGTTTTTAAAGAAATAGTTTAGTTTAGCAGCTATACTATGGTTTTTTTACAAAAAATAGTATACTCGTATTGAATATGTACATATAATACTCGGTAAAATTACGACCTTTACAAACAATGGATGTATTACTGAAATATTAATTTGGTATAGTGGTGCGGCTATACTATTTTGTTTTTAAAGGAAAAAAAACCGAGTATAGCCGAGCGGCTATACCATTTGTTTTAAAATTTTAAAAAAGGGTTGTATAGCCGTCCGGCTATACTCTTTCTTTAAAAAAAACATTAGGAAAAAGGAGTATCGCCGCGCGGCTATACTATTTTTTTTAAAGGGAAAAAAATCGATCATAGCCACACGACGATACTATTTCTTTTAAAAAATTAGATCAAGCAAGCATAGCCGTGCGGCTATACTATTTTAAAAAAAACCATATATCGATGGTATAACCACGCGGCTATACGAATAAAATAAGTACGTATTTTTTTGGGTAAAATTTTGGCAACTTAAAAGTTCCGCCACTATATAATATTTTAATATATATTATTTGTATTCAATAATATGTGATAATTATGTGTATAATGCGTTATTTTTGTAAAACAAAATATGTGTATTTAACATGAAAAATATGTATGTACATGTTCAATACGAGTATTGTATGTTCACTTTTTATAAAACGTGAATTTTACCGTGTCCTTAAGACGTTTACAAGACACGAATGTATTATTGAAATATTAATTTGGTATAGCGGTGCGGCTATAACTTTTTTTTTTTTTTTAAATATTGGAAAAACCCGAGTATAGCTACTAGACTATACTATTTCTTTAAAAAGAATTGTAACATTTTCTCTAACATTTTTCTAAATTCTAGCTAAAGAGCATAGTTTGGCTACTCGCTGTGATGTCTTCTGTTTTAATGTAAAAATTTGAAGGGAAAGTAACTTGAAAATAAAATAATTTATGAGGGGTAAAATTAATCTTATTAAAAATTAGGAAAATCAACTAGCTCTTCGTCTAGTGATACAGTGGTACTTCTCTTCCCAATGTTGGAAGATGTTCAAAGTTCGAAACCATCCAAACCCTATTAATAAAAAAATAAAAAATAAAATGGTGATTTTATTGGCACCTCAAAATTTGCTTTTTGCACCCCACATTCTCTTTACACTCCATTGAATTTTAGTAAAATTTAAAATTAGTCACTACACCCTATTTTTCTTCCTAAATTGCCCTCATGGACCTCATTCCTTAAGTTACCTGTGTAAATCCCATCCGATATCTAACCCCACCCCATCGAAAACTCCCTCCTCTTGCAGATACACCCCATCGCAAACCCCCTGGTGTTTTAAACGCATCTCATCACACACTCCATATGATTTGCAACAGACTCCATCGCAAACCCCAACTCCAATCGCACACCCATCCCATTTGAAACAGTGCCATCGTACACCCCAACACCAATCGCCTCACCCCATTGCAGCCAGGCGATCTCACCCCAATCACAAACCCATCTGACCTCAAAATCCTCCAAAAAGCCAAAGTTTGATTTCAATTTTGATATGTTTGAGTGTTGATTAAGCCAAGGTTTGATTTCAATTTTGATTTCAACTTTGTAGATGTATGGTTCGAACTTGGTTTTACGAAAATAGATGTTACCTTCAATGGGTTACATCGAAATTCGTTGCATTGTTTCAGTGGTAGTCCACCAAATTTGAACCTGGTTTTTACGAAAATAGATGTTACTTTCAGTGGGTTACTACCGAAATCATTATCTTGTTTCAATGGTTGTCCACCAAATGTGTTTCTGTTTTTTCATGGTAGTCCACCAAATTTATTTTCATTTTTCAATGGTAGTCTCCTGAATTCGTTTCTTCTTTTAGTGATCATCTACCAAATTCCTTTTTGAGTTTGTATTTAATATTGTTTTTTAGATATGAAGATGACTTGCAGATGTACTAATGAGGCTTCATCATCTCGACCTGATATACAGCATCCCACAGCCTCAACGAGGGGACATAGAGCGGTGAGGTTAGCCCCTCAAGAGAACCAGACCCAAGCATGGTCCCCAGACCACTTTAAGGATACTACAGAGGTTGAAGATGTAACTGCTACTCATGATAGTAATGTTGAGGTAGATGCCACATTAATGATACTAAAAAGGATTTCAGAACAAAAAAAAAACTCAAAATAATTACTGAATGAGTTGTGAATTGATCATTATAGTCCATTATGCATTTTGTTCCAACATTGTTGCCTTCAATAGGAGCGTCATCTTGTTTTTGTTCCTTCAATGGAAGTAAGGTCAAAATAGCTTGCATTAAATTTGTGGTCGACAATAAGTTACTGAAAACATAAATATATTTCGGTTCATTGCCACTGAATTGTAGGTAAAAATTCGGTAATATACCACCGAACACCGTTCCAGGTTACAGTGGATCTCCACCGCATTTTAAGTTAACAGTAGGTCAAACACAACTGAAATGTGTGCAATGTTTCGGTGGCATTCTACCGAATTTATCTATCACGTTGGGTACTGGTATGCTGAACACAACCATCGACCATCATGAAATCCTTAACTTGAAAAACGCCAAAACATAAACCCATACCTCATTTGAAACCTCTCTAACTTCAGTCTCACCCTTCATAAATAAATACAAGATATTTTGTCACCAATATAAGCGTGTAAAGCTCATTAGGGTTGTTCGAACATGATGGTTTGAGAAAAAAAAAAGTCTAACTAGGGTTGCAGGAACATATGTAGGTGGTAGTGAGCAAATTTAATTTTTATTTTAAATATTTTTGTCCTTAATGATAATTATGTACAAAAGTAAAATAGATTATTCGTATTTAAAATTAGTATGAGGTACAAAGAGCAAATAATAACGCGTCAATAAAATCACCCAATAGAAAAAGAGGTATTGGTTGTATTTTTTTTTTTTGGTAACTAGTATTGGTTGTAGATGGAGGGTGGAAATACAAATATGTAATTATTAAATTAACAGGCACTATATTCGTATACTCTAATGTTTGGTACGCTTCACTGGACTGGACTAGGCTAAATAGCACTCGAAACCCATGTTTGGTAACGGACGGGACTAACTTAAATGAGACTATATAGTCCAATAGTGAAAAAAATGTCTCACTCGCCCGTCTAATATAGTGAGCCCGAAAAGTGGTTCACTAAATAGCACGTTCCTAAATAGAACACGCTAGTCCGACTCATCTCTTTAAAAAATATTAGGACTTTATTTGTTTTCTTTTTATTATTGTTTTAAATTTTTAATTGGAATTTTTAACATTTATTTATTTATTAGGTCAAAATCCGTAATTAAATTTAAATATTACAAGAATTATTTTGATATTGCATTTGACCACATTTGTATTTCGAAAATCAAACTATAATAATTGACAAATGCTTGATATTCTTTTTATATTGAAACAAGTTTAATAATTCATGATGTGCTGGAAAATCAAACTATAATAATTGACAATTGCTTGATATTCCTTTTATATTGAAACAAGTTTAATAATTCATGATGTGCTGCTTTCTTTATCGCAAGTAATTATTACCTTGTTAAATTATATTTTTCAGTTTAAAGTCAAAAGTCAAATATACAAAAATTATACATATATATATATATTCTTTTTTTAAATTATTTTTTACTTGGTCTTCCATGAAAGACGTGGAATTATATAGAGTGAGTTTAGCTCCTTAGTAATGTTTCGAACCAACAAAAAATAGAAGATTTGTAGTAGTCTTGGGGCAAGGCTAAGCAACTAAGATAAATCTTGAGAAGCCAAAAAAAATATATCAGAGTTTTATTCTTCATAAACAATCATAATTTTATTTGTTTTATTGTTTTAAATCTTTGAATTGTGTTTCTTTGTAGCATTTATTTATTTTTGGGTCAAAATTTTAAATTAAATTTAAATATTACAAGAATTATTTTTTAGTTAAACACAGGCAAACATGGGTCTTCATTATTTTTACAATCCAGCTTCTTTAGGGAACGCAGCACCAAACGTAGGTCAGTACTTAATCCAGCTTAGTCCAATCCGAGCTAATCAAGACAGCCCAGAATTTAGTTAGGTCCCATGACAGGTCCGCCGTACCAAACGACAATATTTTGCAACAAAAAAAATTTAAAATTAGGGATTTTGGCATAGGCTCACGTGAGACAGAGAGAAAGGGTATTAGCCCGTTTCACTGAAGTTCTTCTCCGTAACCACCATAGAGCGTTCTTCTGTTTAGTTCAGGGTTCAAATAAGGTTTCTCTAGGGTTTTAGTCTCTGTGTTCCAAGGCCAGCTTTCCATCTTTGGTTTTGCTCGCGCTCTCACCATCGAAGGAGGGCTTTGGAATTCTATTGGGCAGTTAAGGAGTAGAACCAACTTGACATCGTTAAGGTTTGGTCACTTTGATTTTTTGATTATTTATCTTTTGTATTGTTCAATTTTAACGAGCAAGTTGCTGCTCAAAGTTAGGGTTTTGAATCAATTTGTAGACTTGACTTGTAAAGATTGATATTTTGGAAATTGCCTAAGAATAAATGTTACTGTTCTTCAACATTTTTAATTATAGAATTTCATTCATTCCTTTCCTCCCATCCAAACGCACTGTGATTATAGAATTTTCGTGCAGTCTATCTGGAGATGGTTATATATTTTGGTTGTACCTGTAATTCCATAGCTTAATAGATACCGAACGTTTGCACACTGACAAACTAAAACTGAGTCTTTTGCTACCTTGGCAGTTGATTTGTGGTTGTTGCTTCATATTATTCAGCATGTCGTCCCTAAGGAATGCTATTAGCAGGCGGGCTCACAAGGAACGAGCTCAACCGTGAGCAACCACATTCCCTTTGCTGTTAGACTTTCAGATAATGTTGTTTTGCATCAGATCATGGGAATTATGTATTTTGTTGTTTAATTTTTCGTTAGGGAATCGAGGAAAAAATTTGGGCTTCTTGAAAAGCACAAAGACTATGTTGAGCGTGCAAAAGCATATCACAAGAAGGAGGAGACTTTACGGGTAAAATTGTGGTGACTTTGTTGCTTGTCTCCTTGGATTTCATCATGTGTCTATAATCGTGTAATATAACTTCTAACTATGTCTCATCTGCCTTTTCACTCAACAGAGACTGAAGGAGAAAGCGGCCTTTAGAAACCCAGATGAGTTCTACTTCAAGATGATCAAGACTCGAACTGTTGATGGAGTCCATAAATTAGAGTAACATAGAACTCTTGTATAATGCTTCTCTATCATTTTTCTTTGGCACTTGTTTCTCAAATGACATAGCTTGTTGCTACAGGAGTCAGGCAAACAAGTACACTCCAGAAGAGCTTTTACTTATGAAGACCCAAGATATTGGATACATACTTCAGAAAGTTCAGAGTGAGAAAAAGGTTATTAATACTGTTACCAAGAAGCTATGGTTTATCAAGTGGTTTTTTTAGTTTACCCTGTTGGTTATAATTATGCTGTTATCCAATGCAGAAAATTGAAAAGTTGACAGCGACACTCCACTCTCTTGATAATCGGCCTTCAAGTAGACACGTTTACTTTGCTGAAGACAGGTTTGAGCTTCATCCGCCTTTTCTGTCTTTGGAAAATCAAAATTATATCTGAATAAGTGGATTGCTTTTTAATGTGTTTTTTTTCTTATTGTTGTTGTTAGTTGTAACCAGACTTAGATATGTTGGAGAGACCATTTTCTGTTTCTTGTTATTTTTAGGGAGACTTTCAATTACACCCCTTGAGGTTTGGCCTAATTACAGTCAGACACTACATGTTTCATTTACACCCGTTTTGCCAAATATATTGTTTTTGAACCTTTTTTTTCAAATATATCTTATCTTGTTATTTCCTTTTGTTTGTAGGGAGGAGGCTAAAGAAATTCATTCACGTTCAAAAAGTGGAACTATGCCTGCTTCTGAGGACATTCCTGATCATATAAAAAGGTACAAACAAAGTTTTCAGTGTTCGGAGACAGATTGATGAGTTATGTTTATTATTGAAGGAGGTCTGTTGATTTTTATCAGTTTAAGAATCTATTATGAATGTCTGCATTACAGAATCGTATAAACAAATGCCTTTTGATTTGGTTGATAGAATTTTGGCATATTTTTCAATCAAGGGGTAACTGTGCACTGATTGGTTTGTACTTTTTTTTGAAACGCCATAACATTACTTTGTGAGACAAATCCATTAATCCCTCAGAATATGAATAGGACTTAGAAACTTTGTCATAATGGAAAGGTTTAAAGCAAAACTATTCTCTTAATATCTAGTTCAATGGATGCAATTTGGCTTTTTATAGTTGTTATTGTTGTTTGTCAGTAAGTTAATTGACCTGAGAGGATAAGCGAATCTTATTGGTCACAAGTAGATTGCTGAAGTTTTCTGTATTTTTAACAAATGGGATGAACTGCTCTTTGCTGTTATGTCAACCACAATCCAATTCTTTTGCATCTCCGGCCGCATTACGGGGAAAAGACCTGATTATAGGCTGGATTTTTCAAGTTTGATTTTTAAAAATTTAAACTACAAGTTGGTTCGAGGCCCTACTATCAGGTGCTAGTTGGAGTTGAGAAATTTGGTAGTGTAATAATCTCTCTTAAATTTTTTTGTTATCAAGATATCTTAAGTTTTCTTTTCTTCTATGCCATTTTATCTCCTGAATTCTAGGTAGCTGACTCATGCTTTAAGAAATTCTTGTTACCCTTCAATTTCTTAAATATCACGGTAATCTACCTTTCAATGGTGGATGTGATGCACACTTCTTCCTTCCTGTTTCCATTTCCGTCCTGAATCCTAGGTAGCTCACTCATGCTTTAAGAAATTCTTATTACCCATAAATTTCTACAATATCATGGTATGCTACCTTTCAATTGGTGGAGTGATGCACACTTCTTCCTTCCTGTTTCCATTGTCGCACTGAATTCTTGTAGAACGATATTAGTCTTTTGGTTAAGTCTTATATTCTTTTGTCTTCAATGTGCAGGAAAACAGCTGCTTCCTACAGAGAGCTAGAAGCAAGGAGGAATAGAGTCAATGAGTTGGAGAAAATCTATACGGATATGGCAATGCAGAAGGAATTACAGGTATTGACATCCAAATTTCTTTTTCGTACATCTTGTTCTTTTGTTGTGCATGGAAAATGTTGAAAAAAAAAAAAATCCATCTAAATTAACAGAAAAAGGGTAGAAAACGCAAACTGCGGGAAGATGAGATTGTCTGCCCAACATCCAAACCTGTATTCAAGTGGCGGGCTGAGCGTAAGCGTTGAATAGGTAGGTGTTGATCAATGATTAGCTTCCTTTTGTGTTTAGGTCTTTTTGCTTATTTCTCAGCTTAAAAGTGTGTACTTCTTGGTGCTATGAAACTTGCATACTCCAGTCTGCATGTTTCTGTGATTTTGCAGGAATGAGGCTGCGCAACTGATGTCCGGCCCTCCAAAGTATGGACCTGATGTAATGCGACTTTTCATGTAACTGGAATTTTGAGCTACATATGAATTTGTACGAGTGATATGATCATAGATTAATATATAATTGCATTTTTGTGACTCTGCCAGTCCGAACAGTGGCATCGTTTGTAAGAATACTAACAAGCAGTCTACTGTCATTTTTTAGATTTTTCTGATTGACATAATCAGCCATAGTAACTTATATTTCAATTCAAAATAATCCGTTTCAATATCAATTATTAATTTTTCAAATTGTGAATCTAGTTGGAGTAGGATATTAAACTGATATCATCAGACACGCATGGCAACTCTCTCTACTCTACCAGGCTTTGTATAAGTGGTGTTTCAGTGCAATTTAATTCTGGCTTTCCATGGTAATTCTTTTTATTTTTTGTCAAGGATACGGTAGCATAACTGCAAGACATATGACCAAACCATATGTTGGGGTCTGCATCATAGTCCCTTTAGTTGCCATATTCTCCCACAATTTAGTGTGGTTTTTAATTTTTAGTACATTGGGGGAGCGGAATTTACGCAAACATTCATTAGGTGCATGAGGATTTCGAACTTCTGTCCGCATAAGTGGAAGTGGAAGAGGCTCAACTAGTGTTAGACCACATAAGTTTGTAGTGAAGTTTATTGTACTTGTGCGTGCCCCAATTCTTGTCATATACGAAAGTACATCGACTAAAATGAGAGTTGTGTCAGATTTTAGACACAACTAATGTAATAGATGATGCAATTATATTTCGATTCGCAAAATAAATGAAGTTAAAGGTAACGTGTGTGGATAAGGAATAACATAACTAAATTACCTACCAACATAAACAACTTCGGCCGGGGTCGCTTTCATAGTTTCCTTACCCAGATAAAGGTTAACCGTATAGTGAAAACATTTTCTAAGCATATATTAGGGGAAAAGTATCTGCCTCTTGCTCTTTGAACCTCTCACAATTTGCATAATGTCGTTTTGTTTCCTTCAATAGTTTAAAAGCAACAAATTCCCCATTTCTCCAAGTGTTCAACGCATGATGAAAGAGTGAAAGTTCAGAAAACAATACATAGCTGAAGAATCATATGATGCTCAAATATTGAAGCACTGTCATTAAGTATTTAAACCCACAAAGAACACGTTCAAAAAATAAAGGCCCAAAAATATAAAAAAGGAAGCAAAAGAAGTTCCCACAATCTCTTCTATTAACAAGCTAGTAGAAGATGATTATATTCACAAACACTACTACCTACAACCCTAACTCTACCCGAACTACAATTCCAGAAACAGAGACTCAATAATCTACTTGAACCTACTAGAGGAAACTAAAAATCTGAATCAAGCACATTGACCCCCCCATTGGCATTTCTCTTCAAATTTAAGACTCATCATCACCGCCTACATTCTTGGATGAGGTCCCGGCCTTCTTTGGGAGCAGAAGGTTGTGAATGTTGGGCATGACACCACCATTAGCAATTGTAACATCACCAAGAAGCTTGCTGAGCTCCTCATCATTACGCACAGCAAGCTGAATGTGGCGTGGCACAATTCGGGTCTTCTTGTTGTCTCTTGCTGCATTACCAGCCAATTCCAGAACCTGTAAAATCAAACAGAATTAAACAACATTAGAATAAAAGCCACAACTTGTGGACAGAAATCAATTAACACACAAAACCATACCTTTATCAAGAAAATATCCTAATTTGGAAGGACACACCAATTCAATAGCGTTGACATCTAAAGTGGAAGTGAAAACACATCCAAGAACCAATACTAATTTTTCATTCCTATGACTTACCCAAAACACCAAATCCACAAACATGCCTCATACCTTAAAATGAAGATTCGAACAAGAATAAAACAGTTTATATGCAAAGGGCCAATATTAATTCAACCCTATTCGACAGTTGAAAGATTTTCAGTGCCATTAGCCTAAAAGATTTTTAAAAAAAAATTATATAATTAAAAAAAATGAATGAAGAAAAAGAATGAAGCAATTTAAAAAATCCAAGATTTCTCAATATTACAGACAGAAACATTCATATCATAACTTGAAAATTACCAGACAATGAAATCGAATTCAATTCAAAGCCCCATACTTTAAAGAAAGAAATAATCAAATTGGTTAACCAAAAAATAATAAATAAATAAATAAATATTTAGGAAACAAACTAGATCCAAGATCTTAACATTGGCTCGATACGACCAGTTGAAGCAAAATTACCTCCTTTTCAAAGTTTTCTTAATGTTCAATTAAGCAATTTCCGCACTCATACAAACTTATGAAACAATCTTATTCCCAATTCAAAACCCTAACCCTAGATTTACAAAAAGGGCAGAGAGAGATATTCATGCACGTACAAATAGAGAGGGAGAAAGAGGTTGAGAAAGAGGAGTATACCTCAGCGGCAAGGTATTCAAGGACCGCGGCGAGGTAGACCGGAGCTCCAGCACCGACTCTCTCGGCGTACTTTCCTGCCTTCAAGAACCGAGCGATACGACCGACCGGGAATTGCAGACCGGCCTTGCTCGACCGAGAAGTGGCCTTTTTCGCGGCCCCGGATCCTATAGCCTTGCCTCGACCCGCCATTGATGGACCTCCAGGAACAGATTAGAGAGAGAGAGAGAGAGACTGAAAAAAAGGAAAAGAATTAGAAGCAATGGAGAGAAACAAAGTGTTTGGTGCTACGGAGCAGAACTGAGACCGGTTTTGGGTATTTATAGTCGGTGGGATTTGAATATGAGCCAATGGGCTGAAGTACGCGGATCGAGATCAACAGCCGTTGATTAAAATGAGAAGGGACCGTGGAGATTGGTTGATTGAAGTTTGTAACTTTTTGTTCGGTTAGATTTGGTGAAGTGACGAAACTAACCTTGTCTTTTCTGTTCATTCATGTTGACTTGTTTTTGGACAATTAATTATTTTGACTTAGGTTTGTGAATTGTATGCTTTGCCATTGGCCCCCCTGGTGCTTGCATAATTGCATAAATGCACTTCTCCTTTGAAAATGTTACAAATTACAACGGAGAGTGCCACCCATTTGCCATGGCAAAAGATAAGGGCAAGGAAAGGCGGTTACTGTTAACGTGAATGGTATCTGCTCTAGCAATTTTTTTTTCTTTTCCACCTATTGTTATGACAATTCAAGAGTAATTACTATTCACATGGAATTAATTTTTATACATATTGTGGGGGTCTTTTTTGTTACAACGCTCCAGGTGGACTTGGGCCGCTGAAAGAGAGAGTGACATTGCCCCTTTGCCTGGGTTCGAGGACTAGGCCCCAAAATATCCCGAAAGAATGCTGATTCTTAGGGAATATTCTGGTCATCTTCAGTAGCTCCTTACAGGTTTTGACGTATAACAGGTTCTTGAATGATTTTGCTTGATTTTGTTGTATTGGAAGTGCTTTTCTTGAAGTGGAGTATGTGTTGCAGGTAGTGGAGTAGTGCTGGAGAAGATGTTGAAGAAGATGGAGTTCATGACAGTTGGGATGGCATACAGCAGTTGGTGGAAAACATACGGCAAGTGATGGAATGGTGTGAGATGGCTTCGGGAAAGCGTTCATGTTATATAAAGACTATAAAAGCTTGGCATGAGAGCATGTTTCAATGAATCAATATGGAAGAGCTTGGCATGAGAGGCTTGTGGTGTGGGAGCTAAGTCTCCATGAGTTTAGCAAGAGAGAGCGTTTGCTTGAGTTGAAATGAGATGCTGGATAAAAGACATTTTAGGGCTTGAAATGGTTTCTAGTTGCTGGGAGAAGAAGACGATAGTTTCCGGGTTAAGCTTGAGTGTTTTCCAGCGGTGAGACTATGGCTTGTTCTATGTTGGTTGGTTTTGGGGTGGCTTGAGATAGTTTTTAAATGATGTTTATAGCTTGGAGTGGTTTATAAAAGAAGAGAAGCGTGATGGAGGAAGGCTTGGGCTTTGTGTGTTTATCTAGAGCACGGTAATGCATGGTTTGTTGTGTTGTTTACTGGAGCTAGAGCACGACAACAAAAGAATGGTTTGCTAATTTGCTAGAGTGCGGCAGCAAAGGAAAGGTTACGGCAGCAAGAGCATGGTTTGCTAAGGTACGGCAGCAAAATGGAGTTTACGGCAGCAAATGGAGTTTAGAGGCAGCAAAATGGAGGTTACGGAGGCAAAATGGAGGTTTGCTAGAGTACGGCAGCAAAAGAATGGTTTGCTAATTTGCTAGAGTACGGCAGCAAGAGCATGGTTTACTAGGATACGGCAGCAAAATGGAGTTTATGGCAGCAAAATGAAGTTTACGGCAGCAAAATGGAGTTTACGGCAACAAAATGAAGTTTACGGCAGCAAAATGGAGTTTATGGCAGCAAAATGAAGTTTACGGCAGCAAAATGGAGTTTACGGCAGCAAAATGAAGTTTACAACAGCAAAATGAAGTTTACGGCAGCAAATGGAGGTTTGCTAGAGTACGGCAGCAAAAGAATGGTTTTCTAATTTCTGGGTTTGGAATGGCTAGAGCTTGGGGTGTTTTGGGGTGAGCACGCAGGAAGAGACCGGCGGCAAGAACCGGGTTTGGAATGGCTAGAGCTTGGGTGTTTTTGGGTGCCCCCCCAGGTTGTGTGTTTAAGGATTTTGATACTTGAATGCTGTTGAAGCATAGTAAGGCTTGTTTCTGGGTTTGGAATGGCTAAGGCTAGGTGCTTTTTCGGCAGCAATGAGAATATGCTTGCTCATGCCGGCCCCCCCTGATTTCTTGGTTAAGGCCTCCTTTTAAACGCGTTGGAGTTCACCTCTCTCTGCATGCATGCATGCTGCTCCAACATCAAGGTGGTCGCACATGCTACTTGGCTATGCACTCTTGTCTCCTAGTTGAGATGACGAGGCTCCTTTCTTCTATGTAGTGTCGGGTGGTTGGTTTTTGGGAGAAAAGATAAGGTTTTGGTGCCGTATGGTTGGTTTAGTGTCGTATGGGAGATGTGCTAGATATATGGGTAGGTGTTGGGTGCTGGTGAAGTGATGAATTCATCTCTCTGCTTACCCATTCAGTGGGCTCAAGAAAATGGGCTTGGATTTTGGGGCTCCCAAGCAGCCCAAAACCTCCATTCTTTTGAACCTTTAATGGGCCTCATGGATCCTTGTAACCATCCACACCACAATCCGCTCAGGCAAGCCCCGGGCATATATGTGGCTTGAGCCCACTTAAGCTTGTCGGGTGGTTTAGCATAAGAAAATGTATTATTTGCTTGGCATGACATGTACATTATTTGTATATTTATTTAATGAATTAATTCCCAAAATACCATTTGGATTAGCATGAGGCAATTATTGTATGTTATATTGGGCTTAAGATATCTTTGGGCTTCTCGTAATATTTTGGGCCTCAACACATATGAGATTAATAAATAAAAAATTATTAAGTATTTATAATTAAAAAAAAATCTGAATTCTTTTATATTTTTTCCAAATTTTTTTCTTCGCTGGCGTGAGCGTCCTCAGGCAACACACAATGCAATCCACAATGGATGGCGCAAAGTTTTAGTTGAAGGAGATTCCAAGCTCATCATAGACTGTATCAACAACAAGGTTTCTCGTCCCGTGGAGTATTCAACTCCTGGTACAAGACATTAAGCCTAAGTTCTTACTGTGATGAAATTTCCTTCCAGCATGTTTTCCGAGAAGCAAACTTCACGGCTGATGCTTTAGCTAGTTTAGGCCATAATCTGAACCCTTCCCATATGTGGGAGCGGGGCTTCCTTTAGGATGCTATGTTCCTTTTTATTTTGATTTAGTTGGGCCTGCGTGCCCTCGTGGCTTCCATTTGTAAGTTTTCCGTTTCTCCATCAACACAAAAAAAAAAAACACACAATACACATTGGTAAGTAAACACACAATACAATGATTCTCCATATAACCGAGAGGCCCGAGTGAAATTCATGCATAGAACTATGATTCTCCACAGTACCAATCTGGTTTGCTCTGCATTCATGCTCCAAGAGCATGTCTAGTGGGAGCCAAGTGGCCCAGGCCATGGCCATTTTCAGATTCAAACTAGAAAATGGGTTTCTAATGAGAGTAGATAGCCTAGGCTATTTGGAGCCCATGCTCCATGAAGGGCAATTCCAGCACAAACCCACTCCCGGGCAGTGATGGAGCCCACACACAAGTGGAAACAGGAAAAAATAAAAAAAAAAAAGCTTCTGACAGCACTCAATTTTGCTGTTTCTATTATTCACACAATTTTAGTTTTCACAAGCTCATCATTTTTAATATTGTGAAATGTAAATGGCATGTCAATTTGATAGTCACATTCATCTAAACTACAAAGGTACCGTGATAGGGGTTATAACTTGAGTTGAGATCACTGGTCTGCAAATCAAAGCCTTTTTTTGTTAAACTAGACTCCGTTGGCCAACATGCGAGTATTTTTTTTAAAATGATTCATTTGTTGTGATGGAGAAATTTCAAATTGATTTATTTGTTGTAATGGCTTCCCTCCGTAGTGGTTCTACTGATATGATGACAAGAAATGTTGGAGGACACCAAAAATTATGTTGAACATAATGCAAGACCAACCTTATGTTACATAACTAGTACTAGGTGGACTAGAGGAGGGAAAGCAAAGAAATGCAAGACCAACCGTTTAGCGTGTTTGTGCAAAAATCTTCGTGGCGTGCTATGATTTGAGACGAAAATATTTGCTCCCGCATAGCCCTAATCATCTAACCAATTTGCATTTCATATCACCAACTTTTGTTGCTTGATTTCACTAATAAAAGTCCACAAAAAGAAAATATGAAAAACTGTTCCCATTTTGTTTCCTAGGCTAGGAGTAGGAGATTTTCTGTTTACTAGGTAACTACTTTGCTTAGAAAAAAGATTTGTTTTTTGGGCAAACGTATAGATGGTTTAGGAGTTCATGTTCATCATCACCGTGCCACTAGCACCTATAATGGGGGCCTATAAGTCCAGGTGACCAATGGTGGATCCACCTAAGGCCCAATGAAGGCTACTGCCCCTACTCACCTTTCTTCTATCCATGAAGTCCTTAGAATCTCCATTGAAGCTCTACTTAAGTATGCTGCAATGGGGGCAAGGTGTTAAGTCTTATGAGAGAACATGGAGGGGCAAAGTTGACATACTAAAACAAGGTCGTTTTGGGTTATCACTTAAATCAACCAAAATTACTAACACCCAACATTCTCATCTCCAAGTCGTTTTAGCTTCTTCTCCTTGTTACTTCACCATTTTATGACTGGAAAATGTTACTAAAACACTCAAAATTTCCTAAAATTTTGTTGGCTCTTCTTCTTGTTACTTGTATATAATTCATCCATGTTTGAAGTGGATTGAGCTTTGGACTTTTTAGTTCTATTTTGGAATCTCCAGTATTCATATTACTTAGAAAATATTGTTGTCTGCTTTAGGCATAAATTTTATACATTTTTCAAGTTTGTTAGTGATTTGAACTACTAAATTTTGCTTCCAACAACAAAAATTTATGGATCCGCCACTACAGGTGACCCAAGGGTAGTTGAGCTACAAAATGTCTCAATTTTGAAGGGAGCTTGTAGACCATAAGAGCAATTCCACCCCTCCCCTTTGTCATGGTAAAAAGGGCCTAGGTTCTAAAAACAACCCCTACAAAGGAAAAGTTGTCATGGCAAGAATTTGGCCCATCAAACTTGGCAAGCTCTAAGGTAAGACTTGCCTGGGCAAGTTGATGTCAACGTGACATAAGCAGTCAATTTAAATAACAAAAAATAAGCTTATTTGAAGGACATCCTTGTAAGGTCCGCTTTGTATTGTATTTCATTAATCCAAACTGTTTATTTTGTAAATATTCGTTCAAAGATCATCTTTATAAAAAAATCCAAACCCTATACATACACATGGGATAATGTACTGCATGCTTGCTAGGTACTAGTGTCTAGTGCAACTTTGTGCACGGTGGCTTGAGTTTTTTGTTGTAGTATGGTTTAATCACGCAATATTAACTTTTAGTTTTGGTTGATGGCCCCTCTTCACACGAGGAGGAATTCGGTTTTCAAAGCTGAATTAAATAGTTGAAGAAGATGAGTTGTGAAAGCTAATAATGATATTTGTCATTGCGAAAACCCAAAGTTACCAAGAAAAACACTTGTTTTTGAAGTTTGGGTTTCATTAATGCTTCTTACAAACCCAAGGATCAAATCAAGTTTAGGTTTCCAATTTACCAATAATGATCAAGTTGAGGTTCCACTTTCCAAGAAGAAAAAAGGTTTGGCTCCCAAGATCATCGGTTTTCATCTTCTATTATTTTTGTTGGTGCATTTTGTCTCCCCTCCTTCTGCTGTTTGTTTCTTTGATTCCCACGGCTGGAGAATTGGTTTTTTTCATAATTTAGAATGGTCCATTTGGAACAAGAGCATTCTGGTTTTGCATATTTTTAAGTTGACAACTTGCCCTTATCTATTCCATCACCACCTACAATTGCTTAAAAATTCGCTATCATTAATTTCACAAGTCTAGAAAGCCTAAAATTGAAGGATGTTACTAATTACAAAAAACCTTAAGTTCCATTCCATAAAATTGAAGGATGCCCTTATCTATACCTTAAGATTTACTTATAAGAATTAGGTGTGGACATGATAGGGTTCACCACTCATAGATATATCCAATCTTATAATTGCATAAATTGCATGTATATTTTATTGTCTTTGACTTGAAACCAATGAGGTCTGCGAGGTTCACATCTAAGTAATACCCACTTCCTGTGGTGAACTCAGGTTGCATGCACTTGGTAGAGAACGAAAGTAAGAAAAAAATATTAAAACCCCAGGAATTAAAAAGAAAGTGAAGAATGAAACTGATAAGAAACCAACCAAATATGCCTTTGTTACTTGAGTCTTTTGGCTTCTTGAGAGTGCTTCAATGGATCCAACCACAAAAATTAAAGAACAAAAGGATGAGAAGGAGAAGAGTGACCTATGGCTTGGAGAGAGCGTGAAGATTGAAGGGAAGGGAAAGACTACGGAGAAGAAATAGTGTGACAATATTTCGGGTTAATTTCAGAATTTTGAAAATTTCATTGAACTTTAGTGCCTCCTGGACTTGACTTCCACATAATCCAAAACTGAGTGCTTTCCCTAATTGCTTTCCCTCACAACAATTGCTTATATAATAAGTGATTTTTACGTGTTTTACCAAACCGGCTGGCCTTTTTAAATTTTCAAAATAATCACTTATGTACCTATATAAGCAATACCAAACAGACACTAAAAATAATTGCCCTAGTGTTAAACAGTGAAGTTCCAGTACAAAAGGATTTATCTAAAAATCACCTGTAGTCTATATTACTGGGCACATCACATGTACAAACACATCATTTGATGAACATTAATATGAAGACTTTACCTTTTTCTAGATCATTTTAATGTGAGGATTTAGAGCATCCATAGTGGGGGGTGTATGTTAAATATAGAGATTTTTTATTTAAACCCCACACTTTTCTTAGTTCACCCCATGTTCTAAGTTCACACCATCTTTTAATTTAAATTTTCACAATTTCTAAGAAAACCCCACTATCTTACCAAACTACCCTTAAATACACCCCAAACTGAAAAAATAAGAAATAAAAGAGATTTTGTATTTAAACCCCACAATTTTCTTTGTTCCCAGCAAAAAAAAACACAAACAAATAGAAACATAAACCCGAAATTTAATACTTTCTAGAGAAAGAGAACAACTTTACCTCTCTCCAAAAACTGGAATCTGGAATTCCAACACTTGGGTATTGTTGAGTTGATAATCAATAAGCCTTTCCATCAACTCCACACATATTTAAAGAGGTAGACTCGTCCATTTTCTATATCTTTAAAAAGAGAAGAGTAATCTAACAATAGGATGTAGATGAGTTTGTATTTTTCTAAAACTTAATATTTAGAGTGGTGGGGTGCGGGGTGTGTGTATATACTAGGGTTAATTATTAAGTTGAATGACCTTTTTTGTCTTTTTACACAATAATAAAACTTACAGCTTAATGATTTAAGTATTGAGGTGAACAAAGAGAAGTACGAGGTTTAAATAGAAAATCTCTAAATATATACCCGTTGTGATCGAAATCACTCGTAATGGGGGGTGTATATGAATGTATAATTACATCACCACCTTGAGATGTATATTTAGATGTAATTGTACATCTTTTTTTACATTTCTTGCAAGTGGGACCCAACTGCAAAAAGGAGAGGAAAACTGGAGAAAAGTGGCTTTTACCCCCGAAAATACACCCCACCATTGGAGCAAAAATCGTATTTACATCCCTCGAAAGTGTAAAGGGGATGTAAAAGTGACTTTATTACCCCGAAAATACACCCCCTTTGTGGATGCTCTTATGTGTTGAACTTAAACTTAACGTGCAACCCTTAATCTGAAAACCAGGTCATAATCAACAAGACATTAGTGGATAATCATACTGTGTGAGAATGATGAATAACAAACTTTCTTTTCAGCGCTCCTCTAACTTTACCCAATTTTCTTTCTTTTCACTTGGCGAATGCATCCATAGGAAACTACGAAAATCTGTCGTGTAATGCGATTCAATGGTTTTGAATAAGACGACTCCTCTCCCTCATTTCGTAGAAGCCATCATGCATATAAGTTATAAGCTCTACTTTTACAGTGGCGATTGGACAAGGTGGGGACAAAATTTGGGCATTGTGTTTTGGATTTAATCCCTTCAATTACACCACTACCACAAAAAGAAAAGAAAAAAATATTTCAGACGCATAAACTGAAACAGGTTAAAAATTCAAATAAGATATGAGACAGATTCATGAGAATCCCTAATTAATGCCAATTCAGATTTCAGGGTTTAGTCAGTGTCTCTTTCTTTCACGTGTACCTTCCTCAGTAACGATGCCCATTTATTGGTATTATTACAGAGCAAGGTTTTGGTGAAAAGCTCAAAGATTCTCCTTTTTTTTTTTTTTGTTGAATTTTGATGTGTCTTCTTGTTTTATAAATCAAAATGTCTTCTTTTGTTTATGGCTTTGAGACCACTTCTCTCTCTTCCTCTTTCCTGGATACCCATTTTGGAGATACTTCCAAATTGTGCTTCGTTTGAATGACACTCTACAAAAGACATTATGGTACTTTGAATTTGATTTGATTTGATTTTTTTTTTTTAATTGTTACTTTTAAAATTGTATTCCTGGGGTTTTCATAAAAGTTTTTGACATGGTTTCTCTCTGATGTGCAGCTTTTTGAATTTTCTTGGATGAATTCTTGGTTGCTAGAAGTGGAAAGAAGTTAAAGTTGTGTGTCAAAATAGAAAGTTAATTGAAGAGAAAGTGATGGCAGCTAGCTTACTTTTTCCAGCTTTAATGGTGGTAGGAAGGATGAGAAATGGCAATGGAAAGTGATGGACTTGCTTTTCAACCCAATGGAGAACACTTGAAGAATTCAAAGATTGTACTTTGTAAGGATTTTTGGAGCAGCCTAGCCACCAGAAAAAAGAGAACAAAAAAGGCAAAAAGGAGGATCAAATATGCCAACAGTGTGGTTCTCTCTGAAGAAATCTCTACACTGCAAATCAGAGCCATCAGAAGTTCATGATCCAAAGTCAAGGAGGCAGTTGAGCACAATCTTGACAAGAAAAGGAGGGAGGTCAGGCTGTTCAAGGTCTATAGCAAACCTCAAGGATGTGATTCATGGAAGCAAGAGACATTTGGAAAGGCCACCAAGTAATTGCAGCCCAAGATCTATAGGGAGCAGTGAGTTTCTGAACCCAATAACCCATGAAGTAATTTTGAGCAACTCAAGGTGTGAGCTCAAAATCACAAGCCTTGGTGGGTTCCATGAAGGAATTGGGTCTGGAAACATCAACAATGGTGGTGGTGGTGGTGGTTCAACATTTGTGGATACTCTAAGGCCAGGCACACCTGGCCCTGGTGGTCAATCAACAGTGCACTATTTTAATCCATCTTTTAGGACCTCATCAACTCCTCCAAGGAAAAGTCCTTTTCTTGCATCTGCAGATAATACAGAAGGGTCAGGGAAAGGTTCAGCTTTTCCTGGTAGTGGTGGAATTCGTCAGAGCAATAGGGTCTCCTTTGACACAGTCGCAGAGCACTCTCATGGTTCTTCTGCAATAACTTGTCACAAATGTGGTGAGCATTTTACAAAATGGGAAGCTGCTGAAGCACACCATCTCTCTAAACATGCTGGTAAGAAATCCCTGCTGAATCAAACTCTCATTTTGGGCAAATATTATTTGAAAATTGAAATGTTCTTCAGTTTGTTCAGAACCTTTCTTCTTGTTGTTTTCAAGTATTTGTTATTTTCAGTTTTCCTTATCCTCTTAGGACCAAATGTCTAAATTCTTATGACCACAAAAATATGAGCACTTTCTTCTGACGAAGAAAAGAGGAAATGTGAACAGAGTTCTCCTTATTACACATTGTAGATATGCATCTGTTTTACTTTTCCTTATCCTCTTAGGATCAATTTACTAATATTCTTCTGGCCACAAATATTGAGCACTCTTGTTTTTTTTTTTTTTTTTTCTGACAAAGAAATGAGGAAGAGTGCAGAGAGTTCTTCTTATTTACATATTGCAAGTTTGAAGATGAGACCACTGCCTGAGACACTGGTGAATATAGCAGAAACTTTATCTGGTTTCCTTTTGGTTCCCCAACAACTTAACATTCACTAAAACCTCAGTTTTTTGCTTGAATGATGACCTCCAGCATATTTAGTGTTCACCCAAATGTTTGGTCAATCATATTTCTAAAATGGCCCTGATTCTATAAACTATCTTTGGATTCATCCAATGGTTACTTCAAATTTTAGAGTAGATTTCCCACTCACACTATCCTCATATCTGTGGCAGTTACTGAACTTATGGAAGGTGACTCATCTAGAAAAATTGTTGAAATAATATGCCGGACAAGCTGGTTGAAATCCGAGAACAATTGTGGCCGGATTGAGAGAGTGTTGAAAGTCCACAACATGCAAAGAACTCTTGCTCGATTCGAAGAATATCGAGAGATGGTGAAAATGAAAGCCAGCAAACTCCCTAAGAAACATCCTAGGTGCATTGCTGATGGGAATGAGCTTTTGAGGTTTTATGGCACCACTGTGGCCTGCTCCCTTGGTCAAAATAGTTCCTCGAGTCTCTGTGTATCAGAAAAATGCTGTGTTTGTAGGATCATAAGAAATGGGTTCTCTGCAAAGAAGGAGCTTAAGGAAGGGGTAGGTGTTTTTACAACTTCAACAAGTGGAAGAGCTTTTGAGTCCATTCAAATATCAGAAGAAGATCCCTCCATAAGGAAAGCTTTGATAGTCTGCAGAGTAATTGCTGGGAGGGTTCATAAGCCTTTGGAGAATATACAAGAAATTGCTGGCCAAACTGGGTTTGATTCTTTGGCTGGAAAAATGGGTCTTTACTCAAATATTGAAGAGCTTTATCTGCTCAATCCTAGAGCTCTCCTTCCTTGCTTTGTGGTCATCTGCAAACCCTGAAGAAACAATCCTTTTCTTATCTTTTTTGCTGAATTTTTTTTATTAAAAAAAAAAAGAAAAGGTTTAGTGTATCTAAAATTATGATATGTGAATCCTTCCTTTTTTTATTTAATTTCTATTTTTTTGGGGTGAAGATATTTTCCCACTGACTTTTGGAAGAAAATTTATTCTTCTTTCAAGACTTGAAGTCACCTACCATTGTGTAAAAGTTGTGATTGTCAGTCTCAATTGTATCTCTGCCTCTTCAGTTAAGGCCTGTGCTATCAGTGTAACACTTTTTTGTGTGAAGAGTATGAATATTTCTGCTGTCATTGCAATCACTGATAGAGCTTGCCAACAATAATCACTAAAACAATTTAATTATAAAAAAAAAATTAATTTGGGAAAAATAAACCATATATTAATCTGTAGTCTTGAAAGAAAAATTGCAGTTAATAATAGTCATTGAATTATTGAATTGTGTGCATGCTATTCTCTTGCCTGCATTAAAGGAAAGGTCAATGTCTATCAAAATGAGTAATAAGCATTCAACCCCAAGTGTGAACCTGAGCATCATCAATTTCAATATTTCTTGGGGAAGGCAGAATATTAAATCACAAGTAATTAAAACTTCAAAACTTCAAACCTTCAAAGATTGAAGCAGGGTAGCTAGCATTTAATTCTTGAATCAAAATACCAAGAGAACAGAAAGCTTATGCTGTTTTATTAAGTCCTACAAGTAGGCTACAAGCTAGAGGCTACAGAGCTCAGAGACAAAGAACTTGCATTAGTAGAATAATTACTAAAAACTTAGATTCCATCTAAATTTTAAATGGGACCATTATGGGTTTTTAGTAGACACTGGCATTATGCAGAGTGAGAAGGTTGTCATGTGGTCCTTGTTTGAAGGTTTTTGTCAATGTTAGTCCAAAATCAGAGGACAAAATTCAAGAAGGATTGCATGACATATTTTCACTGTCAGGCATTTGTTTTGTCTCCTCTATCCCTATCACTGTTTGAAGCTTTGATTGATATTTTAGTGTAAATCTTTTTTACTCTCTATTTTCAGATTTGATTTCTTTGGTGCCTACTGTTGGTGTAGGAGCAGCTAACATTCAAGATAAGGTCAGGGCTCATATATCTCTCTATTTTTGTTTTTGAATAATTCACCTAATATTAACCAGAATACATAACGGCGGCACTTGTAATATCACGTGACAGTGTTACGGTTACATTCAAGAAATTACTCATCTCTCTCCCTCTTCAAAAATGGTAGTTTTAATTGTTAGCTTTATAGAGTCTTTTAAGTGCATCTACCTTCCTTTAGGGACTATATGGGTTAAAATACCAGAACACTACGGACATGTCCTTACTGATACATCTGTACAGCTTGTATGGCTCTGTGGCACATGCACCTCATAAATAAATTAATGCTACCGCTCCTAACACTTGTCTGAAATCATGATCTGAAGAAATTGAATATGGTCTTATTCAACTTCAATTCTGGCCTTAAATGTCTTGAATGAGGGTAGCTACAAGCTCTGGGTTGCATTGCAGATGATGATGAACTCAAATATTGAATATCTTTGTTTTATTGCAGTTGACATTACTTCTTGACATAGACTCTTCATCAGAGGGCTGCCAATGGCTATGCAATGCACTGATCATGTCAAGCTTCTAATTGTTTTTTTATTATCAGGAAGTGGCAGAGATGAGGCTTCTGTTCTTCTGAGTGCAGACAAACAACTTGAAATTAAAAATAATTAAAAGCAGTAAGAAGCCTTTAATTAAAGGAAAATGCTAGGGAGACCAACTCCGAATACCAACTCTCTAATAGAGCGTGAGACCCATTGTATTGGTGAGCTCCACCTCTATTAGAGAGTTGGTACACAAGTTGGTATCTAAAGTTGGCCTCCTAGCATGACCCTTAATTAAACCAAAGACAAATGAAGGTCCAACTTAAAAAGCAGTTACCAAGTAGTCAAAAATGTATTTTTATTTATAATTAAAGTTTGACAGAGATAAGCAACCCAGTCTTTTAAGGATTAATATAATTAAATTCTAGTAATTCCTGAAGAAGTACCTTTAAAAAAAAGCTTCTGGATAAATATACAAAAAGCACTTGAATTTTTATTAAAAATTTATATTACTTCTTAATAAAAACACTGCTGACAAAAGCAGATAACTTTATACAGAAGCATACTGGTGGTACCTACAACCCTATGACAAGTTCATTGAGCAAGCTTTGCATTAAATCTGCTTCACCTAAATATATGTGTGGGAGCAAATTTCCTCCCACGAGAATATTCGCTTAAAGATTCCTTCGTCTTCTTCGCACCTCTCTCTCCCTGCAAAACAGATCGGAGTAAAAAGGACCACATTCGGGGGGTGTTGGCTAAAGGCCCTCCGATGCCTAAGTTAGGTTGGATATTTCAAGGAAAACCGGGTGGCCGAGAGAGAGAGAGAAAGAAGATGGTGGCTAGGATTTGTGAAGGATAATTTCTGCAGAGTTTCAATAGGAATTTAGACGTACCTTGACCCTTGTGCGTAGCCAAATATTTATAGGAGCCTCAGAGGCTAGGGTTTCAGAGGAATAATTCCGTAGATGGAAATGAATTATTTCTCCCCGATTAGGTGAGATTTGATTAATTTGGGATTTGATTTATTTGATTTAAATCAAATCCCTAATTAGAATAGGAATCAAATCAATCCCAATTTTAATTAGGTAACTCCCAGTAACTCCCAATTAGATCAAATAATCCCCACCCAATTAGGTCAAATAATCCCCAAATGGAAAGAATTATTTGACCTAGGGTGATTTAATTCGGTTCCCACAATATGCAAACTGCAATAATTTCTCAAGCTTTCTGAATTATCCATAGTTCTTGCTGGCATGGAGATATCATTTTCTACATTTATGATTATGGTTAAATAATGACCACCTTAGTTTGGCTTAGTTAGGGTGGCATGAAATCACAGAGGAATGATACTACATGTTTGCAACCAGGCCAACATCTTTGATTAATCATCAATAATGGCAATGAATTTTCATAAAATTGGATATAGGTAAACACGTTCATAGCATCAAATTCGTTCATCATTGATGGGCACACTTCAAAAATTCCATAAAAAGTATATAGTTTAACTTGAACACCATTAACTTCAAAGAGGAGGCAGAAAGCCATAACCTAGACAACAAGTAATTGTCTGATGGATAATATCTTCTAGTTCATGCTTGAAACTGAATCCCAAATCTGTTAGCTTCTTTGAAGAGATCTCTGAAGGCACTACACCATTAATTTCCTCCTCCATAAATCTGTATCAGTTAACATGGGTATTTTAGTCTTAATACATGAGCCATTTGATGAGGATCTAAGTTGGAGACTTAACTTGAGCATCACATTGTTTAAATACTTTAATAAAGCGCATACTATGTTCTAAGCTCGCCCGACGGCTTAGAACATAGTATTTGAACGGGTCAATTTTCGTCTTAGAACATGGGATTTGAATTTTTTTTATGCTTAAACATATATGTCTACATACATATATCATTTACTTGAAACTGACAGGTCTATGACAGAGAAACTACCTGTTTGAATTTGAGCAAGGGTATGCCTGAGCTAGATACTTAACCAACTCAGATATCGGGTAACTTTGGGCAGCGCATATGTAAGGACCTTCGGCTTTGGCATGCTCCATTAAAAATATGTGGGCACTGCATATATCTTCGACATGAACTAAAGCAATTGAACCCATTCTTGCATTTACAGCAGATAATATCCCATGGAGTTCAGAGTCACCTACATAAAAGATCATATATCCACATGTTCAATTGTCTCCCCCTCTATCCATACTTCTTATTTTATTTCTGATCATGTGTCCCATGCATCAATCATAAGTTATAAGAATTTTCATAGTAAAAACTGAAACATAGTTTAATTTTACATATTTATTGGGACATTTCAGAAAGATATCAGGGAAAATCAGGACAGATTTAAATAATATTTATCTGCATGAGACAGGTATAGCAGAAGAACCACCTGTTATTGGTGACAAAAGAACTTGAATGCTTGATGGAACCTTAGAAGTGAGAAATGGACCTCCAACAGTACTTGTTATCACTGATACCAGATTAACGTCATTCTCATTTGCAAATCTAAATGCTGGTTCCTCTGTGAGAATCTTTGAAAGTGCATAAACCTGTCATAGAAATGTTTTTTTTTTATAAATTTCTCATGTATAATAATTAATTATTGAGTGGGCAAATTTGTAGTAAGCATATAGCATGAGAGGGAGAGGAAGCATTACCCATCCATTTGCTTTTTCACTCAAGACTTGATCAACTGGTGTTTGACAAGATTCATCAACAACAGCTCTTGCATTTCCCTTGCTGTCTTTGGCAGTGAGAGTGCTGATGGAAGAGGTGAGCACAACCCTTTTCACAGTTCCAGAATTCAGACAGGATTTGAGGAGATCCAAGGTTCCTTTGATTGCAGGTTCAATGATATTTGATTGCACATAACTCTCTTAGATGTCAAAGATTGAGAGCAACTTAATTAGTGTTATGCTCCACTAAATGATATTAAGGTAGCATTGTAGATTTACATAGGCATTAGTGATTACCAATGTTTTCTTCCACAGTAACACTGAATTCCATTGATGCTGCAACATGAAATACACCATCACAGCCCTTCACAGCCTCATCGAAGCTTCCTTCCTCTCCCAAATCAGCTCGGAACAATCTCAACCGGTCAGTGTTCGTCCACAATGACAATAGGTGCAAACACTTGGCTGAGAGGTGGAACTTGATCAGCCTTATTAAAACATTCAAAATAACAAGAAGAGATAAAGCATGCTCATGAATTAAGGATTTCATTTTTTTTTATGAAAAAGAGGTATATAGAACAGAAATAGATTGCATGATCCAATTCTTTTACTTTGTAATTCAGGACAGAAGTGTTTTCATTTCACTGCTAAAGTATTTTTATTTGTTCTGTGTTGCTGTCTCTACCAATGAACTAGACATCATAACATGGAGTTTGATTCACTTGGCTTTAATCTGTGAGCAAAGTGATCTGTTCTAATAATTTTCAACACAAGAAACATACCTTTTCCACCCCTCACCATTTTATCAGTTAATTTATTTTTTTGAAAAGAAAACTATCACTTAATTGAACTTTCATTTGTAGCAGTTCTGACCAAGGCAAACGAGTTTCAGCAGGCCAAACAGAAGCCCTCATCACCAAATAAGATGAAAATCACTGTCAAAAAGTTTGGACTAAGCAGTCCCATGGATTAAATCCAATTCCACCTATGAACTAGACCTAAAAGAAACAGACAAATCCAAAGCTGCCATTATTTTGGACCGAGTTACAAAATTGGGGTGAGCTACTTCTTCAGTCCAATCTAGATTTGTTCCAATATTGTTTGGGCTAGATTAGCAGTCTATTTGGTTGCTTAGGAATTAGGTCAATGTTTAACCAGCCCAATAGGAATGGTTGTTGTAACTTGTGAACATAGTTGCCTTCATTTCAGATTAATTCTTAATAAAACCAAAATAGTCAGATTAATTCTTAATAAAAATAAATAATACTTAAGTGAGGGCATGTAACCAATGATTGATGAGACTTGGGTGTTTTAATTGTGCTTAAAAAGTCAATTCTCAATTGCCTAGACATCCTTACAGACAAAAATTGTAATTTAGGGCCTTGACCTGACACCAACCAACATGTTCCCTAATTACCAGAAATTAAAAATAATAAAAAAAATCCTACATTTCTATCTTATAAAGCAAAACGCCAAAAATATATACTATTTAATGTTTCCTTCGTGATGGAAGCACCTATCAAAGAAAAGATGCTATGGAAACATAGATTCATGTGCTGAAGTTTGAAATCAGAGAAAATGTTCTCTGAAAAGTCCTAGTAAAAAAATTGGCAAAGAGAAAGGATCAAAATGCCACATCCAGTCCAGCCTCTATTTTCTTCTTCTTTAAGGAATTATAGTAAAATCAAATAAATGTATCTATTACCAACCACTAAGCAAGAAAAACAGCTTGAGAACATTTTTGTCGAAGTTAGGAATAGGAATGGGGGAGGGGGTTTTCTCACACGCACACGCTGCCAATGTGTCATTATAGTTTGAAGTTGAGACTATTAGTCTGCAAATCAAGACCCTTTCAAATCAAGACCCTTTCATACTAGGCTAAACCGTGTGTGCACAACTTGAGAATATTTTTGAAATTAAAGAGAATGATTGAGGTAACATTCTTGGTCTACAAATCAGAATCCCATAATTGGTTTAATGGTCAGACTTTTTCCTTTGGAAGACTAATTGAATTACAATTTATTGGGTGATTGGATATCTCCATGGTTAAATATTATAGTTTATAGTACATTGCAAAAATCCCACCATCACCTCCACATAAACCAATAGCAAACCAAGGATGCACACTTATCTTTGAGATTGACATCAAGTTTTTTTAAAATGCATGTAATTATCAAACTTGGTAGTCACATGACTTCTATATGCAGGGTGTTGATGACTTTTTTTTTTAATATATATTTTTTAAAGCTAAGCCATCTTTGATTGAAAAGCCTATACCACTCATCTCAGAAGCTGATGCTAACTCAAAATTCCTTTCTCTGTCTAATATGCAACTATGGATGATTTTCTAGCTAAGCCATGTTGGACCAAAATATTATACAAATCACAGAAGCTAATTCTAACTCAGAGTAGTCCTTAATCTCTCTCTCTCTCTCTCTCTCTCTCTCTCTCTCTCTAGTTCAATTCATATCAACCATAAACACAAACAAATCAGAACAAAGAAAGCTTTAAGTTTTTCTGCTTGGATGAAAAGAAAAACTTGAAGAACTAAAACAAGCAAAAGTGAGAGGTTGGTTAAAGAGGTAACAGACCAGGATCACGAACTGTGGCATGAACCATGTGGCCTCTTTCCAAGAGGGTGTTCACCAGCCAAGACCCTATAAAACCAGTGGCTCCAGTCACACAGTAAGTTGCCATAGCTCCCTTTCTCTTGCCCTCCAAACCCTCCATTTCTTTAACTCAATGCAGTCTGCTGTTTTAGATACCCTTTCAGTGTTGTCTATGAGGGAATTTATATATGAAATAATGATTAAATAATTAATCATGGCATTGGATGTTGTAATCCTGTAGCTAATATAATATTCATTTCGCAATTGTATAATCAGAAACTACTAGACGATCGAGTAAGCATGTGACGGAAATTAATTCATGATTTGGAAAAGTTGAAACCAAATATAACATGTCTGGCCTATATTTGCAATCTACATTCAAAATATGTACTTTTTTTTGGGTGGAGATACTTGGAGAGTTCAGAGTTTTCAATGCATGGTTGCCAAGTGTTAAATCATCCATGAGGTTTTAGTGGGACACGCTTCAATTGCATAATACAGAGGAAGCAAAAACAAACAATACTGTTTTCCATGCTTGCTTTGGGTGGCGTTATTTCCACCACATTTGTAATTTTCCACCTATTAAATGAATAATTTTTTTTTATTATGAATTCATCTTTATGTAAAATTATTTTGGAGGACAACTTTTAGTATCTTAATTTTTTTTTTTAAAAAGGGTTCTAATGGAGTCTAATAGCGCAGATCAATGGTCTCATGTGAAATCTCGCCCCTACCCCCTCCCCACTCCCCCCAATAAATATCTTTGCATAGAGGGATGATCTAGAGAAACTAGACACCCATAAGCTTGACATTGGATACCCAACCCAATACATCATGTAACATCCCACATCGACCAACAGAGAAGGGGTGATGTGCCTTATATGTATATGTCCGCCTTCATCTAGCACGAGGCCTTTTGAGAGCTTACTAGCTTCGGAGTCATGGGAACTCCGAAGTTAAGCGTGGCTTCGGAGTCATGGGAACTCCGAAGTTAAGTGAGTTGAGATTATCCCAAGATGGGTGACCCATTGGGAAATTGCTCGTGAGCTCCTAGAAACAAAACCGTGAGGGCAGAGATGGGGGCCCAAAGAGGATAATATCGTGCTACGGCGAAATCCAATTAACAAACCATTCCGATACTATAATAATAATCTTAATCGTAATAGGTAACTAAACAAATAAATAAATGATAACAAATAATTAAATAATCAATACCCCTAGAGATTCCATCTCCACCAATAATGCATAATCTCAAATATCAGAAATAACACTTAGAAATACCGTAATAACTATAATATAGTCTCAAATATAGAATTAATATAAATATTCACAATTAGCAATCTATATATATATATATATATATATATATATTTTCATTCCATATCCACATAAACCCATTAAACAAGAATTCCATACTAAACGAACTACGTACTCTTAAATACAAATGTTCACTTATTTACTAAAACTCATAGCCGAGCCCATGGCTCACTTCCACCACCCACCCATCCGATATCCCAAGCTAGCCCATTCCCTGTCTTTAATTATCAATATAACATCCAAAAATTTCCATAAGATATTATAAACAATCTCCTAATCTCAACATAGTCAGAATAACTCAACCACCGGTCAAGACTCTTTTACATGGTCGTCCTAGTACTCCTCGAAGAGTGGAACTACCTTGGAAGACTCACGGTCCTGCCCAAACCTGGTCAATCGGGCCCGCGGGGCCTATGACCTCCAATTAGCAATCCGATGGTTCCTATAGGTTCAACACACTGTACTAAACATGCCCTATAAGTTTGGTCCGAAGTCGAACGGTCAGATCGCTCGCAATTGCTGAAATCGGACGGTTATCATTTATTCTAAACTTTAAGTTATTAAATCAGAACATCCGGGGCTCCGATTCACGATCCGCGAAATCCTACGTGATCCTAGGAAAGCCTAGATCAACATATAATAAATTGGAGTCGAACCCAACGGTCCGAATATATCGAACCTGGATAACGCCTAATATGCGATATCTGATCAACGACCAAACGATATCCAAATTCATATCCGAGCATACTGTCGTGCTCGGGACGACATGAGGATTATTTTAAGACCCTAAGACCGGCCAAAAAGTGGTCCACGAGCCACCCCACGCGCGGCAGCACGTGGGTGTCCAAATCAAATTTCGGTGATTGGAAAAACTCCAAACCGCCGGGCAAGACTTATGCCTACATGATCACCACATAGAGTGAAGCAATTTTTGTTCTTGGACCTACCCCAAAATGTCGACGGAAGTGGCCGAAATCGGAGGCCAAAAACCGGCAGATTTTCAATCGCTTATTTAACCCACTAAACGCAGAAATTTCTCCTATCCAACACAACCAGCAGCTAGAACTTCTCGAGAGGTTGAGAAAGCATACCTGGATCGCAAGATTGGTGACTGGAATCACCCAGGAACGAGCCTCCAAAAAATTACTTAAAAACCAGCCTGTTTTGAGGATTTCCGGCAACGGGAGCGGCGGATCGAGGCTGAGATCGGGTGGGGCTGGAAGAGGAAGAGGAGGGGGTTCTTTTGGGTTCGGTCCTATGGGCGGAGGCCACCTGTGGCGACGGCGGTGGCTCTTTGGAGCTGCTGGCTGTTTTAAAAAAAAAGGGAGAAAAAACAAAAAAAAATTGGGTTTTTATTTTTATTTTTTAAACTAAACTTTGAAATATTTATGGTTGTGCCACTTCACTTTCGTTGATCGTAACTTTTCGTTACAACTTCGATTTGAGCCCACTACGTGTCTACATACTCATCTCGACGTGCTCTACGTAACGGTACTACTAAAATTCCCAAATTCTTTCCCGAACAAAAAGTCAACTTTTAAACCATTAAAAATAGGGTATACTGGTGAAATACCCCCTGAACTTGTACCTCGCTTTCAATTAGCCCCTTATCCTTTCTTTTTTTTTTTTTTTTTCAGAAAATTAAAGACCCGATCTATTTTTTTTTTCGCCAATGTGCCCCTCGACGTCAGAATTTGGCACTTTCCATCCATTCTGCCATGAAGATGGAGGTCACTTTAGTCCTTCCGCGTGTCCATGCAATTCAACCCAGTGTAAATCCAAAAGTCGAAGGAGGCTAGGTCACTTTCAGAAGAAGAAAAAAAAAAAGCTGAGAGATCAGAGCATTCGAAAGTTTGGGGGAATTGGGGATTTCACGAAATCAACCTGCATAGTGGCTGACGTTGACAAATCGGTGAGGTTGTCATACGAATCTTGAAGCAACACACATGTATTGACCAAGAAAGATGCATGTCGAAGTGGGCAGCCTCCCAAGTATAGTAAGTCTTCAACTTTCCCTTTCTTTTCATTGTTTAAGTGGTTGTAGTCCATAGGTTGTCGGTAGAATTGGATTTTTCCATCTTCTTGCCTTGCTGTAAGATTCCTTTTTGAATAGAAAAGTGTGGTCCCAAAGTAAAGCATGTGCGTTGGTTTGTTTGTCTGTGGCTGATGTTAGTAAAGGATGGTGCCGATTGGTAGGTTTGTTGTAGTAAATTGAAGTTGCTGAGTTAATTATTTGTTGTTTGTAGGTGATCCAGAGTTATTTACAATTGAAATTCACCATGGGTGGTATTTTAAAAGGGGAAAGTATGTGGGAGGTATTGTCCAATGGGCAGACAACTATAATACAGATCAGTTGTCAATGCTGGACTTATATGATGTTGCTGAATCACTAGGATACAACCACATAAAAGTCGATTATCGCTATAGGTCCACAAGATTGGGTTATGTGGCAATTCGAGGAGACTTGGATGTGCTTGAGTTTGTGCGTGAGATACCTGCATCAAGGGTTCACGGTTTGTACATCACATAAAAGCCAGAACCACAGAGAGATAATGAAGCCTCTGCAGATGTATTTAACTTTTAGAATTTGCTTCAACCACAATTGATACATGTAGATGTACAAGATGATGTGAACATTGATGATGATGAAGCTAAAGAGGAAGATGAGGAGCAGCGGGTAGATGAGGAAGAAGCTGTAAATGTTGATGCAGAGGATGATGATGAAGAGCGCCTCCAAGTTCATAGATAGTGACTATGAGCAAACAGATGAAGAACAAGAGAGACAAAAGGGAGCAGAAGATGACAGGTGGTTTGATACGCATGTAGTGGAGGAAGCTGTTGAAGAACCAGAGAGACCTGGTGAAGTTCCAAGTGATGACTACAATTCAGAGGACCTTCTAAGTGTTTCAGAAGAGGAAGATGAAGTTGATGAAAATCCAGGTGTGAAAAAGGTTAGTCGTAGACGAAAAGCTCCTAGGTTCAAGCAATTCAAAAGGGATACTGATTTATTTAATCCAGGTATTTCATATTAGCATGGAGTTTGCTAACATGGAACAATGTAGGGAGGCCATAAGATTCTATGCAGTTTCAAGTGCTAGGCCACTGAGATGGGTGAAGAATGACCCTCACAGGGTTAGGGTGGTGTGTGGAAGTGGAGGAAATGCTGAAAAGGGGTTTAGGAAAAAGAAATGCAAAAAAAAAAAACAAAAATGTGTACAAAATGCTGAAGATGATGGTGGAGAAGAAAATGGAGAAAATGGTGGAGAAAAGGGTAAGGAAAAAGGTAAAGAAAAGAGGGATGTCAAGTGTGATTGGTTGCTATATGCATCTTATGCAGGCAAAGGGCCTACTACTAGGATCGCATTTGCTGTGGTTGAAGTAGAAAATATCGAGACCTGGACATGGTTTATGGAGATTTTCTTCCCTGATGTTGGGTGTGAAAATGGTAATGGTTGGGTGTTCATGTCAGATAAGCAAAAGGGTTTGGGGCAAGCCATTAGGGATTTGATGCCCACTGCTGAACACATGCATTGTGTTAGGCACCTCCACAATAATTTCAAGATTGTTGGTCACAGTGGACTAGCATTGAAGCAAAGATTGTGGGCAGCAGCTAGATCAACTACAATACCCACATTTGAAGCTGAAATAGAGAAGATGTTATCTCAATCAAGATGCAGCTTACATATGGCTTCAGGAAAGGCTAGCAAATCATTGGAATTGGCCACACTTCAGTACTCATTCTAAGTGTGATATGCTTCTTCACAACTTGTGTGAGTCTTTTAACTCAGCTATTATTGAAGCAAGGGATAAGCCAATTCTGACCCTACTAGAGAGAATTTGAAGTTATTTGATGCTAAGAATGGCTAGACTTAGAGAAACTATCTGGACACATGATGTTGGTCCTAGGATTTTTGGAATTGTTGAGAAACTAACAACTGAGAGTGCTCAATGCATAGCATCATATGCTAGTGGGGGAAAAAAATCAAGTTAATAACATCCATGGTGGAATGTATGTCGATTTGGAGAGGCACACCTGCACTTGCAGAAAGTGGGACTTATGTGGAATCCCTTGTTCACTTGAAGAGCCCTTATGACTTTCTGCATTCACTTTACAAAAGAGGTGCATATGACAGGGCTTATGAGAGTTATATATCTCCAATGCCTAGTCAAGAATATCCTGGAGAAAAACAGGCCATAGACCCATCAAGCCACCTCTTTACCACAAACAACCGGGAAGGCCTAGAACAAGTAGGCAAAAGGAACCTGATGAGATACCAAAAAAATGCAACAAAGCTGAAGAGATATGGGATTTTCATTTGTTGTAAAACTTGTGGAGGTGAAGGTCACAATTCTGCAACTTGTGGAGCTGAAGGTCAGAATGGAGAAAGAGGCGGAAGACAGGTATGAAGTTTGTGACTATTTCTGTTGATATGAAGTCTGTTGAAGGTGCAAGTTGGTCCTTTATTTGTTATAAACTTTTTTTTTAATTTTTTGTTCAAGGAACAACCTAGAGGCAGGGGAAGGGCAATAAGAGTTCGAGGCAGGGGAAGGGGAACAAGTATGCCAAGTGGTCCTGCCAGAACAACCAGATCAAGCTAAGACTTCAATCCAAGATATATTTTTTTAGAAGAACAAAGCTTGGGGTAATACCATATGTACTGATTTGCTTTCAATACTTACATTCAATGTTTAAACCAAATTTGGACTGATTTTCTGATTTTTGTCATTCAATTAGGCGAGAAGAGGGGGGCAAATGTCTGAACTAACAAGGCAGCTTGTTCAAACTGGTGCTACCTTACAAGGAATTCAAATTGGGCATGCTTCTCAACCAAACTCAGAAAATGTACCTCTACCAAAAAGACCAAGGCCATGGAGAGTGTAGTTGAGATTTGCTGATTTTGGTTTTTTGGAACACCAAAACATTAGGGCTGCTTATGTAATGGATATGTTTTGGAACATTTTATTTTGATGAATTTCTAGCTGATATGGTCCTAGGATTCTCAGACTGATTTCAATGGATTAGTATTGGAACACAAATGTTTGGTTGGATTACAGTTAGAACACATGTGTTGCTTGGATTCGTGTTGGAACAGATGTTTTGCAATGGATATGTTTTGGTTTAATAGTGTTGCAACACTTATGTTTGCTTGCTTGCTTATATGACCTTTTTGCCAATTGGAAACAAAATTGTCAAAACACAACTCATACATGCCATTACATTCAACAAAAAGACCAAAAGTCCATGTATTACACCTCTGCAACACACACAACTGATACACGGCAGGTCACATTGTCTTTGCCTTTCCCTCTCCCCTTTATTTATAGGACAGATTACATAGGCTTCTCTGGCAAATATCCTTCATTGTCTTTGCCTTTCCCATACATCAACCACAAAACTATCACAAACAACAAACAAGACACCCAAAACCAAGGGTTTTTTTCAGCTTCTCTGGCCGAGACTTTTTTGCATCTTCCATCATGTTTATTTTCCATAGCAGCCCAGGTATAATTTGCTTCGACCTCTCACACATTTGTGGGTCACCCCATTCCCAATATCTACATCTAGTACATTTCTCCCAACAAATTGATACATAAAAAACAGAAGAAAAAAAGTGCATCAATCCAAATTTCTACTCAGCAACCCAAATTTCAAATATGCAAACCAAATTTCAATTATAAACTTACCCTCCCACAGATGTAAAACCTCCTCCCTGGATGTGCAGCAATCCGAGATGTTTGGATTTTCGAAGTCTTACCACAGGAGCATACAACTGAAGGCACCATCCATGAACTACCCTCTTCACCTTCTGCATTCCACCTCTGTGACCTATGACCTCCCTGAGCTCTCCCAGGTAAGGACCTCCTCATCTCCTAATATTTTGGGTTTTCTCCTAAACCCTAGATCCCCTTCTGGTTTAGGGTACGAAAATGGAGGGAAATTCTTTGGGGGAAAATAGAGCCACCTCAGTGGAGACGCGAAATGACCAAATTAACCTCCATCTTCACGGCAGAATGGATGGAAAGTGCCAAATTTTGACGTTGGGGGGTACATTGGCGAAAAAAAATTAGTTCGGTTCCTTAATTTTCTAAAAAAAAAGGATAGGGGCTAATTGAAAATTAGGTACAAGTTTAGGGGGCAAATCACTAGTATACCCTTAAAAATATTTCCGAGGTGGAATTGTCTTTTACTTGAATAAATTAATGATTAATTAATAATTTAGGATCGGGTTATTACACACCAAGATATATTCCTTTATTCATGACACAAACCAGCTAAACATCTATGTCGGTACGATCAAATCCTTACTTGTCAACAAACCCAAGTGAAACACTTCACGAAACAAATATGAATTCACAGATATGCCCTTACAACTCTTATATCCCATACATAAATCCACCTACAATTAAACCTCTAACTAAAACCCATATTTGAAATATATTTCCATGCAAGATAGATATGTCCAAGTTTATTAACTAAATTACACTATTTGCCATTTATCTCTATATTTTGTAATTATAATTTATTTTAAAGCATGTAATTAACTCTTTGACTCCCTTATTTCTAGCTTAGCAATATTCATCAAATCCCTAAAATTTCGACAAAAACAAACTCATGAATTATTTTGTTTGTGTTTACCTGTTTTGATGTAGTTCCTGTGATGGTAGGGTAAAATTCCCCATTGACTTGAAAACCATTGGTGGTCAACAAGTCAACTTTCTTTTGTGTGTGAGCATGCCATTGTTAGCGGCTAAAAACCCTAACAGACTTATAAAATTTTAATAACTTGCGCCCCAAGCTTTTGAATTTGATCAAGTGATTGTGAATTTGGGTGAGGAATACCTCCCAAGTAAGTTCTTTTCTTGTCTCAGACGGGTGAGGAGTTTACAATTTCCTACAGTAAAACTAGTAAGCCTAGCCAAAATGAATATTGAAAGTAAATCAAATTGTTTCAAAGAGAATTGCCTATTACACCATTTAAACAAAAGAGGACTGCCATGTTTGGAAGGACATCAGAACATTGGGCTTCGAATTTCTGCTTCGATAGTTGTCTGTGACTCAGGCTGGACTGGATGTATCTGTGTTGGAATTGCACGTCAACACCTTCAAATGATGGGGTTCAGCTGAAAATCGATACTAATGTTGAGATTGGCAGAGTGTAAGGTTTTTATTTGAACCTTTATTGTATTTTGGCTCTTCTCTTAAATCAACAAAACCTTTGTAATATTAATTAGATTCTAGGTTAGAATCAGTGTGGGTTGAAGGGCTTTCAAGTCTCCTCGTTGCAGGTCAAAAGATAAAACATTTGCATTGTTCACATGGATTAATCCATATTCACTTGGATTGATCCGACGTACATTCTTGCCTGCTGCAACATATTTCTCCATTCTGCGTCAGTTTTTACAACTTTGTCAGATTCCTTTATTGCATGGATATTTCTTATCTGGCCAAAGCATGAGGTTTATTATATTTATCAATGACTATCTTTACAAAATATTAAACCCCTTATTTCTAAAGACATCTTGATTATTATATTCTTTCTTGAAAAAGAATTGATTTCTAAAGTCTTTTGCACATACATCTCAATTATACTTTTGTGCAAAACATGTGCATGTGTATCTGACAAAACACTTGAGAGTATTTTATCTACTCTCAAACGGCTCTTTGCTTTCTAGAAAGCATATCATTTGTTTTCTAACCCATACCCATCTTGGCTTTACAAAATGTCTTCTTATCTACCACCTTTTAAAGTGATGGAATTTATGTTATTATTGATTCTTCTTTTCAACAGCCACTTGCGGCTACTCCCGTTTCCAAAAACACCCATGCTTACTGTTATCATTTTTATAGTGTCTTGGTCCCCAAAAGAATCTAATAATTCTTTACATCACTCTTGTTGGTTTCATCTCATCAGAGCATGCAGCTCCTTGTCCCAAAACTCTTCAAAGCAATAAGGCTTATCTTATTTCTTTTATTCTTCTTGAAACCGCCCACTGAGAGATTACTTTTGGTTATTCTCTTTGTCTTGTTCAAATAGTCTATATATTCTAGCGTGAGACCTTGGTGGGGATTGTTTCATTCATATTTTATAAACAGCAGATGCTCTCTTACATCCTATCAATATTTGTAGATCTATTTATTTGTTTTTGAAAAGAATTTTCATATGTGCTCTTGAGCATTCAAAAACATTCCCATTTATTTTTCAGCCACTTGAACACTTGAGAGTATGTGTATGATTGCATACACATAGATTGTCTCCAACGTTAATTCATATTTATTGAGGCTGAATGTTTTGTTTCGTTGTTGTTATGTTGAATTAAACTAATTGCTTCAAGTTCATTACTTCTAGTTTAATCATCACAACACTTAGGTTTCATTTGTCTAGCTCAATCATACTTTGTGATTAAGATAGATAAATCTGTGAAACCATAACTCACTTCATGCATCAAACTACATGCAACTAGAGCTTGGTGCTCTTGAGAGGATTTGCTGCTAAGAGATAAAGAAAAGGTGTTTGCTGAAAGGTTGGATTGTAGCTGCCTATAGGTGATAGATGGGCTAAGTCTTCTTTCGTTTTTCTTGTATTTCTGAATTGAGTAGATTGGATCTCTCCTGGCTTGGTGCCCCCAGTTTTGCACCCTGTTGGGTTTTCCTGGGTCAACAATTATCGTGTGTTATTTACATTCCACTGTTACTTGTTTTATTTTATTAACCACGAAATTGCTTGTGTTTGTGCTTGTGTACCTTTAAAGAAGTTTAATTTTAAAAAGGGTAGGTCTTTGACCTATAGCCTACTTCACCCCCCCTCTGTAGGCTTTTAGAGCTTAGGGCCTGGTTTTACACAGAGCTTTTAATCAAATTTAGCCATGGAGAGGCTCGTGGAATAGGAAAAACTGGGATCCTTTCAATCTGGACTGGATTGAAAGTGGCTGGATTGACGCTTGCTAGCCTGGAACTGCACTTCAGGTACCTATTCTGCTTGATTGTGACTCATCTAAGAGCTATTCTGGCAATTCTAAGACATCAAGGTATCTCTGGAAATTTGTTGAGGTTTTCATATTATGAAAAACCCGAACTTCACTTCATTCATCTGCTCTGAACCAAGTTTGTAACAAGAGAATTCTCGTTTCTCTTATGGACTACTTCTTTGAACTGAACTATAGTCAGAAGTCTGAGTTCTACCTGTTTTGTCAAGAAGCTGGATGGCTTTAGCAAACCAAAGAGCTTGGTTGTTTCCGGAGTCTGAAAGCTTTGGGATCATATGATCTTGCTTAAGTTTGTCAGTATGACTGAGAGTTTTTGTTTTGATTGGGTTTTTTTTGCTATCTTCTATCATGTTCACATCCTCCTATATTTATAGAAAATCTGCATGAGTGATTATTCCTTAATATCTGGAGGACACTTGTTGAGAGGTTTCTTTGCTCCAACGCCAAAAAGGGTAGTAGTTAATATGACAAGAAAAACTCCCATCAAGAGTTAGTTTTCATGATGATTGTTGCTTCAATTCAGCTGCACCAAAATGGATTCAGCTGCATCCTGAGCTTGTGATACTCGCAAGTGCACGAACCAAGATAGCTAACATGCAAGCCTAAATGGTGATCAATCATTCAAACTAGCATATTAACTTATAAGCATAATGAATAAGAACAAAAACCATAATTGAAACTTGGAAACTAATTAAACTTGAATACTTAAGAAAGAATGTACATTACAAATAAAAGTAAAGTGGAACTAAGAAAACTTGAAGGAAAATTTAGTAAACTCATTTTGTTACAACAATTTACAACTTGAAAGGAAACTAAGAGAATTTGAGGGAGAGAAGGGAAGGGAGCTCTAGAGAAGTGTTTGAGAGCTCCCCCCCTTGGGGTGTGATTTATGAAGGTTGAAGACTTCTCTATTTATAGGGCTAAGAGGGAGGAACATCATTATGAAATCCAACACCACCATTCCTCATTTAATACAACCCATAACTCACACTTCATCTTGTCTATGTTAGTGTGGTTAGAATCAATTCCATCCCATACTTATTTTGCTGCACCTCAAGCTTTCTTCACATGGGATTATCAAAGGTGTTCAATTGTGGCTGCCTTTTGCTGCCAACCCATGTGGGTTTTCTTCACCTTTGCTTGCTGAAAAAATGATTTTTCTGAACCTGCTTGGTGTAGGAAGGCCAGAGGTTTCAAAACGTATCCAATGGGGCTCAAATTTGGATATGTTATACTAGATACCCATTGGAACAACTTCTATGAAAAAAGTATTCTTATTGGAGCAGTAGAAGTGTACGTTTTGGCCACTGCAAGTTGGCTGCTGAAACAGGGACTGGAATTGACTTCATTTTATTTCTTTTCTTTCTTTTGCTTCACATGCATGCACATGCTTTCTCTTTAATAGCTCCATCATGTACCAACTTGCTCCTTTAGAATTTCATAGCTGGAATGCCTCCCTACTTCACTCATTATGTTGGGTACAAAGTCAGTTATAGCTAGGGTAAGGCACATCGCAAAAAAGCTAGCAGCTGCAAATCCTGCTGAGCAAGGTTGAGTGTTGGATGGGCTAAGCACTCCAAATATGTCCAATTGGGCTGAAATTTGGATATGTTGTACTAGACACCCATTGGAACAAGTTTCATGAAGATCTTCACCTTATCCGAGCTCCAGAGCATGCTGATCCAAGGCCAAGAAGTTGACCTATGAAACTGGGCTGGCAAGGGTTTGTAGCCAAAATTAGTTTGACTTTAAACTCTTCTTCAATTCACCCAAATCAGGCCTTAACATGCATGAATTGCATCATTTCCTATATAAAGCCATCATTGCTACCTAAAGCTCAATTAACTAAAAAATAAACACAAAAAGGATTAAAAGCACAAGTTTAACTCAAAAACATAACCAAATCATAAGCTAGAAGGGTACAAAATGATAAATAAATATGCACCGATCAATGATCAGTTTTGACCTTCTGACAACCAACTCTTTTACTTCTTGTTTTATCTCTTGTAAACCCAGCTTTTACTGACGAAAAACCTTCACGAGTATAGGAAAGAAACTTGGCCCTCTTTTCTGGCATTAAATGGTTATGGGGAGTGGTTTTTGATTTTGCATTTCTACCAACTCCCCAACACGTCCTCTGCTCCTTTTTCGTTGATGTCTAGTCACTGGGGTCACGTGGGCATTTTAGAGAGAAAAATCCTCCCCTTTATCTGCTGATTTGATTTTTGAATTGGTGATCAACGGTGATGATCAAACTTTGAGCCCTTTGGAAAAGATTTGGAAGCTGGGCATCAATTAAACCAATTAAAACTTGCCTTTTCAGATTAAATTACCATAAATGGTAATTAACCTTTAATATGTGAAATTTCTTCTTGCTATTGGTTCGAAATGGTCTGGGCTTTTAAAATACCCTGGGCCGACTTCCAATTTTGGCAAAACAAAGCCCAAACCCTTGCCGTTTGATATGGCCTAGTACCCAAATGGGTTGGCGTACGGAAATTAAGCCCAAACAGTTTGACTCCCTTATTTCCAGTTTGACTCCTTCATAGATTCAATAGGCCCAAAACGTGACTTACTTAAACTTACCCTAAAAAATTCCTAAATGTAAGCCAATTTAAAACACCATTTGATGTTTTAGTTTCTGTTCAAATGTAATCCTTTCCTAGCATTAATAATGAGTAATAATATATCATCACCCCATTTATAAAAATTAAAAAAAAACACTATTTGAATATTAATGACAATTGAATTGCATCAAATATGTTTAAAGTATATTTAGAACAATCAATGGAGAAAACAACAATTGCAAATACGTGGGGTATTTTAGTCATCTAAAAATGATAATAAATCAGATTTTGAGCTTGATAAGGTAACTTTATGAGTTGGATCCTAGTCATGGGTTTTATTAAGAGTATTGCTATTTCCACCCACCATTTAAATTTGAAAAAATACAATCCTATTTTTCCACCTACCATTATTCCTAAAATGCCATTTAATTATTAATTCAACCAAAATAAATTAAAATATTAATAATAAAATAACATAGAAATAAAATATAAACAAGTCTCTCTCCTTCTCTCCTCACCTTCCAGACCCACCCCAACCCCTGAAGCCCTCATCCCTAGCCACCATTCCCTCCCCCACCCCGTTCAGCCTCCATAATTCCCTCTCCTTACATGCATTAGATAACTCTTCTCTATTACTATTGCTTTCTCTGCTCCTTCTTTTGAAATGGGTATTGTTGGTGTTAATGGCTCATACATCATGGTGAGCCGAGCCTATCGCAAATCACCACGTGGCCATGGATGGCCCCGTTAAACTTACACCGAACCCGAGCGAACGTGATGTCTGGGTATCAATCACAGGCCTCCCGACCAAGACCTCGACTGAGCAAAGGGTGAATCACGATCGGGCATCTTGATACCGACTCGAACCACTGGGGTACCATGTACGACCAAAGGTGCATTAATGCTCAACAAGCATGATTAGACCCCTGTCATGTTATTCACTCCATCCGTATGGTAAATAGCCTGGCAAGTGAAAGAGATCAGTTAATGCATTTCCCATCTGAAGCCAGGTGTCACCTTACCCTTTAATCCCCGCTAAGTAGCCTAGTGATGGAGATGGATCATTTAGTATACTTCCCATCCGAAGCCACATGTCGCTTTATCACACAATCTCTCTCAGATAGCATGGTGATCAGAACATGTCATTTAATGTATTCCAGTCCCACTTGGGAGATCCTGAAATATCTTTATCTCTCCTTCTCCCCCTATAAATACCCTTCACCTACATCAGGATAAAGGTAATAAATATTCTCATCTCGAAAATCCTACATTCATTCTCTCCACCTTACAGCCACTTCTGACTTAACCATCGGAGGGAGTTCAACTGGGACCAACCCAGTTCACTCCTATTCTGGTAACTGTTCAAGGTGTGCAGGTCTTCTCCAGAGAGCATTTCAACCCGAAGATTGATCAATGCATAATTCTGTATCATTTTGTAACACTTTACACTATTGTTTGGTTATGTTTTTAGGTAAAACTTGTGCTTTTAATCCATTTTGTGTTTGTTATTCAGTTCATTGAGCTCTAGGTACCACTTGAGGCATTTGAAGCAAAATGGTGCAAAAACGTGCAAAAACTGGAAACTGAGTTAGAAATTTATTTTGGACTTATATTCTTTATTGAGCTTGGATTGGGCCAAATTACATGTGGTTGGAAAGAAGACATTCTGAACTTGAAGATGGTGGATTCAAAATCTTCATTTGCTTAAGAGTAGCCCAATACGTAAGCCCAAGAAGTTGTTCATCATTCTGACCTAAGCATGACCTAATTGATGCTTGGTCATGATGAGCTATGCACGAGGTAGTGCTTCTGGTGGGATTTGTTGGTGAAGTGCAGCAACCAAGAAACTGATTATCAATTGCAAGTGTTGTAGGCACAAGTCATATTCAATTCAGATTTCCCCTTTCCTTCTCCCTATAAATATCACTTCCATTCCAAACACTTTCAATCAATCATATCCAGGGATTCACAATCCCTCTCTTCCAATTCCTAGCAGACCACTCATCCCAGCACAATCCCCTCTCAAACATTCATCAACCACAGCCTCATACACTTCTCCCATAGATCACTCCATCCTCCACCCTCTCATCATCTTTAACTCAGATCAAGAAGAAGAAGAGATGGCGACCAATGACCAACGTGCTTTGGAGGATTTAGCTCAACCAATCATACCAAATTCACCTTCATGCATCTTGCTGTCCACAGAAGCTAGAAACTATGAGCTTAAATCTTCTCACTTTCAAATGCTTCCTTCTTTTTATGGTTTACCTAACGAAGATCCTTTGGCTCACATTAAAGAATTTTATACTGTTGTTTGTACTTTGCCTTTGAAGGATGTGTCTGAAGCAAATCTGAGGATGAGGGTTTTCCCTTACACTTTGAAAGATAGAGCAAAGACTTGGTTGATGTCGTTAACCCCTGGATCACTAACCACTTGGGATGCTGTTGCTAAGAAGTTCTTGGAGAAGTTTTTCTTCGCCCAAAAGACAGCCACCTTGAGGTCCAAGATTTTCAACTTCTCACAACATGATGGCGAACCATTCAACGAATGCTGGGAGCGTTTCAAAGGAACTCTAATGCAATGTCCACATCATGGGTTACCTCTATACTTACAAATGCAAATTTTTTATAATGGACTAACCAAAACTTGTCAATCTACTGTCAATAATGATGCAGGTGGAGCTTTAAAGAAAAAGAATGCTCAAGAGTCATATGACATATTTGAGATGTTGGGATCCAATGCTCAACACAAAGATACAAGAGGTAAAGCTGGTATCTATGAGATTAGTCCTAACAATGAGCTTGGTTCACAGGTGGCTAGTTTACAAAGGAAGCTTGACGCCGTGCTCAAGATGGTACCTAAAGCTCCTCAAGTTGAAGTTTGTGCTATTTGCAATGTTCAAGGACACTTAACTCACATGTGTTCAGCTAGTAATGCTTATCCTGAGTTTGTCCAAGAACAAGCCCACATGATGAATTCTTACAACCAAAGGCCAAGAAATGACCCCTCTCGAACACTTATAATCCTGGTTGGAGGAATCACCCAAATTTCTCTTGGAGCAACAATCAAAATCAAAATCAAGCAAGTTCATCATTCCAGCCTAAACCAAGTTCATTGGAGGACACAGTCAAAATGTTGGCCCAAAATACTTTGCAATTACAGCAAACTACTAATGGTGCTCTTCAACAACATTCTGCTGCCCTTACCAAGATGGAAATTCAATTGGGACAAATTGCTGATACTTTGAACCAAAGAGAACCTGGAAATGTGAATCCCAAGCATCATGAGCAAGCCAAAGCAATCTCAGTTCTCAGAAGTGGTAAGGTTATTGATAATAAAGTTGGCAAAGAAGTTCCTAATCATGATGTCGTGAATGCAGGCGATGAACGCAAGGAAGAGACGACACCAAAAGAAGCAATTCTCATTAGCATGTCAACAATTTCACCTATATTGCACAAGGCCGAGAACCCTTATGTGCCACTAATTCCTTTCCCTGGACGTCTTGCTAAAAGCAAACATGATAAGTCTTTTACTGAAATCTATGATATACTTAGTAAAGTCAATGTTAACTTGCCTTTACTTGATGTGATCAGGAACATGCCAACTTATGCTAAATTTTTTAAGGAGTTGAACTCACACAAGAGAAGGTATAGTCCTCATGAGAAAGTGTTGGTGTCTGAAAATGTGAGTGTTGTCCTTCAAAGAAAACTTCCTCCTAAGCTCAAGGATCTAAGGTTTTACCATCGGCATAACCATTGGAGACAAACGAGCTGAGAAAGCCATGTTGGATTTAGGTGCAAGTATCAATCTAATGCCTTATTCAGTGTACCTGCAACTAGGTTTGGGAAAGTTAAAATTCACCACACTCAGCTTACAACTTGCTGATCGCTCAGTAAAATATCCTAGAGGTATAGTTGAAGATATTTTGGTTCAAGTTGATAAGCTAATATTGCCTGCTGATTTTGTAGTTTTAGACATGGAAGATGCACCCATTCATGACCGTGAGCTGCCTATCTTGCTTGGAAGACCATTCATGGCTACAACAAACACTCTTGTTGATGTGAAAAATGACATTCTGAAAATGACAGTCCTTTGCCAAACCATAGAATTCAAAGCGTTTGAAGCCTTAACTCATCCTTCTAATTCACTTGATTATTTTTCAATTGATAGTTTGGATTCCCTAGTTTTGTCTAAGTTTGTGCAGGCACAATCTGATGATGCTTTAGAAATTGTTTTGACACAACCTTTAGGTGCCCTTGATGATGAATCTGAGTTCATTGAAATGACGGCTGCCCTTGAGGTTTCGAAACCATTCGATTCTTCCATTTCACCCATTGTTGAACCTCTTAAACCTGCCACCACTAAACTAGTTCCCTCCATTGTCAAGCCACCTAAACTTGAGCTAAAACCTCTTCCACAACACCTTAAATATGTTTATCTTGGTGAGACAGAAACCATTCCCATCATTATAGCTTCTGACCTTTCACCATTGGAGGAGGATAAGTTGATTACAGTTTTGAGAGAGCACAAGAATGCCATCGGATGGACCATTGCAGATATCAAGGGAATAAGCCTTACAATGTGCATGCATCGAATTTTGATGAAGGATGCCAAGCCAACTCGTGAGCCCCAAAAGAGACTCAACCCACATATGAAGGATGTTGTAAGAATTGAAATACTCAAATTACTTGATGTAGGAATCATTTATCCTATCTCAGATAGCAAATGGGTGAGTCCTATCCAAGTTGTGCCAAAGAAGTCAGGTATCACAGTGGTTAAGAGTGAGAACAATGAGCTGGTGCCAACAAGACCAATCACGGGATGGAGAGTTTGCATTGATTATCGGAAGCTAAACACTGCCACTAGAAAGGATCACTTTCCTTTGCCTTTTATTGATCAAATGCTTGAAAGGCTAGCTAGTCACTCACATTACTGTTTCCTTGATGGTTTTTCAGGTTATAATCAAATTGCAATAGCCCTTGAGGATCAAGAGAAGACAACATTCACCTGCCCATTTGGAACCTTTGCGTATAGACGAATGCCATTTGGTTTATGCAATGCCCCAGCTACCTTCCAACGATGCATGATGGCTATCTTTTTAGACATGATAGAGAGGTTCATTGAGGTATTTATGGATGACTTTTCAGTTTTTGGATCTTCTTTCGATGATTGTCTTAACCACTTGTCATTAGTGCTTAAAAGATGCCAGGAAACTAATCTAATCATGAATTGGGAGAAGTGTCACTTCATGGTTAAGCAAGGTATTGTGTTAGGCCATGCTATTTCCAGCAAAGGTATTGAGGTAGACAAAGCAAAGATTGATTTGATTTCTAATTTGCCATCCCCTACTTCAGTGAAGGGTGTGAGGAGTTTTCTAGGACATGCAGGTTTTTATCGTCGTTTTATTAAAGATTTCTCCAAAATCACTCGTCCTCTATGCAATCTTTTGGCTAAGGATTCTGTTTTCAACTTTGATAAAGATTGTTTAGATGCGTTTAACGCTTTGAAACTTGAACTAACATCAACTCCAATTATCAAGGCACCAGATTGGTCTTTACCTTTCGAATTAATGTGTAATGCTTCTGACTATGCTCTTGGTGCAGTTCTAGGTCAAAGAGTGAATAAGCTCCCTCATGTCATCTATTATGCAAGCTGAATATTAAATGATGATCAGCTCAATTACTCTACAACTGAGAAGGAGTTGCTTGCTGTGATTTTTGCTTTAGAGAAGTTTCGTTCATATCTTGTTGGTTTTAAAGTGATTGTATATTCTGACCATGCAGCACTTAGGTACTTGTTAACCAAGAAGGATGCTAAGCCACGCTTGCTTCGATGGGTATTGCTGTTGCAAGAATTTGATTTAGAAATCCGAGATAAGAAAGGGTGTGAGAATGTTGTTGCTGATCATCTCTCTCGTCTCATCGATGGTAACCACAAGTGTGAGGATGTCCTGCCCCTCAATGAATCTTTTCCAGATGAACAACTATTTTCCATTCATGATCAAGAACTATGGTATGTTGATCTTGTTAATTATCTTGCTAATGGTGTTTTGAGAGATGATCTAACTTTTCAGGAAAGAAAAAAGTTCCTTGCCACATCCAAACATTACTTCTGGGATGATCCATATCTGTTCAAACATGGCCCTAACCAAATCATAAGGAGGTGTATCCCAGAGAATGAGCAGCAAAGCATACTCAAGTTTAGTCACGAATTTGCATGTGGAGGTCATTTTGGTGCCAAGAAAACAGCAGCTAAGGTTCTTCAATCTGGTTTCTTTTGGCCCTCTCTTTTTAAAGACGCATTTTATTTCTATTCTAAATGTGATAGGTGTCAAAGAATGGGAAACATAAGCCGGAGGAATATGATGCCACTGAACAACATTTTGGTGGTGGAGCTGTTTGACATATGAGGTATAGATTTCATGGGACATTTTCCTTCCTCTTTGGGTTATACTTACATTCTTGTTGCTGCAGATTATGCATCCAAATGGGTGGAGGCATTGGCTACAAGGACTAATGATCATAGAGTTGTCCTGAAATTCCTGAGAGATGTGATTTTCACTAGGTTTGGAACTCCTAGGGCTGTCATTAGTGATGGTGGCAGCCACTTCTGTAACAAACCATTTGAGGCCTTAATGAAAAAGTACAATATCACACATAGAGTGGCAACTCCATATCATCTTCAAACTTCTGGACAAGTTGAGATCAGCAATAGAGAGATCAATAATATTTTGGAGAAAACTGTCAATCCTACTCGAAAAGATTGGGCATTGCGACTCAATGACGCACTTTGGGCATATAGGACAGCTTATAAGACTCCCATTGGGATGAGCCCTTATAGACTCGTGTTTGGGAAAGCTTGTCACCTACCAATGGAGCTTGAGCACAGAGCATATTGGGCAATTAAAAAGTTCAATTTTGATCTCAAAGAAGTTGGGAATGTCAAAAAATTGCAGATCAATGAATTAGAGGAGCTAAGGAACGAAGCTTATGAGAATGCCAAAATCTACAAAGAGAGGACGAAACGTTATCATATCAAAGCTATTCTCAGGAAAGAATTCAAGCCAGGTATGAAAGTTTTGTTATATGACTCACGTTTGCGTCTCTTTCCAAGTAAATTGAAATCTAGATGGCTGGGGCCATTCAAGGTGCTTCAAGTTTTTCCTCATAGAGCTGTTGAGATTGAGAACCTAAAGGACATGACAACTTTCAAGGTGAATGGTCAGCATCTGAAACAATACTTGGATGATGTTGTGGAAACACAAGTTGTGGACTCCCTTGAGTTCACCACACCCTAACTATTGGAAACCCAACTAAGTTTTGTTGTTTTTGTTTTTATTTTAGTTTAGAGTTGATTCCTTTCCCACGTTTTATGTTTAGTTTGGTTATTGCATTGCATTCCTTTAAACATTGAGGACAATGTTTCATTCGGGTTTGGGGTGTGGGAGGAAACTTGTTGAACTTGTTGAATTTCTGAGTCTTAGTGAAAGATTTCTTTTTGCTTACTAATGAAGATGTATATGCAATGTCATTGTCACTAATTCTTTGCTAGTGTATTGCCATGAAAGTGTTTGCATCAGAATTTTTGCCGTACACACTGTCACGCAATTGGAATTTCAGTTCACAAGGTGCCATACTCAGATATCTTTAGAAGAATAGTGGAGACTGTCCCAGTGAGCTAATTTGAGCCTACTCCATTTCTTGAGAGGGTTTTATTTGTTTCTACTCTTACAACTTCCCAGATTCCTCTTATGATGATCTCATTATATTCTTCGAATACTAAGAACTATTTGATCTTTTGCAGATGCTATGTTGCTTGCTGACATTTGTGGAAAGGATGTACCCATTGATATGATGTAGGCTATGTGTGTTTAAGTCACTAAAAGGCTTTGATATCCCTCCCTGTTGTGTGCTTCCTTTACCCAATTTTGCATCCAAACATTTAAGCCTTCTTTCATCACCCACATTACTCCTACCCTTGTATCTTAATCTAAGATACCATCCTTTGTTTAGCCATACACTATAACTGGAGAACATGTCAAGATCTCAACAAAATGAAGAAGCAAGGATGGGCGTTATACCAAACAAATGGAGTGAATCAGTGTGCTATTCAAGGAGAAAAGCAAAAGAGTGCCAAATTCATTTAAAACAAAAAAAACAAAACATGTTCTTGATCAAAGTTCATATTCAGTTCAAAGGAGCACAAGTCATTGCCTTGAAGATTCACAAAATGTAGCCATTTACCCTGCAGCAAGAAGAAGCACTCTTGGCATGTTCTTGATTTCTTAGTTTTCATTTCCCTTCTTTTCATAACCCTTACCCTCAGCCTGACATTACAAGCTTGATTAAGACCTAACTGATCTTTGGGGAAGTCCGGTTCATGGGTGCTGGTATGCAATGTATTCTTTCTATGTTCTTAGCATTTGATTTCCTTTCATGAGATCTTATTTCCAGAAATCGTGCTTTTGTTTTATGATTATTTCATATGTGAAATCTTGTTTCCCTTTACATAACGTCACTCACATATGCTTGTTGAGAAACTAAACCCTAGGTTCTTTGTGAAGATTTGAGTGATACCCATGAGACCTAGAGTTGAGGCGATTTCTATCTAAGTATTTGAGTACGGTGACTTCAATGCTGGAATTATTTTTGCATTGGCAATACACTATACACCCTGGTGTGAAGATCTGAAGTGGCATACCATTAGTTTTGAAAGTGTGATTGTGCATTTATTGGTTTTCCTTAGTTTATTTAAAAGTGATTCTTTAACTATTAGTTGTCTTGCAGAATTTGTAGATGTTTGTGGGAGTCATCACTGTAAACCCTCCTACTAGGGACACCTAGAGGTTTAAAGGCTTATTGCATATGCTCAATGCAATCGTGTCATCTACGAAAATGGTGTAGTCAGCTTCTTTTGTGTGTTGTTTTGTGATGTGTAAGTTTTAGCTTTGCTTGAGGACCAGCAAAATATAGGTTTGGGGTATTGATCATTGCATAATTTCTGTATCATTTTGTAACACTCTACCCTATTGTTTGGTTATGTTTTTAGGTAAAACTTGTGCTTTTAATCCATTTTATGTTTGTTATTCAATTCATTGAGCTCTAGGTACCACTTGAGGCATTTGAAGCAAAATAGTGCAAAAACGTGCGAAAACCTGGAGAACTGAGTTAGAAATTCATTTCGGACTTATCTTCTTCATCCGGAGCTTGGATTGGGCCAAATTACATGTGGTTGGAAAGAAGACATTCTAAACTTGAAGATGGTGGGTTCAAAATCGTCATTTGCTTAAGAGTAGCCCAATACGTAAGCCCAAGAAGTTGTTCATCATTCTGACCTAAGCATGACCTAATTGATGCTTGGTCATGATGAGCTATGCATGAGGTAGTGCTTCTTGTGGGATTTGTTGGTGAAGTGCAGTAGCCAAGAAACTGATTATCAATTGCAAGTGTTGTAGGCACAAGTCATATTCAATTCAGATTTCCCCTTTCCTTCTCCCTATAAATATCACTTCCATTCCAAACACTTTCAATCAATCATATCCTTGGATTCACAATCCCTCTCTTCCAATTCCTAGCAGACCACTCATCCCATCACAATCCCCTCTCAAACATTCATCAACCACAGCCTCATACACTTCTCCCACAGATCACTCCATCCTCCACCCTCTCATCATTTCCCAAACACAATCCATACAATCCACACCATCTACACCACTCTTCATCTCTGGCTGCAGCATACATGGTGGAAGCTGTGAGAAGCTCTACAACAACATAATTCGTTCTTCACGGGTTTTTCTTACTCTCTCTCCATGTTTATTATGATTCAAATGTATTTTCCATTAATGGAGTGTAACTAATTACCATAGCTAGGGTTTCAATGTAACCTAACAAGACAATTTCATGTTTTCAAGTTAATGTTACCCTTGTTGATTACTTCTAATTTTCTGGTCTCATTCACTTGTTCTTAGTTGAATCTTTATGCATGTTTAAATAACTGGCCACTATGAACACATGCATGTTGGTTATCTAGTTCAAGTTTACATAAACACCATATGACTCTTGAACCGATTAGTGAATGAGTGGGTAATGCATTTAGGACAAACACCATGTTTAAATGTTTACTTGGTTCCTTTGTGTTCTTCTTAAACTTAATGGATTCAGATTCATAGCCTAGACTAAACACCATAGCTAAGTTGTGTTTTCTGAGTACTTGATTAAAACCAAACACCATATGGATAATCATACATAAGAAAGAACGAACTCCAGAAATTGAATTGATCAACTTAAATGCTTGTTAACTTGTTGCTTGAAATTGGATTGTCATGGTGAAGTTGAAACCCTAGTGCTTGTCTCCTTTGTCTCTAAATTTTCTAAACATTTACTTGCTGGTCACTTGCTATTTTGCATTCCCTTTTAGTAGTTTTCAGTCACTTGCTATTTTGCATTCCCTTTTTGTAGTTTTCATTCCAACAAACTCAACACAACTTCATTTAAATTCTGTTTAGTCTTAGGGTTACTTGTGAGTCTAAGTAGTAGTAATAAGTGTCTTTCATCCAAGTCTCTATGGAACGACCTCGTTCTTGCATTCCTATACTATAATTGGTTCGTGCACTTGCGAGAAATAGATAGAGTAAAATCTGTCCAACAAAGATCTTGTATAGGCCCCGTCCTCAACCCAAGTCCTGGCTATACAATATACGAGAAGGATACGCGGTTTACAGTTGGGTCCTCCAATTTTCTGCAAAGCAAAGCCTCCATTGTCTTCCTCCTCTTAGGAATTTGGATTCTAGAAGAGTGAGCTTGAATTTTTCTATAAAAAAAAATCAAATTGTGGGCAATTTTTTCTTCGTGAAGGAAAAGAGAAAATGAAAATTTCTTTCTTTTATTACTTGTTATATTTATGTGTGCCCTGACTCGTCACATCCCAAATTTTTATTTATTTTTTATTTACTGGAAGTGTGAGGTAAAAGAAAAACTAAAATTTAAAATTTAAATAACTAGAAACATGAGAACTAACAGAAACTTTTATTTAAACCAAAGTAATTTACATTGTAATTTTACAAGCAAAATAACAGGAAAGCAACAGACTCTTAACTTCTTCTTTTTTTACAACAAAACGTCCAAAACTATCCACAACTCGTTCTTCTTGTTTCCATGTCACAAACTAAACTTCATATTCAAAACCTACAATAGATTTAATAAGAGGTGAGCACTACATGCTCAGTAAGGGTCCTATGTCTTATGTGATTAGTGAGATTTATAATATATAATTTATGCAATGTTTGAATGAGCTTCAATTCTACCCAACCCGTTAATCTACATAATAGGGCAAGCAAATCTCCATGTCCCATACCATGCATTTTACCACTGTGATTCCGAATGCCCCATTATATAAACTATAGTAAATTGAGCTTAGACCCATAAAATTCATTTTAAATCACCTACAATCCTTCCCTTTTATTTTTCTATTTAAAATACCCAATTTTTTCAAATAATACCCGATGACTAGGATCCAACTAAGTAAGTTACCTAATATAACTTAAAATCTAATTTATTGTATTTTTCAGATTCCAAAACTACCCCTATTCATAAGTTAATGTGTTATAAGGAGTGTAACTAATGACACACGTTGAATTTGGAAAGATCTCCAAATGGTTGTAATGGATGTAGGAATTAATTTATAAACTTATTTGAAATTAAATATTAAATTCAACATTAACGTATTAGTAATCTATAGGTGATTATGTTTTGGTTTATTTAATAAAAAAAATTATGTTGTTTTCCTTTTATGAATTATACGACTAGTAATCTATTTTATTATAGTTTTATGAATAATAGTGTACATTCTAATTATGTTGAAAAATAATTTGATAATCTATTTATTGTTTGTTTTTTGAATTTTTTTTAAAAGAACCTATTTTTTTTCTCTAAATAATGTACCTTTTGTTTCTCTAAATAAAGCACCTATTACTTGTTTTAAGAAAAATAATTTGATCATCTTTTTATTGTTTGTTTTATGAAAACAAAATTTTTTTAAATGAACCTATTTTTTCGCTAAATTTTGTATCTATTTTTTTCTCTAAATAATGTACCTATTACTTGTTTTATAAAAAATAATTTGATAATCTTTTTTTTATGAATTTTTTTTAAATGAACTTATTTTTTTTCTCTAAATAATGTACCTTTTTTTTTCTCTAATAATGTATACAATTTACCTGCTATAATGAACTTATTTTTTTTCTTCTAAATAATGTACATATTTTTAATTTATAAAAAATGTGCATAAATTTCAATTATACAACGTACCTATTTTTAATGTATGAAAAATGTACTGAAATTTCAATTACAAAGTAACTGACCTAGTTTTTTTAAATTTTTTTGGTAAATAATATACCTATATTTTTATACATATATTTTTTATTTGTACATTATTCGATATGTAATTTACAATTTTTTTTTCTGGTTTGCAATTTTAGGGGGCGATATGTTAGAGGGAATGGCAACCAAAAGAAATGGGGTGATTGATATGCTATTAATGGGGAGTTTTAATTACAATTATGGTAGTTAATGAAATGCTCGGAATAAATTATAAATAAAATATGAAGTATGATGGCAACGATGTAAGGACATAGGAATACTATGACCTTTTATATCCTACTGGTCATTTAAGTTTGAAATTGGGTTTTACACATAGATTTATAGAATGATGGGTATATGTCTAGGAAATAGAAATTGTAGGGACTTATATTGGACAAGCCCTAAAAACTAACACTCATCTCAATTATCCCATAATTTCCGTTTTGTTAGTCATCTTGTCTAAACCATTGATCTCCAAGCCCAAATCACCCAATCGACAATTATACCGCCGATATCCTAATCTACTTGGTCCCTACAATGGTCAGACTCAACTACACAAAACATCCTTCCCATTACCCTCTTTTCCATAATTTCTTTATCAACCCAAGAATTCCAACCATCACCAATAACATATGAACATGTCAACATTAATCAAATTATAATGATAATTTACAACATGTAAACACCCAATATCAAGGATAATGATCAAATAATATTATCAAGCATAATATAGTGTTCACAAAATTTAATTAAATCAATTTATGTAAAGCCTCCCCAAGAAAAATCCCTACATCAAATCCAAAGCTATTGTATAACTCCCAGTCACAAGTCCAAACACCTTGAGCTTCTCCAAAATCTCACAACACTTTATTTCTCACTTTATTTCTTTTTCTATTAATTTTAGGAAACTAAAGCAATTTAAGTGAAGAACTATGATACAAGAGGGAGTGCTGTTTATAGGGTGCCAAAGTCAGGCAAAGTCCAAGTGATAGGTATAGATGAAAGCTAAAATTGCGCCACACAACTAGTCTATGGTTTCCTAGAGTACTTGGGTGGTTTGAAAGTAGTCTGCCACCACCAAATATAGCCCTATGCGCAGTGGCGGCCATGTACAGGCACAAGGAGGCGCGCCCACACCTCCGGTCGTCGAAATCGCCATTCCAGGTGCTGAAGTTGCACCTCTCGCCTCAGGACCAGCGATGCACATAACGTGTTCGACGAAATGCGCGCTATTTTTTTTTTTTTTTTTTAACGAAGCCTGGCCAAAACGACGTCGTTTTGGACTAGGGTTTTAAAATTTAATAAAAAAAGAAAAGGGAAACTGATGCTGGACGTGGGCTGTTTGTGGGCTTTTCAAAAGGGCTTCTATTTCCTTACTTAAATGGGATTTAATTGGGAGTTTTCTTTATTCAATTGGGTTTTGGGAATTCCTTAATTAAGTAGAATATGGAATTCTCTTTGTAAAAGACCAATTTAACATCACCCAATTTCATCAAAGTGTGTGTGCATCACAAGAATCCTGCGTTTTTTTTCCTTCTTGAGTGCGCCAATCCAAAGTATGTTGAATGCATTTTTTTTTTCTTGAGCAAAAGCCAATTTTGTTTATTCTTTTTTTAATAATTTTTTTTTCTTATTTAGCTCTCTCTATACAGTTATGGAATGGTACTTTCAAAGAAAGAGTTCAAATCCTCCTTCAAATAATCCGGCTAGTTCCAACCCTCCTTCAAATAATCCAGCTAGTTCAAGTCAACCTTCAAATAATCCGCCTACTTCACATCCTCCCTTGAATAATTTGAGTAGTCCAAAACGATCAGAGGTCACTGAGTTGGATGAAATATTGGCTAATCTTCCTGGAGACCCTGGACTTAGACCTCCAATGACTTATTATAATCCCAATTTTTGAGAACAAATCTGAAGAGCCTATCTGCAAAGGGGTCCTTGTCAGCCTAAAAGCCAAAATGACATGCCTCAAACACTTATGGGTCCTTGTAATCGACGTTTTCTTGTGAAATGGTTTGATTCATTTGTTTGGTTGGAGTATAGTAAAGAGAAAGATGCTGCATTTTGTCTTCATTGTTATCTTTTTAAATGTGACTTTGATAAACAAGGAAGGGCTGGAAGTGATGTCTTCACTGAGAAAGGGTTTAAAATTGGAGGAAGGGACCTGAGAATTTTAGGGACCGTGTTGGACAAGTTGGAAGTCTTCACAATAAAGCTACACAACATTGTACAGATTTAATGAATCAGAAGCAACACGTTGAAACCATTGTGATCAAGCAAACAGACCAAGCTCGTATTAATTATCGCATTCTATTAACTGCCGCACTTGATTGCACTAGATATTTATTGCGACAAGGTCTTCCTTTTCGTGGTCATGATGAAAGCGAAACATCTAGCAATAAGGGTAATTATGTGGAGCTTTTGCAATTTCTTGCCGACCATGATGAGAAAGTTCGTGCCGTTGTGTTTGAGAACGCTCCAAGGAATCTCAAGTATATTGCTCCTAAAATTCAAAAAGTGCTTGTCAATTCTTGTGCCGCTGAAACCATTGATGCAATTATTAGTGATATGGACGATGCATTCTTTTCTATATTGGTAGATGAATCATGTGATGTTTTTGCAATTTCTTGCCGACCATGATGAGAAATTTCATGCCGTTGTGTTTGAGAACTCTCCAAGGAATCTCAAGTATATTGCTCCTAAAATTCAAAAAGAGCTTGTCAATTCTTGTGCCGCTGAAACCATTGGTGCAATTATTAGTGATTTGGACGATGCATTCATTTCTATATTGGTAGATGAATCACGTGATGTTTCAATAAGAGAGCAAATGGCGGTGGTGTTGCGTTATGTGAACAAAAAATGGCAAGTAATTGAAAGGTTTGTGGGTGTCCAATATGTCTCTGATACGACTAGTAGCAAATTGGAAGAGGCAATTGAGCAGTTGATTTCTTCAACAAATTTGAGTATGTCCAGGCTACGAGGACAGGGGTATGATGGTGCTAGTAATATGATAGGTGAGCTCAATGGTCTTAAAACACAGATTTTGAGAGAATATCCTCAAGCATATTATGTCCATTGTTTTGCACATCAACTACAACTAGCTCTTGTAGCCGTGGCAAAGGGAAATGAAAACATTGCTACTTTCTTCACAACGGCTAGTAGTGTCGTTAATATTATTGGAGCATCGTGTAAGCGTCATGATGCACTTAGAGAGCAACAACAAAAAGATATTATGAAAGCTCTTGAAATTGATGATCTTGAAACGTGGCATGGGTTAAATCAAGAGACTACTCTCAAACGTCCTTGTGATACACGTTGGAACTCACATTATGATACTTTACTTAGTATTAATACTATGTTTCATCCCGTGGTGAAGGTGCTTGAATGGATTGTTGATGATGTCAACCAAGATAATTTAGGTGAAGCAAATAGGTTGTTAAAAGAAATACAAACTTTTGACTTTGTGTTTCACCTATATTTGATGAGATTTATGTTGGGAGTCACAAATGATTTGTCAAAGGCATTACAAAAGAAAGATGAAGATATTGTGAATGCGATGACATTGGTCCAAAGATGTAAGCAAAAGCTACAATCCGTGAGGGATGATGACTTTGATGATTTGCTTGGCAAAGTATCAAGATTTTGTGGCAACAATGATATTGACGTTCCTAACATGGATGATTTATTTGTACCACAAGGGAGATCACGACGTAAATCTCAGAAAATCACAAACCGCCATTATTATCATGTGGACCTATTTCTTACTATCATTGATAAGCAACTAGTGGAATTGAATAATCGCTTTACAGAGGTAAATCCTGAATTGCTCATTTGTATGGCATGTTTGAGTCCAACTTATAATTTTGCAGCTTTTGACAAACAAAAAATACTTCATTTTGCTAAATTTTACCCTCAAGAATTTAATGACCGAGACCTCATGAAGCTTGAAGATCAACTTGGGCTTTATATTGTTGATATGCAGAGCAGCACATAGTTTTCATCATTGAACGGAATTACTGATCTGGCCGAAAAATTGGTGAATACAGGAAGGAGTAGAATATACAACTATGTGTATTTACTTGTTACATTGGCTTTAGTTTTACCTATTGCAACTGCTTCGGTTGAGAGAGCTTTTTTAGCTATGAATATTGTGAAAACACCATTGCGTAACAAAATGGGGAATCAATGGTTGAGTGATAGCTTGGTTGTTTACATTGAGAAAAATGTTTTTTCTTGTATTAATAATGCAAATATAATGCGACATTTTCATGATATGAAACCTCGTCGGAAACAATTGTAGGTTAATTGTAATGTTATTTTTTTAATTAATTATGAATAACATTAGTATTGTTTAAATGATAAGGATGTTTAGTTTTTTTTTTTTTTTTTGGAGCTCTTAGCTTTTAAAATTTACAATTTTAGTAAAATACCCATTCCTAGACCTATTCATATTACAAAACCCTATACCATTTTAAAACTATAAACACACCCAAAATAAACCCAAAAATTGACAGCTGTATATTTTTTAATTTAATTATTAAGATAAAATACCTTTATTACCCTTTTATCATAAAATTGGAATTCAAGTCCTCTATATCTCGTGTTGAAGCCAAAGCAAAAACTCATTTCACGAGTTTTAGTCTCTCATCTTCATTTCACGAGTTTTTGTTCTTCCACCTCAATTTTTGTTCAACCTCATCATTCTAAGCTTCGTTGGAGGGCTCGCCTGGGCCATCGAATCGAAGGTCCGTTTGATGCATGTTCTCTCTCTGTTACTTGATCTTTGTTTCTCTATGTTACTTGATCTTTCTCTCCCAAAGATTGAAGATCGATCGATTCCTTTTCATTTTTGTTTATGATTGTGTATTTGTTTGATTATACTCCGGCGTTTTGGTTTTGATGGACGGATCTAATTCGATTTGGTTTCTTTTTGTGTTTTCAAATCATGAACGACCGTGAGACGGGAGGTCCAGGGGCTTCGACTTCATCACCTTCAACAGCGAGAATGCCATGAAGGATTCGATCGAAGGCATGAACGGCCAGAACCTCGACGGCCGTAACATCACCATCAACAAGGCCTAGTCTCGTGGAAGCGTTAGGCGTTTTCTGATGCGTCTCAACTTCAACTCCTTCTTTGAGGTAAAATTCCATGCAAGATGCTGCTCTGTAGGTAGGGGAAAGCCATTTGAGAGCTACTCAAACTTGTTGAGTTTTTGTTTTTAGGCTTATCGTTCCAGTTCGATTTATTTTTGTAGTTAGAGATCCTTGATTGCTGATTGTGATGATAGCTTGGAGCAGAAGGGCTCCATATAAATTGATGGCCAATAATTCACTAGAGAATCAAAAGGTCTTTGCGACACCTTGCCCACACTTGATAGGATATGTGGTTTCCTTTTTTAATATTACAAGGAAATTAATGTTTAGTCAACTATGAATTTTTGTGGACCTTTTTCAATCTATTAGAGGTTCATGTTGACTTTGTATTTCTGCCAAGCACATAACCAAAACATGATTGTGCGTTGATTTTTTTTTTCCTGTTCGTTTAATTAATTTGTTGAATCACTTGTTACTGTGGCTCTTACATATTTTTAGTTATTCCCTGTATGTGCTTTGTCCATATTTTCTATTGTAGCACTCATGGAATTCTAAAATTTCCTATAGGTATTTATCAGCTTTAATTTCACGATCCTTCTTGGACGTTGGCTCTTTATCAAGGTTCCTGGACAGCATAATGAAACTTTGCCTTCAGTTTTGCCTGGAACATTGAGAACCAGGAAATCAATGGAAATACATATGAATTGGAACACTTTGTAGAGGTAAACATCATTGGTTTGCGAAAATATTATATCTTCTTGCAATTATTGGCAAGAATAATTTCCACATTTTATACTGCTGCAACTGTCTTGGGAATTTACTCCTTTGTTGATGCCAAAGTTGGTTTACCTGCTGGTTGTCTCTCACAATTGACTAGCCCTGCATAATTCGAGGGTGTAGGTTATGTTGTTTGGCTTTCACAAGATTCCATAGCTGCTTGCATTATTTAACATGTTATATAATGTTGCAATATGTGGACTTCATCTTCAATTAGGTTTTGTTTTACTTTGTTCAGGAATTTAACAAGAAATCAAACTCGCTATACACGATATACTTTGTTTTTTCGATTCGGTTTTTATATTAATTGATGTATCTTTTTTCAGTTGAATTTGAGTTTATTTGTGTTGGAATGGTGTTATTGCACTGTGATAATAGTACTAGTCACTGTTAATGCGGTCAGAAGTCACTGTTATTCGCTAGTAGTTATTTTTGTTTTGGTTGTTGTTTTTTTGTAGATACATGGATGATTTGAGAGTGGCCAAGTGCACATATGGTGCTGGAACTTTAATGCTTATTTTGTCTCAAACTTCTTTTGATTGGGTGTCCAACTAGTTGTGTAGTAGGTTTAGGCTTAGGTTAGGTCATTTTGAGTTGAGGTACTCTTTTATGGATTGCACCAATTGCTTCCTGAAATCTGATTATGATTTGAAAATCATGTTTATGGTATGTGGAGTGATGAATGATCAATTAATTATGAAAATGAAATGTAGTTGATTTTGAGTGGTATGGAGTTGTACACTTTTATCGTACCTATTATGCAAATAAAATGATATAGTTGTTAACTTCCAGTAAGTGGTATGAACAGTTGTTATCCTGTTCATACCCTGCAACTAAGTTAATTTCTATGACATAGTATTAACAATGTACTTCTATAACATAGTATTAAAAGAATCTTAGTAACAAAGCTTGCTCTATATTTTGCTCTATATATAGTTGTGCACTTGAAGTTTATGATATGTATAATGTGATTTTTACAAGGAATATAGTTCTATGACATAGTATTAACAGTGTACTTCTATGACATAGTATTAACAGTGTACTTTTTTTTTATGTAGATGTATTTCCTTTTGCCTTTGTGATTGTATATGGTGAAACTTTGGACAATTGGAGGTGGTTTCTACAAAGGATATCGGATGTCTTGCTCGACTTTTTTGGGTTTTTTGTATGAAATGATATTAACAATGTTTTTGTGTGTGTGTGTGTATGAAATGGTATTAACAATGTTTTTTGTATGAAATGGTATTAACAATGTTTTTTGTATAAAATTGTATTAACAATGTTTTTGGTATGAAATGGTATTAACAATTTTTTTTTGTATGAAATGGTATTAATAATGTTTTTTTTATGAAATTGTATTAACAGTGTTTTTCTATGAAATGGTATTAACAATGTACTTCTATGACATAGTATTAACCGTGTACGGAGCTTCAATGGAGAAGGGTCGTAAGGACATCTCCTTGATTTTCGTTATTTTTCTTTTTAGTTTGGGTTTTTTTTTTAAATTTGGGCTGGGCTTGTTTTGGGTGTTTTTTGAATTTTTTTGTTCTGGGCTTGTTTTAAGTTAATTAATGATAGAGATGTAATTTATAGGAACTTCAACACTCATTTCTTATGTAGTAAATAGTTTTTGGGTATGTTTCTAAAGTGCATTCCATGTGGAGTTTTTTTATAATTTCAGCCCCTATTTTGGGTATATTACTAAAGCTCCCTTTAAAATTTGCACCTCGGTAAAAATTCCTGGGTCCGCCGCTGCCTATGCGTTGGCTTTGTAGGGTGCTTAGCGAGCACTCTCAAATTAAGGCTATAAATAAGAATACATACAATGCTTACACCTCATCCTTAAATATTCCACCTCATGCTTTAACAAGAATTGACAAACTATATGCATGCAACACGTCAACTTTGAACAGAATGCTTAGTAAGCATAAGGGCCTTTCTAATGCTTTTATAAAATGTAAAAATATATAATAAATATTACATAGGACTGAAATGAATTAATATAGTGAAAGCTATACTAGTTAATAGCTAGACTCCACATATCACGTGGCTTGCCATGAAAAAAAACAAAATATATATATATATATATTATCAATTATATAGTATGCAAAGATATTTATATATATATATATATATATATTAAATACAGGGTTTCACATGACTTGATCTCGCTTAAGAACCGAGTAAAGTTTCAAGCTTTCATGGCGGCAACATCATCTTAAGCTTTCCTTCAAGATTTGGTTCAGATAAGAATGGTGGCTAGGGTTGCTTAGGGGGTGGCAGTAGAGATTCCAAGGATGGATTGGGGTGGCTCAGGAGGGGGAGACATAGGGAGAGAGAATTTGTTTTTCATAAAGAAAATCTTTTTTTATTTATTTAATTTTTTATTTTAAGGAGAATTTGAGGTTTTTTTCCATCCTTAAAAGTAATTTTACAAAGGGATAAATTTGTCTTTAAAACTTTGATTATAAGGTCGGTGAGGAAATAGAACAAATGAGTGAAAATAGCAGCACTCTTTATTAATAGAAACAAAAAATGATGAGTTACAGTTAGGGCTGGCAATGGGTCGTGTTTGGTTTGGGTTCGTGTTCGAACCATTTATTTCTCGTGTCAATTCCGGGTCAACCCGTGATAACCCGTTTAATAATCGTGCGGGTTTCGTGTCGACCCATTTATTTCCCGTGCGGGTTTTCGGGTTAACCTATTAACCCACTAACGACGCTAAGTAATAGCAAATTTAAAAAAAATAAAAAATTCTAAATGTTGATAATTTAATCAAGTAATTATATTTTTTAATATATAAAATAGTTATTTCATTTTGCCTCTCTCTATATATAAAGATTGAGAAAGAGAAATTAAAAAAATGAAGAAAATGAAGAAGAAACAAAGAAAATAATTCTTGCATTTTGAACAACGCCATCAATTGTTTTTTAGTGGGAGAAATCAAAGAGAGAACCTAGTGTTTAACTATTATAAATAGCCTTCTCCAACAATTCGGCAAGGATGACCATGAATTTATTTGGATTTTATTTGTGTATTCTTCACATATCAATGCATCACATACTTATTGAGGTTTTTGCTAAGCTAATAGAGTAATGAAATTATTAAATATCCTCACTAGTAACATGTCCTTGATTAATTTCGTTTGCAATGTTCACAAAAGGATGTGTTACATGTCCTTGAGGCTTTAGGATTTAGGGTTTAGAGTTTAGAGTTTAGGGTTTAGAGTTTATAGTTTATGGTTTAGGTTTTAGGTTTAGAGATTAGAGTTTAGGAACTAGGATTTAGGGTTTAGGGATTAAAACATTAAACCCTAAACCCTAGATACATACTTAACTCAAATTATAAGGAATAATTACTAACAAATATAATTTGGGAATAAAAATGTAATAATTATAATTAAGTGATCATTAGTTTGTAAAGACATTATAAATATCAAATGTTGTAATATATAATCACAAAGTGATCAACACCAAGATGGATAAGGAGCAAGGAGAAGGGTGTTAGTGGCTGGGGTTCGAAACCCAGTGGGTGTGCTGAAGGTTTAATTTTCTTAATTTTTTTCGCGGGTTGGCAGGTAGTAAAACGGGTTGACACGACCCATGACACGACCCGTTTAATAAACGGGTTAAACAGGTATTTAAACGGGTTGGCGGGTTGCCGAAACCCACCCGTTTATAAATGGGTCAGTGGTGGGTTGACCTCAAAATTACCCATTTATTAATGGGTCGTGTTTGGGTCGTGTTTTTCCCGTGCGGGTTTCGAGTCGTGTAACGGGTTAAAGTCGGAAATTGCCACCCTAGCTACAGTTAAGGAAAATTCACTTTAGAGTGGGTAAGCCAAATTTACTATAAATTCTAGAGTTACATCAAGTTCAAAGAACTATCATAAATAATACTTAAATTCGAACAACAATCATAAATAACTCAAATGAAACACGTGTAAAAGCCATGAATGTAAATGTGAGGTTAACTATAATACTGTCAATTAATTAGGTGGTGGAAAGAACTAGATTTTGAAAGGTAACTTCCTTTTGCGTGGTGTATGCCTGACGCATTAAATGCTTCTTATCCTAAAGTTCTATGAATATAAGGCCACCTCCACCACAAGCCCAAACTGGGGAAAAGGCAGCCCCAGGCCACAAAACCTCCCTCCAGCGCACCGAGTCCAATCCGGGCAAGGCATGGGACCCACCAGCCTGGGCAAGCCCATGGGCAAAATTGGACTGGGCTATTGCCTGAAGGCTGTTGACGTCAGCACTGACCCACCAGCCCATAGAACCCAACCACTACAAGCCACGTGGCTTCTCCTGGAGCCTCCGATCTAATTTGTCATTCAACCAACACAAATACACAAACTTATATTACTCTGTTGCACGTGCATCAGTCAAGGGGCATGCCGAGGTATTGAAACAACACAAACAACAAAATGATATGAATACATCTAGAGTGTCTAAACTACAACATTGTTCAGGCAAGAATTGGATCCTTATGCAGAAGTGGCAGCTACTTCAGTTTTCTTTTTTTCTTCTTTCAGTTTCTTCCAGTTCTCTGCATTATCTACTATTTCACCAGTTTTGATGAGGTAGCGAACTCGTTGTCCATTTTCCAGAATCTTATGACCCACTCGACTTGCTACATCCTTTTCTTTTGAGTAAAGCATCACATTCGAGCTGTGGATAGCTCCTTCTACCTGGAATATGAAATTTAAAATGTTTCTTTGTAATTAAATGAAACTAGTAAACGAGAAAACATAACAACCAATATGTTGATGAGTACACATTTTAAGAAAGAAAAATAACCTTAATAATCTGTCCTGGTTCACCCTCTTCCCTGCTCTTCATATGCTTCGTCTTCAAGTTTATGTCTTTAACTATCACAGTGCTATTGTGCTTATAGATCTTTGTTATCTCTCCAGTTTTACCCTTTTCATGCCCAGATATGACTTTCACCATATCTCCAACCTTAACATGCATTTTGTGTAAAACAGGAAGGCTGTTTGGCTTGCATTCCTTCCGCTCCCATCGCTTGAGCTGTGTGAGGACAAAAAAGCAACATTTCAGGAAAATGGATGAGCAGCCCAATAAGTTACATGAGAACCCATATTACAAAATAGATTTTTCAAAAGAAAAGGATGTTAAATTATGTGAACCATGCCAAGCGAATTGAAACAAAGTTTTATCTTGGTTTAGCCAGAACAAAATCAAGATAAAGACCTCTCCACCATATTCATGGATAAGTTGCAACAAAATGCCCACTGTATGGCTCTTCTAAAACCAGATGGCTTGGGAGAGTGGAATATCCCATTTAGTGGTAAATTTTGGAGAAAATTATAAGTGAAATTGCAAAATAGAAGATTGCTTCAAAAAAAAATTACAAGGAGAGCACTACTTTTTTTTTTTCTCCCAAGAGAGAGGAGAGCGCTAGTTTTGGAAACTAGTAAGTCAGCAATTTCATTACCATCTTTCTCACTCACTTTTTTATCCTAAATTCATAAATCTTTTATTTTTGTTTAAACAGTTATCATATTCTGGTTCTGTACAACAAAATAAGTTATTGACAAAGATAAAGAAAAAACAAATATTGGTAGAGATAGGACTCGTGATACTAACCTTCACTACAATGAGGCAAGGCTTTGCTGTTAAATTAGCCTGCACACAACACAAGTAGACAAATTGTTATGAAATGGTTTTTTTTTTCCTCCCAGTGATCAGTGTTTCAAACTCATGCTACAGCGTGACTGGAATAAAAAAAATTCTCATCACTTTGATATTTAACAATTTTGTTTCTCTCAGATGACAGAAAGAACCAAATATAAAACAAAACCAATATAGAAATATGAGCTCATAAAAAACAACCAACAACAAAGCATATACTTTAACAAACTTACTAGTAAACTTAAAACAAATTATTAAAATATAACATGACACATTTTGTTTCAAAACTTTATTAGATCCCATCTTTGAGACATTTACATAAAACCATGAAAAGAAATAAAACCATTCTAGTAGAATGAACTGATCGGTGTCACAGTCAGTATGTGGGTTACAAAAAGCCTGCTCACGACTGTGTAAACAGAATGCAAGATCACAAAATGAAGCCAACTCATCATTAAACCGAAAGCTAAACGTTTATCCAGCTAAAGCATTATTTCATGCAATTAGTTTCATGTCAGTGAAGTAAAAACTATTCATCCACTATATAGGGCAACTATTTTCACTCACAAACCTGAAAAAAAAAAAACAATCCTTTACTAGATGTCATTAAATGCTACCACAAATACCAGGGGAGAAGCTAATCTACAGGGTGTTAGCACATTTTCATTCTTAGGTAGTGGGAATAGCATACAGTAATTGTAGTCAAAGTTTCATTAAGAAACAAAACACTAAGCACCTACTACTGAATCTTATACACAACAAATTCCAAAATAGTCTACCGGCAATCTTCCTTCACTATTAAAACCTCTTAATCAAACCGGCATCTGGTTTCTATTCAAATTTCCAACAGAAGCATACAAATCTTCAATACCAACTTGGAACATTTTGAATAAACAATCCACCAATGTCAGAACCATAACCAAAAGAACAGTTTCTTCAAATTTTACAAATAACCCATTAAAACATTATCCATTTCCTTATCATCTCTCCAATTCTTAGAAAGCCCAGTTTGACATCTTAATCAAGGAATCCAATTTCACAGAGTAAAGGAAAATCACATCAATTTGCACGAACCACTAGAACAAAGAGCTAGTCAAATTTTAAGCAAGACCCATTTCAGTGTTACAAGCAAAAATAACTGAAATACAGAAATAACAACAAGTTTGAACTTCCAATCCTGACAATGTGAGTATTATTTTTATTTTAGCAGAACTTTTTCACAATGAGTTGAAATTGAAAGCAAAAAAATAAAAGAAATTTGATATAAGAATTGAAGGGAGAAACCGAAATCGTACCGGGACAGGGTAAAGAGTAGGGGGTAAGAGTCGTTGGCCCAGGAAGGAGTTAGAGGAGAGAGAAAGAGAGGTCATGGAGCTCTGAAGCGCAGCCATGGCTGCCATTTTCGTTGCTTGCGTGTACTAGGCTGTGATTGAGAAACGGATAATACAGAGCAGAGCTTAAAAGAGCGTAAACTTGTTGCAATATAGGATTGGAACGAAAACGACGACGTAGCTGTTTCTTACTTAAAGATGGGTTTGGAGGGAGTAAGGGACTATGGACACCCAAGATTTGTTGGACAACCAGAACTTATCTATGGTATTCGCGTTGAATTTTTCTTTTTTAATACAAGCGATAGTCTAAATTACTCTAAATTAATCTAATATGTGGAGAAGGGGATTGGAACTTGAATGCAAGGGGCGATTAACTAGCCTAACCCAAGTCTGCGGTATTTGTGTTCAAAGAATCACTCTAGTTATTTTGGTGATGTTCCCAATTTTTATTTATTTTTTGGGTGGAAAAGGTTTGCCTTTTGGTTCAAATTACATAGGAAAGCCAACATGTTGAATAAGTACAAAAGTTTTGTAGGATATTAAAATAATAAATTATATAACACTGCAAATAAGGAGAAGTAAGTTCCTTCATTTCCATTGCTTGAGAACGGTATACAAATTAGGAACCTGTCATTTGAGCAAAACAGGGAGGAAGAAAGAGAAAAAGATATGTTACAGAGTAAAAATGCTGAACAGAAATCCTGTGTCACTCGAGCAGAAATCAGAACTACTTGAAATCTGCTAGTTCTAGCCCATCAATGACTGCACATGTATCAAAAGAGCAAAGCCAAAAAACCAAGAAATTTAAAAAAAAAAGAACAAAAAGGAAAACTATCGTCTATACTTCATAGGTATCAGCTATGCTGTCCGCAGACTCCTCTCTTCGATGTTCAGCCATTTGGATTTTGGTTTCCGGTTGGTTCACGTCGATTATGACTTCATCTGTTACGGATGACATGGATTTCATGTGCTTCCTGTTGTGCCTCATTTTGAGCATCCGTGATAGCACTTGTACAATGTCTCTCATGGAAGGCCGTTTCTTTGAGGCACGGTTGACACATTTATATGCAAGAGCTGCCACTTCGTTGAGCTCTTGCATATGGAAGTTCCCATTAAGATGGGAATCCACAATTTCTTCCCACCCAACTTTCCCCTCCGTATTCATCGCGGCCTATTTTTCACATAGAAAGTTAATTAGATAAGCAAATAAATAACATTAATTGGATTTTAAGTGGATATGTACTTCTGCAACAAAAGTCCACGACAGTCTTCCCCTTCATTGTTCTTCTAAAACTATACAATTGCAGCTATTTTCTTCATATATATAGACAACCTAGCCAAGCAAAAGTGCGAGCATAAAAAGATACACACATGCACGAAAATACAGGTATGTATCACTATAGCAGACAGACAAAAAAATGAAATAGAATCAAAGAACATTATGCAAGTGTAATAGATAAAAAGCTGCCAAAACAATGTCTAATGATCTCTTTATGTTCCTGGGTTATCAATATTGTCACATGGTCAAATCAACCTTAAAATTCCCTTCCCTGTTTCACCTATCCCCTGTGTGTGACCGTGTGCGGTGAAAGGGGGAGAGAGAGAGAGATCTTACAAGCTCAACATATTCCATGAGACCTTGTTGAGGATTTCTTCCAGCTATGAGTTCAAAGAGCAAAACTCCAAAGCTGTAAACGTCACTTTTCTTGGTGAAATTCCTTGTAGATATATACTCAGGATCAAGATAACCAAACGTGCCCCTAATATTAGCTGCATGTTTGTCCACCATTTCTTCTCTTGAAAGTCCAAAATCAGCTACCTGCTTGATCCAGAATAACCCTCTATAATATCATAATTGGCAGCCTAACCTTTTATAAGTTTTATTACTTTAAGTTCATAAATATATGCATATATTAAACAAGTATGAAAAATCCAAAATGCAAAAATTTCTTCCATATTTGGAAAGTAAATCAAATACGCCCTTTACACAGTGTGATATCTTTATGAATCTGCTTTTGGAAAAATGATTCTACAAAATTAAAACACATACCCTGGCTCTCATGGACTGATCCAACAGAATATTGGAAGATTTAATATCGCGGTGTATTACAGGAGGAACTGCCTGGAGTGGAAAATTAAAGTTCAATAAATAAACACCTTGAGCATAAACAGAAACAACAAATCAACAAATAAACACCTTTGAGCATAAACACATGCACAGGCACAAAAGCAATTCATTATGTTTTAGTACAATGAGATTGACATACTCCATCATGAAGATACTCCAAGCCTCTTGCTACATCTAAAGCTATAAGAACCCTCAAATCCCAGCTCAACGGCTCATGCTTTTCACCTGCACAAAGAAAAGCATGTTATTCTCAATTAAACATCTTGCATATCAAATCTGCATTTTCTTTCAAATTTCAATCTTGTTCTTTCTATTCCTGTGTAAACCGAATGCACTAAGACATAGTTAACATCATCCTTTCCAACAATAATTGCAAAGTTAACAATTCACAGCAGTCATTACATGAACAGAAGTGGAATAAGAATATTTCAGAACAGTGACCATTAAAACAAACATAAAAACTTGAGTGATAACCCTAAGAAATTCCATTAAAAGAAACATATTTGAAGTTCTATAGTAATCTTACTGTATAAATGAGAGGCCAAGCTGCCTTTACTCATGTAGACATATATAAGCATATGTTGCCCTTTTTCTGCACAATATCCAATTAGGTTCACGAGGTTTCTGTGATGCAACCTTCCCAATAGCTTAACCTGAGGGGAAAAAGATTAAGAAGAAGAAGGTGAGGGACTATAATTGATGAAACAATCCAGAATAGCTTGTATACTTAAAAATGAAATTCATTACATGACATTAATCAAAACATCCTGATGCCATTTAAGAAAGAAAAATACGAATATTTTTCTAAAAGACAGAAGCGAATTGGTTAAGAGTATAAACAATTACTTTGTAGGGACCCTAAAAACAGTAAAATATTAAATGAACATTACCTCAGTCTGGAACTCTTTCTCCCCTTGTTTAGAATCAGTTGCAAGAACTTTAACTGCAACAGTCTCACCAGTTGACATCTGAGCTTTGTACACAGGACCAAACGCACCTTGCCCTATCAATGTTGTAAAGTTATAGGTTGCTTTTTGCAGATCCCTGTATGAATCCAATTAACAAATTAAACTAATATACCAAATGTGAAAGGGGGTCAAGAACTTAGGTGTGCAAAAATAAACTACCTCTCCTTTAAGAATAATAAAATATAAAAATTCCTTGTAAATTTCAATAGAAAAACTACTAGGCGGTTAAGACTTCAGATTCAGAAGCAAGAAATATACAGTCACTTCATGACGAAACATCTAGTCTTTTTGCAGTTACAAATGTATGGCACTAGGCATCTCACATAACAGTTGAAGCAAAGTATAGTTAATGTCTAAACATTTCCTGCTTGTTTGATTGAGTCTAGATGTTTTAGGTAAATGTACACTATCAAGGAACACATTCCTCTGAAATTCAAGGACTCTGTTATAACAATCATGACAAAGTAATGTGGGGTAAACTCTAACAAGCATTCAAGCTATCTACTGTATTCACAAAGATTGATCCTCTGGTGTTCAAATGTTTACGACAAGTACCCCAGTTGGTTTCTATCACGTATACAGGCTCAGAATTCAGCCATTACCAGTTAGTCAACTCATTATCACTAAGATTCTAAAGATAGAATGCTAAATAATTCCAATAAACATGATTCATATCTTTCCATATGGGACAAGCAAGGATATGATAGAAAGCATATCATCTAAATCAAGAACTAAGGTGCAAGAGAGGAATAGTTTTTCTGGAGACATTACTTGTAAGAATACTCAGGTATTCCAGACATTGAGACCACATTACTCTTCTTAAATCCTTCAAGCCAGAAGGAGGAACCATTGCGTCCGGATTTTACAGGTGAATCTGGACCAACGGTTGAGTCTGACAATATAGTACAAGAGTCAGCACCATTAGCACGGATAGGAATAGTGGCTGTCCTCCGAGAACTGCTGTTCCCTATCTGCAAGCGCCTCCTATGGTACCTAATGCAGAAGAATCCAGAAATTGCCAAAAGCACTCCAATCACTACCCCTATAGATACCCCGATTATCAGCCCAGCCGGCTCGCCTTTCATCTCCTCAAATGTACTTTAGTGCCTATTCAATGATCAAAGCCATTGAAAAACCTGCAAAATGACCAATGGACTTGAAAGTTGTGAGGTCAATTTTGAACAGTTTGTTTCATATGCACAGCCATCAAAGAAGTCAAAATAAAATAAGAAACTCCAAATTATGTATACAAAAAAATCTAGTATTCAAGGAGAAAAACTGTATCTTAAATAATGCAATTTTAACTCCCAGTTCCAAATTTGAACATGAAATCAACGTTGGACAAGTATAACATCGTCAATTCACTTTTAGCTTCAAACTAGTTCAAACTCAACTCTGTTTACATTAAAAGCCTTGTAACAGTCCTAAGACAGAAAAACAGTTACACGATTAGTATTTTTTCTTTTCTGGGGGCCGAGGGGGGAGGGGAGTAAAAACCCAAACAGTTTTTTTTTCAAAATAAAAGCTTAATTAATGTGGGAAAAGCAAAAGTCAACAGCACTAAGTAAGATATCAAATGTATAGTGACAGAAAATTACTTGATCTGCTTCCCATTTAACCAAATCAAACTGAACAGAGATCTCCCATACCAAATCAAATTCATGGATATAGTCGAAAATCTAAGAAATGGGTCAACCACAAATCCAACAATGCTCTGTTTGGTTGCTCATAAAACCAGGAAAAGAAAGTACAGCATAATCATAAAAAGAAATTAAAATAAAAACCCATTTAGCCTAATGCAAGTTATATTGGACCTACTTAAAGTCAGTTTCACTTTTCTTTCCTTTCATTCAACTCAACTTTTCTTTTCTCAGCAACCAAACAGAAATTCAAGAAAAACCAGCCAATAGATCATGGCCAGGAAAACAGAAACAACAGAAATTGAACAGCAAAAAGAAGCAAAATCAAAACAAAAAGAATAAATCAAACCAAAACATTGACGTGCAGCTTTAGTGGTTTTACTAACACGCTTTGGATATTACCTGTATATGCTGAGAAACAGTTACGTGATTTGCGGGAGTAAGGAAAAGAACAAGTGAAAGTGTCAAGACTGAGAGAGAGAGAGAGAGAGAGAGAGAGAGATTTCAAGGATGAAAAAAGCGAATATGATTATGATGCAGGAAATGAAAATATTTGAAGGGAAACAGAGAAAATGAAAAAGAAAGTTGGTGTGAGAAAGTAATGAAGGAAATGCAGAAAGAATGCGGAACAGTGAATAATTAATGGCATATGTATAAATATAATGGTGATGGGTGAATATATGTGTAAATACAACCGTGAGTCGCCGCTGACATAATGAAATGAAACGCGCCGCCCTTTTTTTGGGTAAAAAAAGGGCGCCTCCCTATTGCCCCTAAAAATGGCCTCGGTTTGTGTGTGGATGGACCAATATGCCCATGTGCCCAAATTCTTGGGATTTGTGATTTTTCAACATAAGAAAGTAAATGGTAATACAACTTTAGATATTACGTTGTTAGGCTGTCAATATGTTAATCAAACGAGTTGGATATTGTTGATTAGGGTGTCAATTAGAATCGTGCACAGGGGTGGATATTTTTTTGGGTAAATACAACGAGGTTGTCAACCCAAATTATAAACGAGATGAATTTTATTTGAATATGTAATGCAGTACCAAATCGTAACGAGGTGTAAAAGTTATGATATGTGATAAGAGAACTTTACTTGTAATAAATACGTATTAGTTGAGAGAGACTATTGATTTCAATATATGAAAATTGGTGGGTGCACCAATTTGATCACTATCCATGGAATGCAGGAATGGTCCAAGAGTTACACATAAATTTGTGGGTCTGACTTTGTCACCTTGAATGAGCAATAGGTTGCATTTGGTTGTCTAATAAGAGATTAGATTGAGTTTATGGATAGGTGACGTTGACTTTAATAGTATTTATTTTCATGTTGGCCTTGGTATGAGTTTTAATTTTGATATCATTAATCAAGAAAATTGGTGGATATGGCAACAAAATTGAAGGTTTCAATGTCATTCGGCATGTAAATCCTGGGTCAAATTAAATGAACAAAAAAAAAAGGCATATAAATAATGGGACCAGATACTCTGTGAGAAATTGTTGGCTAATGACTTGGTATAGAAGAAAGTCAAAGGATGAATTTTCTGCTGCGAAAACTACGATATACTAAATAGCAATCTACGCACGAGGTGTTCGTAATTAATAATAATTCCCATGAATACATTGCATGATTGCATCACCTAAAAAGGTCATTCAACGGTTCAATCAAAAAGAAAATAGGATCGTTCTCTTTGCGGTTTAGGTTTGAGTTTCGTTGTCGATAATCCCTTTTAGTGGATAATTTGTAAAAATTAAAAAAAGAGCTATGACACTCTTTATAAGTTCTCAAAGAAGCCTTAGTATGCCCTACTATTGGGATAGAGTAACCTCCTCTCCCCCTAAACTTTTCTTCATAAAAAGCAAAAGAACATACTTTTCTCTTCTCTCTCTTTCTCTCACTTAAAACAAAAAGAAGACCACTATGCAACGCAAGCGAAGAGGAATTTGATACTTATTCTCTTTTAAGTTTTGGCAACAATCCTCGTTAAAAAAGTGTAATCCTCTTTAGTTAATGGAGTTGATTTAGAATTTCCTCTTGATAATAATAGATCATACCCACAAATACGTTAGAAAATACAATGGAGTTCATATGATAATAACATGTTGTAAAAATTATGTAGAAAATGACCTGCGAGGATCAAAGTGGTACGTACGTTAGAAGTGGGTTAATGTAATTGTCATGCTGTTTCTAATTTCTAACCCACGCGATGTGTTAGAAATATGACGGATGTCATAAACTTGAAAAGTAATCAAAATATCACTATCATGGACTAATTCTTGCTGCAATTTGAGTAGAGGATGATGAATATATGCAATTGATGCCACATATTAATTCAAGATTACTATCGATGTAATCAGTGAAATATAGGAGCTTGGGTTATTTCTACTGATGTGTTCAGAAAATGTGGGAGGAGGGAGTTGTTGTTGTTGACCTTAGCAGTTAATGGGTATGAAAAAACTGAGACTGGTGGTGGAGCAACTGTCAACCAAACACAACTAATGGAAGATGAAAACGAAGAAATGATAATCAAAGCAAAGAACATATTTAAGGTTAACCCCACAAATGACCTCAATGAAAATGACTTGAGATTAATGTCATGATTAATATTTGAATTTAAGTTTAGTTTAAGAAATTAAGTACAGCAATAATATCATCTTAGACGGTTCTAATTGGTCTGAGGCACCCACCTCATGCATCTGTCTGTACCAAAAGTCTTGAAATTGCCTGATGAATTAACGTAAGCTTTTACTATTTTTAGGTTAGTCTAAACAATGTCATAGTATTAATAATATTGATGTTGCCCCTGGGGATAAGTGTTTGTATATATATTCTGTCACATCATTCAATTTCTTCAACTCATGAGTCATGATTTTTAGGATTTTAAAAATCATATATTGATAGAAACAGGGGTTTTGGAGGTACTACTGGCTAGCTGTACCAGCTTTGGACATTAATTAGGATGCAGTCACTTGGAGATAATATATATATATATATATATATGTATGGGTTATATCACGTGACCACACTCATGTATTGTATAATAATTTTTGTTTATTTTGTTAAAACAAGTTTTAAGTCTAAACTTGAGCCATGAAATTATGAGAGGAACATGATTCTAGTTTACTTTTTTTTTTTTAAACAATGTTGTGTTTTATGCATAATTAGCTAAAAATTAGCACAATAAAACATAAGTAAAAAGCGTACGAACTTGAGAATAAATATATAAACACTACTGATCAAGTAATAGACGTGTTCAAAGACTAATATAACTATTTCTATCATATTTACTAATCATTTTTCTTGTTAAGATGGGACTTACGTGAATAAATGAAAAACATCTGTATAAGATATTGTAAGATATGAGATAAACAATATGTAGTTTGGAAATACAGTATACACCTACGTAACATCACGGATACTTGCCCCTTGTTATAATCTGAAAATGTGGATTATACCAACAACAACTAGGGCCACTCTTATTTATCCAAATGCCGTGGTGTGGAGGTCACGACGGGGTACTTAATATGACAGAAACAAATGCAACCAACACAGAATAAAACAATGCCAACTTGTCTTTTTTATTTATGCGGCAATGCCAACTTCTTGTTGTTGTATGTATGCATATTTATGAGACACACGGGGATGATCAAATGATATTATAGCAGAATGTTTTTGTGACGATGATATCGAAGATTAATGCAATGCTTCAAAAGCATACGCATAATGGAAATATTTTTGTTCACGACGACTTTAACTGAAAGTGTATCTTCATCATTCATATCAATACTTAATACGTGTGTATGGGCATAATTATAATTAACTATTTACTTTGTATTTATAGAACTATTGTTATGTTTATGAACATGCATGTTAGGTATCGAGAATAATGATAATGATACAACTTGAGATAAAGTAATGAGCAAAAATGCTCTTAATGCAGAATACGCAAAATAAGCAATTTTTTTTTTTTTTTTTTAAGGGTTTAAGAGAAGCAGATAAAAGAAAGCGAAAGGTTAATTAAGATCGTACTACTAGTAAGTGTGTGGGCGACTGGTGAGGGGCCGAACAGTCCGCCGCGCGGCCCCCCTTATTTTAATATTCATTACAATAACAAAATATAATAAATATTTCATCCCACACAATATAAAAATCAATTAATTAATATATCACCACAAATAAATTACAAAAAATTCTTTCAAACCAACAAAAACCTTTTAAAAAAAAACCGCCACCACCACAAATTCCCCTCTCGCCGCCAAATTACTCCCCCCACCACACCATATTAGTGACGGTCCCCATTTTTCTTCTCCCCTTGAACACTGACGGTCCCCACTTTTTCTCCTTGGCAGCAAGATCTTCAGCAGCTTCTTTCTCCTTTTTGGCAACAAGTATTTCTCATTCTCTCCTCTCTTTAATTATCTTCTCTTTTGGGGTTTCCAAAATACATGTATCATCTTAATTTTAATTTTAATTTGAAATTCAGTATTTAGGTTTAATTAGAAATGAATTATAATTTGGGATTTTGTTGAAATTAATTAGGTCTTTGAAATTGAGTATTGTCTCCTCTTTATTGATATGTTTGATTTGATGTTGGTATTATTGAGATGTTTGATTTGTTGTTGGTATGTTAATGTTTCATTAAAGACATTGATGTTATTATGAGAATTTGTTTGATTTTTGGTTGTGATGTTTGATTAAATAGGTTATCTTTTATTATGTTGGATCACAATCGGAACCCTAAGAAAACAAAGAATTTGTTCTCTTTTTTAAGAAAAGAACGGATGGGTCATCATCTATACAATGCCTCCCCTTTGTGATGAGCAAAATCTTCCCGACTCTCCCATTGTTGAGCCTCAAGTTGAAAGAGCTTGCAATTCCTTCCTGATTGCATGATTCTACACATTGAAAGAGAGTTTGCTAATAATATTGATAATGAAATAATTGAGGAATTTAAGATTTCTAAGCCTCGTAGGTAAGGTTTTAGATTAAAATAGTTTAATTTTGTGTTGCATTGCATTTACTTCTTGTTCTTTTGTTAAGCTTTTATTTATGTATAGATGCATTTTTTGAAGGTAAGGCTCATTACGTCCCCCCTAACTAGTTGTATTTTTTTATTTTTATCATAAAATTCACTCGTAATCGTAAAGTTTTAAACGTAAGTTTCGCCTACTTGGCTTTTGAATCCTGAATCGGCGTGGGACAAGTGTTTGCAATGATGATGTTGTTGAAATGAGCAAATCTTGGATGGCCACCCTTCATCATCATCACTTTATTAACTAAAGCACTAAAGCTAGGTGGGAAATTAATTTTCAGCTAAACGGTCGAGTGAGCTCAGACAAAAGTTCGAAAAAGAGAGGCTTCAAAGTAGTGCTTGTCCCCTATACCCAGTCTACAACTGCGAAGTTTCTTGAGGAAAATTTTCAAAGACCACCTTTTTTCTTTTCTAAGAATCTTTTCTATTGCTTCATAAATTTTCTCTTTTTATATCAATTAGGATTCGAACTTTCAAATCTTCCAACATAATACGTGTAATTTATAGATAATTCACATATTCATGTCCTAAAATCCTGGTATTAATTGTCAAATTTTTGTGACTCAAGCATAATGACAGAGTTGGGTATGTAACATAGAATTTCCTTGTTATTCACAAAAAAATAAAAATTACAATCATATGAACCCATTAATTTTTTATTATAATGAAACACATATCCGTGGGTCGAGTTGAAGCATTGAACTACACTAGAGTGGTGAAATTAGCAATGTATTTTTGCAGCAAATTATATTGAAACCAAATAAGATTTTCTTATTATCGTGGGCTCTCCCAAATATAATAATAAGTGCAAATCGTAATGTCTGCCACGGTGTGGTGGGTATTATATATGGTGTGTAGGAGTGGAGCACCAAATAAAGTGTCACTTCCCCAATAATTATAAGCATCAAGCAGATCATGCATAATATTGTATATTGGTTATATATATATATATATATATATATATTCCCTTTTATTGAGGGATTTTTTAATAATTTTATTCTTAGGGACATCGTTTTAGGTATCCTATAAAAAAACAAAAAAAAATCAATGATCGTAGATACTTTGCAAAAAAAATAATGCAAATTGAAAATTACTAGACATCTAATCGAGAACGAACAAAATCAATTGACACGCTCCAAGAAAATACTTAAAATTTCAATAGTTAATTCTTATCGAGCTATCAAATATTCGGATTTACAGTATTTGTGGAAAATATCTTTTAATGAATGCTTACAAAATAAACTGTTTGGATTGTAAAATAAAATCATGAATAGATCCTATAGAGACTTATTTGAGGAAGACTTCATTAGAAACGCGCTATATATAAACCATTGACTTTGTCGCATTTAACTTGGATGCAAACACTGATATTATCGTGGCACGAGGTTGAGCAGCAAGCAAGCATAAGCATTGATGTCTGTCGGTATTCTTTCCTTGGCCAAAGGGGTCCATGGGGCATGTGAGAAGAACATGTGGGTGCATGTGATGTCGTTTCTTCACGTTCCCATAATCTCATTCCATATCTAGCTCTAAAAACAAACCTAGAACTAGAGAGGGCCACAAATACTTACTCGGGTTCAATTCAAACAAACAAATTTCCAAGTTTCAGAAGCTGCTCCTGCTAGGGTTTGAAAAAGACAAGAAGGCTTTTGTTGTTGGGAACTTACTGTGTTGGCTTTTGTTTGGGCTTTACAAGTGTAATTGGGGAGAAATGGGCCATGTATTTTTATTGGACTGTCCAAAACTACTAGGTCTAGAAATCTCAGAAAATCCTTCATTTATTGTGCTTTCGCTTACCATTGTGTTACTAACTTCCTTGTAAAAAAATACTAATGCGACAGATAGCTTTGACAATCCTTTTTATCGTTATAGATAAGATCCATCTTAAATCTTCTATATCAGCTGGTGTCTAGGAGTTGAGGAGAACTTTCTGGTATTAATTACATAACTAGAGCTCATGTTAGTCTTGTTGCTAATTCCGTCCATGAGCACCGTTGAAATGAATTTGAAGAGCCATGGGATTGGCCTTACGGGTTGGGCTGAGCTCATTAAAAAAAGATATAAATTAAATAATCTTCTAAATCAATAGAAGTGGACTGTAGCATCACTTATTATTACAAACTATCGTTTATGAGGAGAATCTGGACACAATTTCAATCAAACCATCAAAAGCTCTAAATAAAATGGTTGAAGTACGTTCATTTTTTCCCTCTTTGCTGATATAGAATAAAGGTAAGTTAGTATGTTACAGTCGTGGAGACACAAAAAAAAAGCCTACGTTTCAGGGCACCGTGAAATAGTATTTGGAAGTTAGCCCTGGGATGATTCCATTGGAGTTTCAGCAGATGTGTTTTGTTGGCTTTTTAGCATCCTTTTCTCAGTCAAATCGCTCCACTTTCAGAAAAAAGATGAGTGGAGGAGGGTTGGTTTATATCAACTTCATAACCTTTCCGCATCATACCGTCTTGAAAGAGCGGTCTATGTCGCCAGAAAAGACTAAGTCCATGTCAAATTTTTGGGCTGAAATCAAAGCTCAAGTGGTGGAGGAGATCTTTCAATCTGCTGGAACAAAACCCGTGTTTTTTGTGTACCACATGGCATGCCCTGTCATAAAGGCTTTCCCCTTCTCATTACTAGAATTAGCAAGTCAACCCCTAAATTCAATTGCGGTTAAATTGGTCATGACATGTTTTAATAAACAAATGAATTTAGGATCAACCCGTAACCACGACATAATACTCTTACATGTTGACTATTTTAATTTTTTATTTTTATTAATAATAATAAATATGTAACATGCATATACACATATTTGAGTAAGTCAACCTGTAATTAAATTACGGGTAAAATTGCCACCTGACATGTTTAATAAACAAGTGATTTAAATCAAAGCTGTCACCCACAAAATAACCTACTTGTACATGTTTACTTTAATTTTTTTTATTAATAATAATAAATATGTAACATGCATGTATGAACATATTCAATTCCATTTCACCATGTACCTTGGGATGGTGGATTCAACCCACCCTAAAGAAAACTCTTAGCCTTAATTCAATCTCCTCATTCTAATTCTCATTTCTTTCGTCTCCTCATAATTTGTTAAACATGTTACTTGTTAATGACATTTTAACACGGCTAAGGTCACCTTTTCGCCTCCTCATAATTTGTTAAACATGTTACTTGTTAATAACATGTTTTCACACGGGAGTTGACCATTTGTCTACGCATTTCATTGTCTAAACGCTTACATAAACCTGACACCTATCCATTATTACCTTCTTTCTAATTGCTTTCGCTTTTTCCGACTATTTCAAGTTTCCTGATAATCAGAACTTTCATAGGCAAAGTAAGAAAGCTAAGTAGTAAACTCAAGCACCTTAAGTTGAGATTAAGAGAAAGAAAATACAATTTTAATAAACTTAAAAATTAATCATGCGGCTGGATCATTTCGATGTTCTATCATTATGGGCCTTTGACCAGAAAGAAAAAAAATATTATGGGCCAAACATTTAGACCATGCATGTGGAACTCATGCATTTGCCCATCTCATACATCAAATTTCCCATTGACATTTCATCATTTCGACCACAATTTTGTAATCACCGAGTAAATAAATACTTTTAGAATTTGGTCAACTTTGAAAATGAAGTGAATATCAAGCACACTTTCACGTGGGAAAATGAAAAGTATAACACACAAGAACAAAAACAAAACCAAAAAAAAACCTATAAACTTCAGGATATTCGATCTTATTTTTTTTAAAAAAAAAACCTTAGGAGGAGGAGCCTATATGGAATATGAATTAATTATAGGCTCAATTCCATGTTGTTGATTTTCCATTTAATTCATGAGCATAGAAATCAACAACATGAAAGGTCAAAGCGAAGGCGCAGGTTTGACTTTGGGTTAAATCCTGTGGCTATACCTCTAAATATCGGGATCCCAGCTGTATTTATCTGGGCCACAATATCATTATCCCAACTTGATAACGGTGGTGACGTGGCATGCAAATAGAGTTAAGCTACCTAGATTGTCCTTAATTAATCACGTGTGGGTATCCCCACAGGTGAGAAATGGGAACGCACTCTCTGCTCTCTCAATTTTTTCGTCTGTGGCTTTTCCCGCCAGCTTTGCACTTCCATGTGATTCATAAATTCCCATCGCTGACAAAATGCAACGGCCTGTGAATTTTTCATGAGCCACAGATAATAATAATATTTCTGTTATTATTTCTAATTGATGTGGAGATTGGAAGATGCCAAATGCTCCTATAAGACACGACTGAAGAGCAGTTTGGAGGCACATGAAAATGGGTCAGATTATCCTGGGACCATAGACGACTTGTTTGAATGAACGGATGAATTGCAAGTTGGAAGGAGCAAATAAAAGTGGGTTTTAACTTTTAATGAGTGGATACATTTGCCCAACACAACAAAAGTGGTAGAAGAAAATTAGCCAAGGTTGCTTGTTAGGTTCGGATACAACCGAATATAGAGTTGTCAATGGATCGAGTATTTGATTGAGATCCAATTTGCATTTGATGTAATTAATTATATGAGATGGATCTTGTGGCATAATCTTATGATCTGATTATGTTTGGAATTGTTAACTGGCAAATTACGAAACAAATATAGATTCGACATAATTCGATTTTGATCATGATCTACACTCATTTGATGTAATATATATTTTATTTTATTTTATTTTTACATACTAAATTTGTATGTGCATGTAACAAATATTGTGATTTTGTGTGTAAATAGTAATCTTTTCAACTTCTTAGGATAAGGAATCCGATCAATATCTAATCCAATATCCAATAATTCAACAAACTGGATATGAATCTAGTTATGAATGATCTACAATTATGGGGTTGATGAAGTTGAATTTTTTCATCCTTAATTAGATTGGATATAAGGTGATTTGATCTATCTTTTACCCATTTAATCAAGTATTTATATCAGTGTATAAATTTTTCTATAGTGTCTGATGCATGACTAATTTCTTTCTTTCTATATTCATCAAAAACATTGTTGTCGATGTAGCAAAGGTTTCTGTCATTTTTTAATAACCATAGCATATAATCCCACGTGAATTATCATGCTGACATTATATCACGCTAACTTTGTCTTAATTCATCATAAATCTTAGCTTTTTGACATCTTGCTTTTACATCCTCAACAATATCATGTAGATGTGGTGTGTAACGACGAAAGTCCATATAAATGTGTGCAAGTTGATCACATAGAATAAAAACATGAAACATTGCTAAAGTGCTGCTGGTTTTAGCTTAATCAATCTTTGCTTCCAATTCCTTTATAACCATTTAAACCTTGGTGACGCAAAAAGGCAAATCATCAAGGCCAAAATGGTAAAGAAGTGGGATAGATTAGATTTAATTTTGTTGTGATAAAGCCAAAACCTGTATCTTGTTTTTCTGCCAAAAATATATGATTGCAAAATCTTTAAGGATAAGAGTCATAAGACTATACGATGATTTTGTTTGATATGATTGTGGCATTTTTCCTCTCAGGTTCATTGTATGATTTTGTTAATCATTTGTTGTTTGATTATTGTATATGATTTCATTTATAAATCACTGGTTACGCATTCTTTTTTTCATATGAATTTGCATTTTTCGGTTATATAGGCTTAAACATGCTTTACAAATTTGTAAAAAATCAAATCACATCAAAAACTGAATAATTATTGTTAGTTTTCAGGTTTAGTCGATTTAAAAAGAATATTTGTTGAGTTTCTAAAACATCTAACCAACGAACTTGTGTTCCTACTAACAACTGAATAATTATACAACTAGTAAAGTGATTAATAATTTTCAATTTAATTGATTTTTTTTTTTCATAAATGATCTTCTGAAAGATGGCTTCGAAAATAAATACTTCTTATGAAAATAGTTAATATGAGATATTTAGTCATATACTCATTTTTTAGTACTAATGATATAATATAAACCCTACACATTTAATTTCTATAAGGGAAACCCAAAAATAACAAATGGTCTTATTGAATTTAATTTTGATTATTAAATTATTTTGATGCCTTATCTGAGTGTTTTGGTTTTTTTTTTAATGAGGTTTTGGGTTGGGTTTGTTTTTAAAAAAATCAATGACGATTTTGAAGTTTATAAAAAGTTAAAAGCCTCTTTGTTATGTTGTAAATGGATTTGAATGTGTTTTTAAAGTTCATTTCATATAAAAAAAAATTTATAATAATTTGAGCCCTTATATTTGGTATAATAGTGAATCTCCCTTATGACATGTTTTTGAACTGTAATTGGATTATGAGGATTGAATTGAGGTAGGAGTTGGGGATTGCAGGATTATATTCTTAATTCCTATTGAAGTTGTTCCTAAACCATAGAATTGAGGAAGTTGGATTTAGGACGGATTTTTATTGACGTTGTTTAGGAAACCATATGAAATTTGGAGGAGTTATAATTACTAAAATATCCTATTATTACGAACAGTAAAAGACAATTTTAAAAATTTTAAATTATGTGGGATATACATTAAAAAATAATTTCATAATAGGTGAGTTATATCGAATTAATACCACATCTCACATAGAATTGAATTCCTAATTTTTTATCGGTCCCACTTATTTTTAATTTTTAAATATTTTAATCGAAGTAAACACACATAGAATTTCAATTCCAATTTACAATTAATAAACACATCATTAATATATTTGTAAAAAAAGAAAACATGAGGTACGTGGAATAAAAGACAAAGCTAGAAGATTCCCCTTTGGTATTTATGACAAGAGGAAAGAAGTGGGTGCCATGTCAGGTCAAAAAGTCGAAGGAAAGAATAAAGAAACTTATAAATTCCTCGTGGTAGCGCGTATGCTTCATTAGTGTCGCTGCTGGCGTGGGTGCTTTTGGACCGCCTTTGTTTGAAACTTCATTAAATAATTATTTGACAATTAAATTTTTAATAAACTCGTAACGCTTTATGTCACGTGATCGTCATCGGTCAAACACGGCTGAAATCATGTCGTTGATTAAAATTCTACAGTTGTACATGTGGCAGCAACTTGGATGTAAAGAAAAGCATACTAATCGACGGTTGAATAAGTAACTTATAATTCAGCTGCTCACCACTTGATAAATAGATGCGACCCAAAATCAATAATATTCTAATATAATAAATGTTTCAAATGAGATCTAAGAATTAATGTTAATTGGGTTATATACTATATATCTCTTTCTTCTTCTCTTCCCTATTTTTGTCTAGATGTGCTTGAATCAGGGCTTTCTTGGTTTGTTGTTTTTTTTATGGTGTTGTAAATTTTTGGGTGGTTGCAATTCGGTGGTGACGGCTCTCTTCATGGCGTGGCGACGTGGTTTTGTTGGTTTTTGTTTGGGATCACCTTCTACCAAACCTCAGTTGTGCAGTGGAACTTCTCTTCAGTTTTATGCGTGTTTGTGCGTCTCATGTTCGGGCATTGTAGCGAATTGTTTCTTGGTCATTTATCCTTTAGTAGACCTATGACATATAGTTTCTATGTTATCATTTGATTCCCTGTCTGTTGATTCTCAAATTTTTTCTGAATACCTTATGAACTATTGTATTTATATTGCCTTTGTGGGGTTATTTATAGAATACAGTATCTTTCTATTTCAAAAAAAAAAAAATTAGAGTTCATAAACTGTTTATGTTTACTACAAACGCTCAGTTATAAAAACTGTACTTTGAGTTATATAGGGTTTACAACAAACAAGAAGTCCTTATATATTAAGAAGAAAAGTCAAAGTCTGACAAAAACTCATTTGAAGTCAAATTCAGTCCACTTATTCACGCTCCAAGATTGTCCTAAGTTCCAAACCATGGTCCAGCTAGAAGAAAACAAATAATAATAATTTTAATTTAATTAGACATGTTTTTAACTTTTCTCATGATCCTTATTAAGTCTTATTTCCTTCTCAAAGAAAATTTGCTTAGGTTTTAGCTAGAAAATGATGTTGAGAAGGCCAGCCAAAGTCCAAAAAAAAAGAATTTTTTTTGTTGAACAGTGTCTCACTTCCTGATAACAACGCGTATTGGCATCTCACCATGACTTTCAAACAGACCCAGAAGCCAAACTGTGCCAAAAATCCAAAGCAGAAGGAGAAAGAGAAGAAAAGAAGAACTCAAAAACCCAAGCGAAGGAGAAAAAAAGAGAAAGAGACTCAAACCCCTAGCGAAGGAGAAGAACAAAGAGAAAAGAGCAAGGGAATGTTCTGTGTCATTCAAAGACTGGAGCTTGTGGTCGGCAAACAGGTCACCCTATAACTTAAAATAAACTCTAGTCTCTAGACATATCCAAACGTGCAAAGCTCCAAACTTTGCAAGTTGCATTTACTGTTTTACCGGCAAAGTTCGTCAAAGAACTCTCTCTCTCTCTCTCTCCTCCTTTCCGATATATCCTTTCCAAGCCCTAGCCTTCCTTTCTTCTTTCGAAAACTAAGGAAATTCAGAGCTGCCACGTTTTGAAAAACAGGGTCTTGTTTTCCCCGACCAAGAAGCTACCCACAACCAGCAACTTCAAGTCAACCAAAGAGCCAAAGATACCCAGAAGAAAAGAAAGAAAAACAAAGGTACTTATTTATATAAATTAGTTGTCCATATCATATATGTATGTGCGTGTGTGTTTGAATTTATTGGTTTTGCAGTATTATTTGTTTGGTAGCTGAAAAGTTGAGGTGAAAGGAAAGTTGGGTGGAACTTGAATTTTATTATCTAGCTTTTGTGTTGTTTGTGTCTATTCGGGGTTTTTGGGGTAAAAATCAGAGCGGGTAGCTGGTATTGGGCTTGACTGAGTGAGGAAAATCGTGGGTTTTTTGTGTTTTCATCTGTTTTCTTCCTTTCAGAAAGCAACAAACAGAGCGTGAGTGACTTTTGACCGTTCTGTGTTCGGAGTATTGGTTTTGGAGCAATCAGTTCAACTGGGTATTGGAGTTGAGGTTTTGGTTCCAAATGGAAAGAAAAACTTTTATTTATCCACTCGGAGAGTTAATTTTTGGTTTTTTCTCTCTTTTCTAATTCATTTTGTGTGGATTACCATATAATTCTATAGATTGACATAGTTTTGTCATTTCTGGAACTGTGTTCTCCATTTTAATGCAATACTGTTTTCTTGTTTGCCTTTTGTTGCTTTCTTTTGTACTGGTTGATACTGTTCTTGATTTGGTCGATTTATGAGGTTAATTCATTGTCTCGCCCTAGGTTCAATTCTCATCTATTGATACCCATCCTTTATCTATCCATTATAGTTATCTCTTTCCGAAAAAAAAGAAAAAAGAAAGAAATGAATTCCACTGTAGGTATTTGTTAGTGCTTAACCAATCCATAGAAGGACTAAGTGCGTGCTTTTGCAAAACTAGGAGCCTTCCTGCTTTTTGGAGTTTTTGTCAGGGGTAGGTGGTCATGTTGCTGTTAGAGTGTCAGGGAATTTCAAAGCCGGGAATCTTCAGCACATATGATCATATGACCTGCAGAAGCAATATTCTATTCCATAAAAGACATTCCATATATTTCTGGCGTAATAATAATCACTTTAAAGAGGTTAAAATGTAAAAAAAAAACCTGTTTTGTATGTTTATTTACTTAAAACATTTCAAGAAGTAGAGTTTTGTGATTTGGTGATAATTTCTGCTTCACAAGTTTTGGGTTGTATGTAAGTTTTTCCCTCAGAATCCCTTGTTAATGGGATTTTTTCTGTGTCAATATTGCAGGTTGATTTTGTTATCTTGCAAGTTCAGAACCTCGATTCCTATTAGATTTGCAAAGCTGCCAACAGTTGTTTCTGGGAAAAGCTCCCAAGGCTGACCTATTATAGTCCATAATTATACCATCTCATTTCTTGTCGCATGGGAATAGCTGATGCCAATTCTCATAGCGTGGACTGGCACCAACATTTTGGATTTGGTGCTGACTGTGCAGGATTTTCATATACAGCTCCGCCATTCCACTGTTCCATCTTTAGCTACAAGGTTACTGGGGTCACTGGAAACTTGATATAGGATTCAGGAAATTCACCCCTTTCCACTCACTTTGATTCTGATACCTTACTACACCCAGTTAAGGTCAGGAGAGCCAGCTCCACAGAGAATCTTCTCAGGAGCTAGCCCTTCCTGTAACTTCATCCAAACAAACAGTTACCATCAATTAAGTTTCAGTCCTTCTGGACTGTTGTCGAGACATCTGCAGCTCTATCTGGCAGGACTTCTTTTTTACTAGAATTGGGATTCCAGCCAGAATATGAAAAACATGCTTTGCAGGAATGGCAAATAGTACTTTAATGGGGCCTGACAATGAAGAAGAAAGAAGTTCCACCACTCGAACACTTTCTTTTGAAAGAGCATCGGCAACACAGAGGTCCACTTCATGGACCAGGAGCACCAGGGTTCACCTGTTTCGTAAATGTAGACATCTTTTTGTCTTAGGCAAGGCAGTTGTGTGAATTTAGTGGGATAAAGTTACAAAGTAATATATGAAGGGTCTTAAAGGTACCCAGCAGGTAATCTGAAGGGAATTGCTGATTGCATGTGCTGGAGCTTGAGAAAACAACATTTGATAGTTTTCATAAGTTGATTTGAAAAGGCTAGCAGGGCTGTTCTATCAGTGGAGAAAACCAATTCAGCGTATTTGGAGGTTACTTGGTAGAAGGGCTGGTAGCAAGGGAAGGAGGCATCGGGTGCCAATATTTACGTGCCCCTGAGGTGTAAGAGAGCCTGAAAGTGATGACTTGCTCTCATACATGCCGATTGTATGAGATTGCCCCTATTTAAAGTTTGGTTACATGGCAGCCAGATAGGGCAATCGCTAAAGCCTAGAAATGTAGACCATGGCATTGTAGACTTCCAGATTGCTCAGGACGCCAGTGGGTGACTTCCTCAAGCACTTGCAGCAAGACCCGGTGCCACCCATGTATGGATTACAGGTCTTGATGATCCTCTTTCTCAATATGCCCGTGGTGATGGATTGGAGGCAGTTGGAGTACAGCTCAAAAGCTATCTCTGAGAAATTACATTGCAGTTTCAATTTCCCATGGAGTGCCCAGTTTTGCACCTGATGTCACACAGGACATGCTTTGATGTCAGGCCTGGAGAGGCTCTTGTGAACTTTCCCCTGCAGCTTCATCACACACCAGATGAGAGTGTTGATGAGAACAATACTAGGGATGGGCTGTTCGAATGGTGAAGTCACTATCTAAAGTAACCCATTTGGTGGAGCAAGAGTCAAACACAAACACAACCCCTTTCTTCAATAGGTTTTGTGGAAACTCCTAGAATACTACTGGCAATGTTTGAGTCTACTGACGTGACCCTGCCGAACAACAAGGACAGAATCAACGTGGAGCAGCATTCTGGCAAAGGGGTATGGTGACAATTGCCATTGCTTGCGAGGGAAGGAAGGGGAAAACGCCATCAGCTCTTGGCAAGTGGAAGTCCAGGTTGACAATGGCAGGGTTCAGCAATACCCATTGAGCTCATATGTCTACTCTGTCATAAAGGATTCGCTGAGGTGTTTATCGGAGCATTACATGCTGGTGGAAGGGAGGGGCTATGCTGTGGGATGGAAGGACAGAACTTGATATCAGCTTCTGCTTGGCATTGAGTATATAAAAATAAAGATACAGAGGTAGCAGTAGAAATAACCACTTCGGTTCTTTTTTCCCCTTTTCCTTGATAGATCCATGATGGGGAACACACATCCCTTGCTTAATTAGCAGTGATGAGCGCTACGGTATCAGCCATTTATATTTTTCAATGGACGTTGTTTTGGTTATTGTTAATCTCTTAAAAAGGCTGCATTGATTAGCTGATAGAGATAAAGCGTCATACCATACCACCAAGCTTGTTACGGCTGTCCTTTTTACATATTCTGTTTATCTGTTCTTCTGTTTCTTTGTCGGAGTTGTATATATGTTATTGTGATGCAGGGCTTTTTGTTTCTGTTCTTCTTTTCATAATGAACTTTATTTGTTTAAATAGTAAATAGAGGAGCCACATCTTTATTCAGCATTAATCTCCTTTGGATTGTTATAAAACTGGAGCCCACATGGTCGAAATATAGCGGAAGTGACACTACGCTCACGGAATTAGGAAGAAACAGCAGTGTACAATGCATTGTACACTCACGAGAAAGCTTCAGAAACGCCCATATTTATCAACTTGTTTCGTTCATTTAAACACACCATTAGAAGAAAGAAGAAAGAAAAGGAGAGTGAGATTTGGTATACTATTACTGAGTTTCTATTTCAGAAAGTAAATTCAATGCAAACGCCACAAAAGATATAAATTCCACTGTTTCAGCCTTGGTAACGTCCAGTACTCCAATTATTTATTTGTATAACCATCACGAGGACAATAGCTCTCTCCACTTGTTAAATTTTCTAGCTAAACATTATGTGGTCATTTATTCTTCTTCTCCTCTTCGTCATATGGTTCTCCTGACGTCTACTTTCGACGACATGCACAAATTTTTCTTTTTGTGTTCTCTACAATTTTTCTGTTGTTTCATCCATCTTTGCTTAATTTATTTCTTTGTAATATAATCTGGTTATGCCTTTCATAACCCCATTATGTTGTTTTAGTGGTGGTGTAATTTTCATTACCCATCGCGTTGTAACACTAATTATCATAATAATATTATGGTGTGATCTTAAAACCATTTATTATACGATGGTGAAATTATGCCTAAACTATGATATGTACTTCCTATATTTTTAGTGGTGGTTTCATTCCCACACTTATTTTATTTATTGTATGATGTAGGTTTTATCAGCGATACGGCAATATTTATTTAAAAGTGTGGAGCGGGTTTATGGTCCCACACGAATTTACTTTTTGCTTTTATCTTTGTTAAAGTATGGAGTATGATTCATGCCATCCCAGCACGGATTACTTTACCGCACATTTACTTTTATTAAAGTATGGTGCGGATTCTAGCCATACCATGAGCAAGCAATTTATTACCGCACAAGCAATTTCTTACGCACATTTATTATTTAAAATATAGGTGCGTAACGTACAGTACGCAAGCAATTTACTTATGAATTTACTTACCGCACATTTACTTCATTCAAAGTATGGTGCCGGTTTATAATCCATACCCGCAAATTTATAGCACTTATTTTTATAACCAATTGAAATGAGGGCCTGGAGTTTCCTCAAACGAATTATAGGGCCTGAAGTTCCTATTAATAAATGGCTTAATGTCCCGGGATTCCCGATCTGAAATTTTGTGTAAAAAATATTTTGGCATGAAGTTCAACGAAATTGTATTAAGCATCGAAGATTATTGCGATTCTAATGCATCTCATTCTTCTTTGAAGATGGCAGAACCTCACTAGAGTCAAACCCGCTGCCTTGAGCTTCTCAGGGGACAATTACCTATCATGGGTCCTCAAATACCAAGTCCATTCTCAGTGCTCATGGCCTTGGCAGGAGCCAGTTGAAGATGGAAGTGATGCATCACCTGGGGAAATGCCGAAGGCAGTGATTTTCAGCTCGCCGCACATTCATAAAAGGTTGGAGAGCGAATATGTGGTGATTGATGAACCATTAAGGTCCTGTGGAAAGCCTTGTGTCGGGGTAGATCATCAGAAGACGGTGACTCTCCCAAAAGCTAGATATAAATAAGGACACACTTGGGGATTTGAGCTTCGGAGCAAGTAGAACCAACTCGGTTATAAGGATCACCTCCCTTATGAAATTATGTGGTGAACCTGTTCTAGGAATATCTCAAAGAAAAAACTACATTGCACATCCTCAATGTGCTTATTACAACAGCAATATAGGCATAGTGGTCTCACAAAGTACTCAGAACTTGTATTGTTGCTCTTTGCTCACTTGGGCAGAAACAAACGAGCTTTTGTGTTGAAAAATCACCCAAATCTCGCCCAACAGGGCTCAGCACCACTTCCTAAAATGATGTTGCGTCTCGGGAAGTGAATGCCACCTCATCTAGTGGCAGTCTGCACAAACGGTTGGCGGAGAAGGGCAAATGTGAGCCGATGGCAAGGGAGTAGGAAGAAGAACGATCATACTAGCTCGTTGCAAGCTGGCCGGGGACAAATACCACCCATGAATAGCAAAAATGCATCCGAAAATAAGGGAAAAACACAGACGCTGTGTGTGCCTAGAAATCATGGAGAGGCTGTTCCAGATGGTGCAAAGGGACATTCAAATTAATACATGTCATACAAGGCATTTGGATCTTTATCAAACTCACTTAAAAACGGAAAAGTGGAGCAAACTGTGCACCAACAGACGGCCATTAGGCGATCATCGGAAATATCACAGGTTGACTCAGACAGACGCATATAGATGTTTTCAGACTTGTCCCTAAAATGGGGGATGAAATGGTCAGACAAATCTAAAGTCCTTCATGTACCATTTGTATTATCGAAGCATTTATTTTCCTTCTGCCTTAGATAGAAGTGGAAATGTTTTGAAATGATTGTTGATTCAACTCTATTTATTTGAAGGCATGGATGTAGGTATGAATACCCCAAAACAAGAGCTCTAGCAAAGATCTTTGTTGCAAGTCCAACTACTCATACAATCCTTAAGAAAATTAGAAATTATTTCTACAAAATTGATGCTTACAAAAGTAAAAAGTAACAACCAGCTCTTAGGACCTACAACCTGATTAAAGGCTAAGGCATAACCAAGTTATGTTACCAAATGGGACAATACCTAGGTTCAAGATGCCTTGTATTCATCTAACTACAGAAGAAATATCTTTTAGTTTCAAAGATATTTGTTTTGAATGGTTACCATGTGAGAACAAAATGAGAAAAACATGAGAAATATTGTTTGTATTATTTCCAATAATCCCAAAGCGTATACTGGAAAAGCTAGTGCGCTCTCATTCAGGGTTGTACTATACAGACCATAAGAGAACAATGAGCCAATCGTATCATGAACCAAAAGTCATGGTCAATCTTCTTCAGCTTGGCGTGACGATTCGGTTATCCTGGATCCACCATAATGCCATCAATCATTACCAACTCTAAAAGGACATCCCTTATTGACAAAAACATATTATGGTCTCAAATGAGGTTTTGCCAAGCTTGTTCACAAGGGAAGTTGGTAATCAACAGTCACAACAAAAGGTTGATGTAGAACACCCATCATTTTTACAGAATTCAAGGGGACATTTGTGGCCTATCATCCTGTGGACCATCGGCACTTTATGGTCTTGGTGAGTGCATGTACCAAATAGTCACATGTTTGCCTTTTGTCCACTCTGGAATATGGCATTTGCTAGGGCTCTGGCTAAGGAACGGATTAAATTCAGCCCCAATTCAGATTGCCATTTCATGGGGATTCGACTGGAATAATCCTCATAAATTTACATCTTCGTTTTTTGCCAGATAATTCCTGCATACAAACTTACGGCATTAACATTGAACATCCTGTTCCATCTTCATCTCAAAATGGCTTTGGCAGAAGCTTGATTCCACCGTTCTTTGGGTGATAGTCACACATTGCTCATGAGAACAAAGTTGCCAAGTTTCTACTTAGGGGATATGCCACATTACGTGCAGGCCCTCCTACATAGGTTAAGGCCCAGCAGCAACAACTAATATTCTCAGATTGCAGCTTGTGTGGGCAATCAACAGAAATGTTTACACATTTAAGGAGCTGGTCTGCCGGTTTGCTGTGCCTATTGCACCACCGCAACGGTACTCAGTGGGCCCTAGGGACGGGGGATTTGGGAATTTATGTGGCTTTGATTCACCACTATACATTCAGATACTTGGGGCCCTGGCTGAGGTGATATCTTAGGGCACGTTCAACTGTAGTTGGTGAGCAATTTTCACTATCAGAGAAAAAAATCTGTTCCTGGGGCAGGGCAATCCAATTCCTAAAGGCGTGAAGTCTCATGAGATGTACCTCTTTGTTTCATCTCGTCCTCGTGATTCCGCTAGATGCGAGCGAAGTAAGAAGATGATCACCTCCAGAAGCATTGCACATCAGGAATGCCGAATGCTTTAATAATGCATCGAAGGTGATGAAATCACATCTGCAGCTGCAAATGCACCTCCGGATTAATGTTAATGGGCAAAGCAATGCGCAAGCAAATGGCTCATATTTCAGCGCTGAAGTGGCTATAACAGATAGGCTCAAAGGACTGAGCATCAAAAGAAAGTGATGGGCAAAATGAATGCAAATGAAATAAATGGAGAGCCCGTAATTTCTCATAATTTAAATTGTCCTCAAGAGGACGGGTACTTCCTAAGAAGGAAAATGTCCTTGATGAGACCTCCAATCCCCTAAATCATCATCTACCTGAAAGCCAAGAAATCTCCATAAATAAGTCATCCACTAATGAAGTGTGAAACGGGAATAATAATCATCGATAATATATCATTATTCATAGCTCCTAGAATCATAAAAGTTGATGATGTTGACCTTGTCAATTAGTGGATGCACACAGAGGACGGGTGGCCTCATGGAAAGATACAATCTACAGAATAGACTCTTTTGGAAAAAAAGATTGTTTTTGGACCTATCAGACCCACTAATGTGAACCCTTGTAGGTTAAGTAGGTATTTAAAGAAAAAGCAATGAGGAAAATGATTGAGATATAAAGCCCGACTTGTATACGCAAGGTTTTTCACCAAAGGCTTTGGAATTGATTATGTGGAAACATCCTCCAATCATGGACGATTACCGTTAGTTCTCTGATAAGCCTAGCGTTTCAGAAAAAACTTGACATGAGACTTATGAATGTCACTCACGTGTGCTTATGGAGATTGGATACAGACATATACATGAAAGTCCAGGGAGGACTTCCTACAGAATGCAAGCCGTGAGTAAACCACGGGCTATGTTCTCAATCAAATTGGGAAATTCATTGTATATGGGTGAAACTGGGTCTAGGACGATGTGGTATAATTGTGGTTCTCAAGCGGTATTTCCTGAAGGAAGGATACACAAATGATCTTGTACCCCATGTGTAAGAGGTAGAGTTTGATTTGGATAGTGACAGTTATGTTGATGATATGTGAGTCTAAATTGGAACTCCTAGAAGAGCTTCCAAAAGGTTAACTCTCCATTTGTTAACGCAATTAAGAGATGAAGATCTTTTTACGGAAAAGAAAATATTGTCTAGCCTCAGGTGGGCACAAATCCTGGTGGAATTTTGGTGCATCAATCAGAATTATTCCTTGAAAAAGTATTAAAGCGGTTTGGCATGGATAAAGCCCATCCACTTAGCACACCAATGGTCGGTCGCTGGACACTAGAAAGATCCATATCGTCCGAAAGGGGATGATGAAATGGTCCTTGGTCCAAAGTACCATATCTTAGTGCAATCAGGTGCTTTAATGTGCTTAGCACGATGCTACAGACCTAACATAGCATTTCATAATTATTAGCAAGATCCAGCTTCTACTGCGGCGCGCCGACATTGGACGATATTAAACATCTTGTACGATATCTCGTTGAAACAACATCATGACTTATCTATCCGGTGATTGACCGATGCAGGAGTATTGTCGGTATCCTAAGTCAGGATATCTCTAATCCACATCAAGGACGCTCACAAGCGGTATGTGTTTACATCAAAACCGATATCATCGCGAGCTTCAACAAAGTAACCGTTGGTAGCCACATCTTTCAATCACTTCAAGAAATACTTACCTCCATGAAGCCATTGGTAAATAATTTGGTTAAGGTCAATGATCATACATTAGAAGCACGCATCTACTTGCCTGAGCGGCAACGCTGCGGACCATCTCCAGTGAGACAATCCAGCTTGTATTGCTCAAATCAAGAAACGTACATCAAAGATAAGCCAACCAAGCACATATCACCGAAGTTTATTCACGGCATGAGTTACAAAAAATCAAGAAATCAAAG
>CM031920.1:20699934-20719150 GCA_018703695.1 Prunus fruticosa | reverse complement strand
GATGAAATGGTCATTGGTCCAGAAGTACCATATCTTAGTGCAATAGGTGCTTTAATGTATTTAGCACAATGTACCAGACCTGACATAGCATTTTCAGTAAATTTGTTAGCAAGATACAACTTCTCTCCAACAGGCCGACATTGGACCGGTGTTAAACATATTCTACGATATCTTCGTGGAACGACATACATTTGCTTATTCTATTCCAGTGAATTGACCAATGCCCCGAGTATTGTTGGGTATGCTGATGCAGGATATCTCTCTGATCCACATCAAGGACGCTCACAAACTGGGTATGTGTTTACATGTGGAGGAACTGCAATCTCATGGCGCTCAACAAAGTAAACGTTGGTAGCCACATCTTTCAATCACTCAGAAATACTTGCCCTCCATGAAGCCAGTCGTGAATGCGTTTGGTTAAGGTCAATGATTCATTACATTCGAAGCACATGTACTTTGCCCTCAGCAACGGACACTCCAACCATCTTAAATGAGGACAATGCAGCTTGTATTGCTCAAATCACAGGAGGGTACATCAAGGGTGACCGGACCAAGCACATATCACCAAAGTTTTTCTACACGCATGAGCTTCAGAAGAATCAAGAAATCAAAGTCAGACAAATCCGTTCAAGCGATAACTTGGCAGATCTCTTCACCAAGTCTTTACCCAAGTGCACATTCCAGAAGCTAGTGCATGGCATCGGATTACGACAACTCTGTAAACAATCAAATTGGATCATACAAAATCAGGGGGAGTATTCAAGAGTCCTCTAACACATGACATAAGCGCGTTGTACTCTTTTTCCTTCGACTAGGGTTTTTTCTAGCAAGGTTTTAACGAGGCAACATGTGCACACTTCACATTACTCTAATGTCCCAAGTAAGGTTGTACTCTTTTTCCTTCGCTTTGGTTTTTTCCCACTGGGTTTTTCTAGGCAAGGTTTTAATGAGGCAACTAATTTAGGGATATGTGGTCTCCAAGGGGGAGTGTTGTAAATAGTAAATAATGGAGCCCACATCTTGTTATTCAGCATTGCAATCTTCCTTGGATTGTTATAAACAGTGGAGCCCACATGGTTGAAAATATGAAGCAAAGTGCACTGTACGCTCACGGAATTAGGCAGAAATACACTGTACAATGCACTGTACACTCACGAGAAAACTTTCAGAAACGCCTATAAATAGGCTTGTTCGTTCATTTGTAAAGCATACCATCATAAGAGAAGAAAAGAAAAGGAGAGTGAGATTTGAATACTATTGAGTGAGTTTCTATTTGAGAGGAAATTCAATTTGTGCAAACGCCACAAGAAAAGATATAATTCCACTATCATTTTTCAGTGGTAATTCCATACTCCAATTATTTTATTTTTTGTTTCTTTGTCTGAGTTGTATATATGTGTACTTGTGATCCATTTTTAACTTCCATAGCTCATGATAGTTGATGAAAACTCATTCCACAATCAGAGCCTCAGCCCATTTCTTGTCCAGTCCTCATATTCTGGTAAGCCCGTGAGGTCCATGATCTCTGTCCCTGTTGGAAAATTGTGGTGGTTATCTATTGCAACCCTGTTGAAAGAAAATAGGGTGTAATTGTTATATTTGTAGAAAATTCACAAATAATCAATGTAATTCAATAACAAACTTGGTGCCTACCGATGAGCGAAAACAATGCTTAATAAACATAGAATATGAGTTAGAAAAATCTTAAATCGGTCAAGGAAAATGTTAAGACATTATGGGCTCGTTTGGCACGCTAGACTGTCATGGACTAGACTAAGCACTGAGATTGTTTTGGATTGGCTTGGCTTGGCATAAGCTGGATAAGCCTAGTACTGCGTTTGGTGTACGATTGAATTAGGACTAATTTTTTAAAAAAATTTAAAATTTAAAATTTTAAAATAAAGCAAATGAATTTTTTTATTTTTTTATTTTTACTTTTCTTCTCTCTCTTCCTGTGCTCTTTCTTCTTCATCTTCTCTTCTCTTGCCGTCTTTTCTTTTTCATCTCTTCTTCTCCCTACTCTCTTATTCTCAATATTCTCTCTTCTTCTAATTTCTACCCCACCTAAAAACATCATCCAGTTCAGATACTTTGGCTTTGGTTGCAGAGCTTTGGTTCGGGACTAATAGTCCCTCATTTTCACATGGGTTTAGCTAAGAACACCTAAGAAGGTGTTTTTGGTGGGCCCGGAATTACTAATCCTACTTAATACCAGGACCAAGTGATAACAAACATGGGATTAACTTTTAGCCAAGCCAATCCAAGCCAAGGAGGTGTACCAAACAAGCCCATATATGTTCTTTAAGATAACTTACGCGGCTATGGTGTTCATTGTTGTCTAACAAGAAACAATGATCACATAACATCGCTACTATAATAGCAGTCTAAATCATAAGGTCCTGATGAACTAATGTTTGTGTTGAATTCTGTCCAACAAATGGAAGACTCAAACTCTCTTTATAACTCACAAATGATATGGAAACAATTAGATGATGTCATTTAAAAGAGTAATTAGAATCCGTACACAAGTTTAACATACACATATTCTTTTCATTTAAATTTAACATACACGCTAATGAGGTCTAACTCAGTGAAAAATGATTTGCAGACTAGAGGTCTCAGGTTCAAATTCCTACAACATTTTAGTTGTGTGTATGAGTTTAGACCATCGCTTATACTTTAAAAAAAAAGAAAAAAGTTTAACATACACAACCTATCGTTGATGAAAAATTAGAATCCATTAAAAAGTCATGTATTAAAAGAAGTACCATTTCTATATATAAAAAAAAGAATAGTTTAATTCTTTTCAGTTAAATTTTCCAAAAATTATAGTTGTTTTCTCTATCACATACGTAAGTCAAAAGTAATGGATAATTTGAATATCTTTATTAAGTAAAGCCCAAACAGATCTTAGAAATCAACAGTACACACTCATTATTATTTGAATTTTGAAACATAGACTTATCAAACCCAAAAAGCCCAAACATATCTTAGAAATCAACAGTACACACCCAGCAAGGCAAGCTCTAGTTCTTTCTTCTTTCTCATACATACAATCCAAACTCATAGGCTCATAGTGGTGCCGGATCAATGAAATAAGAAGCAACACTATCTTTCATGACTTTTCCAACATGTGTGAAGCCATCATCTTTTTTGTAGAGGAGATCCGCCACTCTTGTTAAATTAAGAACAAGTACAAGGATAGGCATTGGCACAGAGGTTGGTCTGAGGAACTCCTCGTTGATATCTTTCCACGAATCCACAATCTGTTTGTTGAAGGCATCAATTATTTCCTGATCATCTGACACCCCATATTGCTTCCTGTAACAATCAATGGCAGAAGCAACATGCCCTCTCTCTTTCTCAAACTGCAAAAATATAATCCAAAATTTGTGAATTGTAATTCTGCTTGTGTTAGATCATTGTTACTTTCTTAGGGCTGAGGCATTAAATTGGGTTTGTGATTTGTTTGAATTATCTGTAAAAGATTTGAACTTTTTGTTCTTGAAGCAAACTCTACCGTGGTTTTGGTCGGAGAAGCAAAGCGGTTTTGGATTTGAGAATTGTGGTTAGAGTGGTGATAAAAAAGAGTCTAATCCAGGTTGTCAGAGCAAAAGTAAGATAAGGGATTAATTGTGCTCTATAATAAGCAATAGGAACCCTATAAGGGAAATCGACAAGTACCTTACTCGAAACAATGTCATCCATGAGCCTACCAATGGTATTGGAAGCTCTAAGAATTTTAGGGTCATTCAACAACCACTCAAAGGACTCCTTGGTTACAATGTCTCCCATGCCAAGTAAAGACATAGTTGTAAGTGTGGTGTGACCAGCAGATGCTGTAGCAACACGCATATATTCCTCCATGCTGGGGATGTATCCTTCGTGGAACCATTTGGCCTCATCAAAGTAAGCTTTGGCTAAATTTTTCCACTGCATATATGGGACATAAATAATACGTAAATTGAATCAAAAAGTGAAAAGTAAATTAAGCTGTGTGTTTAATTAGTTAATTATTACATACAGCTTCTTTTGCATAGTAAGCTCTGTATGCTCTTCCTTCCTTCACCATCTCCTCCTCAATTTCATTGAAAACATTCAAAAGCGTACGGTAGAATATTTGCATGTACTCTGGCAGTTCATCCATGCAATTGACATTCCATCTGTAAATTGCACACACCATATTCATCTGAAGCATATCTACAAAGCAAAATTAAAATTTGGTTTGGTTTTGTTTTTATTTAGGGCTTCTTAGATCTATGTCCAAAATGATTAGTTGTCATTGGGTTTAGTCCGCAAGTTTTTGGTTTTAGATGTAGGTCTTTTGACATTTATTACTTTTTTTGTTGTGTCGATTTTACCCTTTGAAGTAAATAAGAAAAACACATTGCAAATCTAAATTTAATGAATTATTTCATTGTAATTGAATTCCATAATTTAAATTTTGAATTCTTTCCTTGATAATATTCCTAATATATGGATAAAATACAATTTAATCAATAAAAAGTAAAGACCCACATATTATACCAATCGATAGACAAGCACCCACATTAAATTATGTACATGACATACATGTAAATAATGTTATTATTAGCAACAAAAAAAACTTAGTGGTAAATTGTGTTACCTATAAGTTAGGAACATAAATTAGAAGACTACCTATAAGTCAGATACAAAAAATAGACAAATAAAATTATATGTTACTTATAAAAAATAGGTACATAAAATACTATTACACATTATCGAAAATATGAAAAAACATATATATATATATATATATATATCTATGCAATAGGCAACATGCAATATGACATAAATGATTAATACTCGATTCAAGTCATAAGAGGCAACATTGGAATAAAATTTAAAAATAAAAAGATTACACCAGAAAATATTTAAAAAGGAATGTAAATCTTATGCGGCACAAAAGTCAAAAGACTTGGATCAAAGTCACCAAAAAATCCGAAGATTAAGCCCTATTTCTCAATGGGAATTTGGATCTATATAAACTTTTCTATTTTATTTACTTATGAAAATTCATCAAACCTTTGAACTCTTCCGTAAAGATCTCGAGTTCTTCAAATGTACCGAATGCATCGTAGATATCATCCATTACTGCTATCAGGGCAATCACTTTTGTGAGAATGTTTCTTCCAACGAGGTATTGAGGCTCAAAATAGACCCCCACAACCCAGAAGTATAACTCCACAATTCTGTCTCTTGCAAAAGGCAGCTTCCTTTTGAAGTCTACTTCTTTCCACCACCTAATTCATTGCTAATATTAGTTAATAAATTACTAATTTAATTACATGTGCTAATCTCACATAATTAAAAGATAACCTACCTAATAATCTCACTGAGCTCCTGTTTGTGCAAAGACTGAACAAGATTGAAATCTGACTTGGCAAGTTTTAATAGAGCTTCATTATGTGAAGCTTCATCTTGGTAGATGGACATGTACCGACGGGTGCATAACCTCTCGAGACTCTTCGGAGCGGTCTCTCTAGAGCTTGAGCTATTTGTTCTGCCAGTTGATAGCTTACATGGGTTGTTGCCGACTCCAGATGTTTTGTCGTGAAAACAAGAGCCTCTTCTAGTATATCTTCTCCATGCACCCTAAGATGCGTTGCTTCATAAAAGCTTAGCATTCCCGGCACATTAGCGATTAAGCTTTCCTTGAAGCCTCCATTTTTACTATCTTTGAACTTGTTGAATATTCCTGCTCGATTGCAGCAAATGGACACATAACACATAAATATTAAGAAATAATTTTGGCCAAATTCAATCTCGTTACATTAATTTCTCTAATAACTTACTGCAGGAAACATTATGTCCATGTTGTCTTAGTAGCCGAAAACCAAGGGAAACATTGTATAGGTCACCATCACCATCACCATCATCATCATGGAAATGATTTGCAGCATATATATGTTCCAGTGCTTCTTCTATTTCCTTTTCAAAGTGGTACGCCACGCCGAGGCGCTGGATTGCATCAATTAGCTTCATCTGATTTGAAAAATCATCTCCACTGGTTGTGAACACTTCCCTCCTCACTACTAGTTTCAGTTCATCAACTTCTTCTTGCTTATGGGCATAATTTATCTGTACGTTAAATGAGCAAAATACATGTCAAATTTCTTTTGGAACAAAAAAAAAAAACATGCATTTAGTTATTGAAACATGATATATAAATTACAATGTTTTCAGAATCATAATTGATAAACTGATCCCCCCAAATGTTCGGTTGGTAGTTTGCTGTCCGTCGAACAATTTGGTCAGGCTTAGGAATTTTTGATTGAGATGCTGAACCAGCTTCTTGCGACATGATTTGTACTAGTGTAAAAGAATTTCAGATCTTTTGCTTTGCAAGTATGGAAAGATTGCTTATGTACTATTTATAGGGAAGGGATCGTATGTTTAAGGTTGTCCCTTATCTCTTGTCCGCGGGCCTGGCCAATTTGGAAGATATGGTCTTTATGTGCCCTTGCTCTTGTGGGACATCTTTTGTAATCTCAAGTGACTCTCGACCCACCATTTGTTCGAAACAATATCTTGTATAATATAATAGAATATATTGTTAGAAAATTATAATATTTGTATTTAATTTTTTAATAATTAAATGGAAATTAAATTGTGGGACCCGTGATTTTAAGTACATGGCTTTTATGAATTTGTATGTATCCATTGGGAATAGACATGTTCTTAACCGAGGAAAAATAAAATATTATTTATTTTATTTGTAAATAAAATAATAATACTTTATGTGAAAAGTTTGCATTGTTTCATAGAAATTGAAACATTATACTTCTTGGCTTAAGTTGCATTGTTTCATATGTGAAATTGCATTGTTTCATAGAAATTAAAACATTGCACTTCTTGGCTTAAGTTGCATTGTTTCAGAATAATTGAAACATTGCACTTCTGGGCTTATGGTTGCAACATGAAAATGCACATTTGTTGATATTTTTCAGTCACATCTTTTCTAAACAAAGGCTTTGTTGCCTATAAATAGAGAAAGTCCTACAACATTTCATTCATCCAATTGTCATCCAACAATAGTAGTTTTTAGAGCATTCATAGCATTATATTTTCAGAAATATAGTGAGTTAGTAAGAGAGAATTCATACACAAGTTTGAGTTCGCTTTTCTTGGGGATTGTAGTGCTACTTCAATAAGAAGTCGGTCGTTATATCCTGGGAGACGTTTGCCAAGCAAATCCTAAAAGCACCTGAGGAGACAATTTTGTCTTAAGGAGATATAACTAAGTTCTAGACTCGATTATCTATAAAGTATTCTTAACATTTTCCTTGTCATTATTTTATTATTTTATTTCAAATTTATAGTGAAGTTTTATTTTTGAAATTCTGTAAATATAGCAATTATTTTTATATTTTACCAACATATATATAAGGCTTTTAAATGAATCAGTATATAACAACAGAAAATACAGATACAAAAATTTGTATTAACCAAAAATACTAACTTGCAGAGATGATAGAGGCTAGCAGATTTGCTATGTCCTTAGACAAGTATGGAAAGATTGCTTATGTACTATATATAGGGAAGGGATCGTATGTTTAAGGTTGTCCCTTATCTCTTATCCGTGATATATAAATTACAATGTCTTCTGAATCATAATTCATAAACTGATCCCCCCAATGCTCGTGTGGAAATTTGCTGTCTGTCGAACAATTTGATCAGGCTTAGAACTTTGTGATTGAGCTGCTGAACAAGCTTCTAGCGACATGATTTGTACTGGTGTAAATTTTTTTAGATCTTTGCTCTGCAAGTATGAAATGGATTGTTTATGTACTCATGTTATATAGGGAAGGGATGTCAACTTTTGAGTGGAATATCTTTTGTAATCTCAAGTTGGCTCAGACCATTTATCAGATTTAGTCATTTTCACCCTTATCCTCTTATGTCATCAGAATTGGACCCAACTTATGTCATCAGAATTGGACTTATCCCGAATTTTCTAAAAATGTTAAAATAAAGAAAATATAAACGATGTAGAGTTATTGCCAGAGAGAAATACTGAACTCTCAATGATTGTAGATTTATGGTCATAGATTCATCTACTCTAAATTGAAGATTTTTCCAAGTGAAACTTTTGGCTGCATCTACTCTAAATTGAAGATTCTTGATCAACATCAGTCAATTTAATAGCGACTTTGATAACAACTTAACCAGTCTTTGGATTACAATTTGCACAAGATAATAAGAGGACATCGGATTACAAATGTATGTACTTGAAGTGAATTAGCCGGGCGATAATCAACTTGAGCGAGTGCCATTGAATAACATGAGCGACTTTATTTTGTGATCAATATCTAGTGCTATTGAATAACTTGAGCGAGTGTAAAAAGAAGAAAATCGCTTCCGCATCTGTACAATTGACTGACTTGATCAATTTATTTGACTTTTCTATGAGGATTTGTACAACTTTTATAGAACGAAAGAGTAAACAACTCCTATAGTAGTGCCTACAACTATGCTATGCTATTTGCCCAATTTCCTTATTAAAATGTAGAAAATGAAATCAGCAGGCATTTGTTTTTTTTTTTTAAAGTCAAATGGTAGGGACTGTAGCGTAGCCATAAAATTTTCATAGAAGGGCACCTCATATAGTGAAATATATTTTTCTTTAGGGTGATAATGAAACTAATTTTTTACTTGATACAAAATCCCTAAATTTTTTACTCCATTATTGTACATATTATATTAACTATCTGCTCATCATGGATCCTAGGAAACAATCAAAATGAAATGTAATTTATTAAAAATACATAGTAATAAAATTTGAACGGTAATTTATCACTACAAAATTTAGAGTTGAAGTACGACAATAAGAGATTTCAAGGGGTAGCAATGATAGTGAGAAAAGGAAAATTAGAAAAATACAAAGAAAGAAATGCATGGGCACTTCAAATTTTGGTTAGAAAAGTATGATTATATTAATAATACAATAGCCCAAAATAAAATTTGAGAGGGGACAGATGCCCACCTTGGGCCTTAGCTCCCTCATCCACTGGGTAGGGAGATTGTATTCATAAATTACGCCACGAGAGAAATACAAATACAATAGCCACAATGGCTACTACAACTACCTAGAAATGGATTACAAACAACACAAAAGGATCCATCGACAACATCAAACTCATATACACATAGGACAAAAGACATCTGTCATAAACACATGTTTGGAAAAACCAAGTATAGCACCCACAACCATTGGTGGATCCATGAATTTTTTAGTGGAGGTGCAATTTTGAAAGGCTAAAAGCTTTATAAAAAAAAATTGACAACCAAATATTCTTATATAAAAAAGATTGACAACCAAATATTCTTATATAAAAAATTGAACTATCCAAATTATTCAAAAGAGGATTTAGACATTTTCCCTTAAAGTAACGTTCCATAACTGTATAAGTAAAACACATAAGGGTTTTAGGTCTATGACTAATTGACTACAGTTTTATATATATATATATATATATATATATATCAATTAAAATGGAAATTAATATCAAATCATCAATTAATTTAATGAAAATCAATATCAAATTATCAATTAAATAAACAAAGCATAATTGATCATACCTTGAGTTGTGCGTCGTGTAGCTTCTTATTTCTGAAGTTTGCTCCTGAATCCTGATCATAAGAACCAAATCTGATAGGGAAAAAAAAACAGATTACACAAAAAGGAAAGGAAAAAAGAAGATGAAACGAATTGGCTTCGGTCAAGAAGATAAAGAAAGTGTGCTCAAGAAGAAGAATACACCGCATCCTTGTTTAAATAAGAACGAAAACCTCAGACCCAAAAAATAATAAAAGAAAGAGAACCAAGCTCACGAAATGTAGCAGGTCTTGTTGAAAGCCTAGAAATAAGTGTCACTGTTCCCCCCCCCCCCCCCCCACCAATTTTTTTTTTGCTTGGCCCAAAACGAAAAAAACATTAAGTTGTGTTGCCTGCGCTGCCCTTTTTTCTTTTTTGCCTGGCCCAAAATGAAAAAAAAAATTAAGTTGTGTTGCGCAGCGAAAGCGCAGGCAAGTAGCACAGGCACGACGAACCGTCTTTCGCTGAGGCAAATGGTCGAATACCTAGAGTGTACCATTAGTAGCTTTAACAGAAGTGCAATCAAAAGTATGGCGACTGGTTTTTCAGGCAAACTACAAACGGAAACTCTCCCTTAGAAATGTTGGTGTGTAAATGGTGAACTGATTTAGTTTTATATAATCAGCTTGTTTAGTGTTAAGACTTAGCTCATAGGCTAAGTCAGTTTGTCAAGTCTCATAGGACTTAACTTGGACAGGTGTCATAATCTCTTTGATAGTGTAGTTGGATGGTGAGGATTGAGGCTAGGACTTGTCTAGCTCTCTCTCTCTCCTCTAACAGAAAAATGAGTTGGCTGTGCATAGTGCACTGGAATTGTAACACACGAGATATACAAGAAATACAGAGCATTTATCAATTTCTCTCTGCATTCGCTCCATTCCCATTTTCATAAACACATATCATCTTGCTAAACTCTAACATGGCCTCAGAGCCAGGTTGGGTCTGAATTTCTGGGCGTCGGGATTGTTAGGGTGAGCTCCGATTCACAAGCAAAAGCTTATTGCAGTGATTCAAGCTTGCATCGATCGAGTCTAACATGGCTGGATCTGGAGGAGGAGAACTCAGGGCACCAATTTTTAATGGTGAAAATTTTGATTTCTGGCAAATCAAAATGAAAACCATCTTCCGTTCGCACGAGCTGTGGGATCTTGTGGAGAATGGGTACAAAACTCCGACGAAGGAGGCGGAGGAGGTCACGGCGGGAGAGAGGAAGCTGATGCGTGAGAACTTGGTGAAGGATGCTAGAGCTCTGGGTATCATCCAAGGGGCTGTATCAGATCAAATTTTTCCACGAATTGCAACTCAGGAATCTGCAAAGGCTGCGTGGGATATTCTGAGACAAGAATTTGTGGGTGATAAACGGGTAAGATCCGTGAAACTTCAGGGTCTTAGGCGTGATTTTGAGTACTCTCTGGATGAATGATAATGATTCTTTGTCTGGATATATTGCTAAGTTGTTTGATCTGATAAACCAAATGAGGAGCTATGGTGAGGATCTGAGCAATCAACGTATTGTTCAGAAACTGCTTATCAGTTTACCTAAATCCTATGATAGTATAGCTGCTGTGATAGAGAATACAAAGGATTTAGATACCATTGATGCTCAGGATGTTGTAGCCATTTTAAAGGGATATGAGCAGAGGCTTGATAGGCACGGTGACAATAGTGCGGAGAAGGCATTTGCTAGCTTGAATGTTGGATCGAAGTCATCTCGGTCTAATGGTCACACTAGCAAATCTCAGAGGAATAACAAGTCACAGGGGCAGCAATGGAGTAACAAAGGTGATGGAGGTAATAAGTCTAATTCCTTTGTGAAAAATGAGACTGATAATGCTGGAAATAAATGCAAGTTCTGTGATAAATTGCATTACGGAGAATGTTGGCTTAAGAATAAGGTCAAGTGCCATAAGTGTAACAAAATAGGACATATTGCAAGGTACTGTCATACGAACAAATCTGTCCAACAGGTGAATTTTGCTCATCAGCTTGAAGAAACCGGAAATTTGTTCTATGCAAACCACTCTAGTGCAGACAGAAGAAGAGTTGGTGATGAGTGGTATATTGACAGTGGCTGCAGCAACCACATGACATCAAGGGCTGATTTACTTGTGGATATTGACAGAATGGTAAAGGCTAAGGTTCAGGTAGGCACTGGTGTTTTGGTTGATGTGGTAGGAAAGGGGACCTTGGTTATTGATACAATGAAAGGGAAGAAGTGTATCAAGGAGGTCATGCTAGTACCCGGCCTTGCAGAAAATCTGCTCAGTGTAGGGCAAATGACTGAGCATGGTTATTTCCTTGTATTTGGGGATCACAAGGTTGACATTTTCGATGACAGTTCCTTAACCAACAAGGTGGTAAGTGTGAAACAAAAGGGGAACCGATGCTTTCCTTTGGTTTTCAACACACTCAAGGAGGTTGCATTGAAAGCAAAGGTGCAAGAGTGTTCCAAGATATGGCACAAGCGGTTTGGACATCTAAATTTTAGGAGTCTCAAGCTGCTGGAGAACCAAGCAATGGTATTGGGGCTGCCTGAAATCCAAAATGCCGATGTGGTGTGCCAAGGTTGTGTATTGGGAAAGGGTCATCGGGAGCCATTTCCTAAAGAATCACAGTGGAGAGCCAAGGAACCATTGGAACTGATCCATTCGGTCTGTGTGGTCCAATGCAAACCCCAAGTCTCGGTGGAAATAAATATTTTATCACCTTCATCGATGATTTTTCATGGATGTGCTGGGTCTATTTTCTAAGAAACAAGTCCGAGACGTTCCATGTGTTCAAGAAATTCAAGGTAATGGTTGAGCTGCAATCTGGATACCATGTGAAAAGGTTGAGAACCGATTCGAGGGGGAGAGTTTATCTCCACAGATTTTATTCAGTTTTGTGAAAATCTGGGAATTGAAAGGCAGCTCACAGTCGCTTACTCTCCACAGCAAAATGGCGTAGCGGAAAGAAAAAATCGAACCATTGTCGAAATGGCAAAGTGTATGCTTCATGACAAAGAGCTGCCCTACACACTTTGGTGTGAGGCAGTGAATACTTCTGTGTACTTGCTAAATAGAAGTCCCACCCGAGCTTTGGAGAATACTACACCGTTTGAGAGGTTTAGTGGGAGAAAGCCTGGGGTTAAACATCTCAAGGTGTTCGGCTCGGTGTGTTACTCTCTTATCCCAGGACAATTGAGGCATAAGCTAGAGGCAACAAGTGCCATTGGAGTATTTATCGGATATGGAACATGTGAGAAGGGTTATCGATATTCCACCCTGCAACTCAGAAAGTTTTGCTCTCTAGAGATGTCACCTTTGATGAAAATGGCAAATGGGACTGGGAGAGGCACACAGTGAAAGAAATCTGCATTCCACTACTTGCAGATGATATTTCAGATAGGGGAGCATCAGAAACTGTGGCTGCACCTAAAGGGAATGTCATTGTTGATGTTTCTCAAGTGGAAATTGACAGTCCCTTAGCGCTGGAGGTGGTGAACCGAGTGGACTACAGTCTTCACCTCATTATGATGACACACCTTTGAGGTATAGAAACTTGAGCGAGATTTATGAGAGATGTCATTTATGTATAGTTGAGCCTGAAAACTTTGCTGAAGCTGCACAGGATGAAGCATGGAAAAAGGCGATGGAAAATGAGATGAGCATGATTGAGAAAAACCAGACATGGGAGTTGGTACGCAGACCCTTCAATAAACCGGTAATTGGAGTAAAATGGGTGTACAAGACCAAATTAAACTTGGATGGTTCGGTTCAAAAGCATAAGGCCAGATTAGTTGCAAAGGGCTATGCACAAAAGCCCGGGATAGACTACAATGAAACCTTTGCACCAGTGGCAAGGTTGGATACTATACGAAGTCTTATCGCTTTGGCTGCAAAGAACAGTTGGAGAATGTACCAACTGGATGTGAAATCTGCATTTCTGAATGGAGTGCTTGAGGAAGAGGTGTATGTAGAACAGCTCGATGGTTTCACTATACAAGGAGAGGAGGATAAGGTGTATAAATTGCACAAAGCCTTATATGGCTTGAACAGGCTCCTCGAGCCTGGTATGGAGAGATAGACTCTTACCTTATGCAGTGTGGTTTTAAAAGGAGCACAAGTGAGGCAACATTGTATGTTAAAGGTAAGGGAACCTCTGGATCTGGTCATAGTATCCATTTACGTGGATGACATAGTTTATACAGGGAATTCTCAAGAGCTAATGCAAGACTTCAAGGCTGATATGATGCAGAGGTATGAGATGACAGATTTGGGTATGTTACATCACTTTCTAGGAATGGGAATTATCCAAACTGAAGATTTCATTTTCATACATCAGAAAAAATATGCCTCTACTCTCTTGAAAAAGTTTAGCATGCATGATTGTAAACCGGTTGGTATTCCTCTTGTACCAGCTCGTAAACTGAGGAAAGATGACGAAAGTGGAGCTGCAAATGAAGCTGAATACAGAAAATTAGTGGGAAGTCTACTCTATCTCACTGCAACTAGACCGGACATAATGTATGCTGCATGTTTGCTGGCTAGATTCATGCATTCTCCTACAAATAATCATTATGGAACCGCCAAAAGGGTACTAAGGTATGTACAGGGCACACTTGATTTTGGTCTGGAATACAAGAAAGGAGAAGGATCGATTTTGGTAGGTTTCTGTGATAGTGATTGGTCTGGATCAGAAGAAGAGGATATGAAGAGTACATCAGGATATGCTTTTACATTTGGCAGTGGGGTATTCTCTTGGGCATCTGTGAAGCAACAATGTGTTGCTCTATCTACTGCTGAAGCAGAATACGTGAGTGCATCAGAGGCAACTGCACAAGCTACCTGGTTACGGTTTGTATTAGAAGACTTTGGTGAGATGCAGACTGTGGCAACACCCCTAAACTGTGACAACACCTCAGCTATTGCTATCACCAAGAATCCGATCTTTCATCAGAAAACCAAACACATAAACCGAAGGTATCATTACATCAAAGAGGCTCTACAACAAGGAGTAATAGACTTGATTTACTGTCCTACAAAGGAGCAAGTAGCCGACATATTTACCAAGGCTTTGGCAAGAGAACAGTTCTCTTATCTCAGAGAATTGCTTGGAGTGAAATCAGTTCACAATTTGAAGGGGAGTGTTGGTGTGTAAATGGTGAACTGATTTAGTTTTATATAATCAGCTTGTTTAGTGTTAAGACTTAGCTCATAGGCTAAGTCAGTTTGTCAAGTCTCATAGGACTTAACTTGGACAGGTGTCATAATCTCTTTGATAGTGTAGTTGGATGGTGAGGATTGAGGCTAGGACTTGTCTAGCTCTCTCTCTCTCCTCTAACAGAAAAATGAGTTGGCTGTGCATAGTGCACTGGAATTGTAACACACGAGATATACAAGAAATACAGAGCATTTATCAATTTCTCTCTGCATTCTCTCCATTCCCATTTTCATAAACACATATCATCTTGCTAAACTCTAACAAGAAAGACCATAAATACGCATCAAACTCAAAAGAGTTGATGCACTTATTCAAAAGCAAGCAACTCGTACCCTAAAGCCAACTCAAGCCCACAACTAAGGCTTGGAAGAAGGCATACCCACAAAAAAAAAATTAGAATGTCGCCGCCGCAGTGGGGACAGAGTAAACACCACCAAAACTGCTGCAACCAAAGAACCTACAACAACAAACAAAAAAAACCCCATAAATTCGGAGAAAGAAAGAGAGATGGGTTGAAAGGGAGGAGGGAAGAGGAGAAAAGAAGAGGGAGAAGGGGGAAGGGGCAGAGATCGCCTCCCTCCTTGTTGCGCTCAAGTAAGGCTAGAGTTTGGGTTTTTTGTTTAGCAAGGCCACCGGTGATTTTGTGCTTACCAAAAATTGCTATAATTTTGTGATTGCCAAAAATTGCTTAAAACAAGCTATTTGACTTTATTTACTTTAACACTCTCCTCCAAGTTACTGTGCGTGTTGTCGATGCCTAAAATGCAAGTCTCAAATTAGGACAAACATGTTCTGGTGAATAAGTCAGCCAACTGATGAGGTGTTGAGATACGAGCAGTTCAAATCATGCCTGCTTGGAGTTTCTGATGTTAGTAAATGACAATCAATTTCAATGTGTTTTAATCAGTTTATAATGGCTTTTTGTAGAAACTCTTTATTAGAGTACGTTAAAAATATGATAAAAATCCAAGTGCATTGTGAGTCTATTGAATACTACTTGGCAATGTTTGAGTCTATTGACGTGACCCTGCTGAGGAACAACAAGGAGAGGATCAACGTGAACATCATTGCTTGCGGGGGAAAGGAAAGGGTGGAACGCCATGAGCTCTTTGGCAAGTGGAAGTCCAGGTTGACAATGGCAGGGTTTCAGCAATACCCATTGAGCTCATATGTCAACTCTGTCATAAGGAGTCTGCTGAGGTGTTATTCGGAGCATTACACGCTGGTGGAGAGGGACGGGGCTATGCTGTTGGGATGGAAGGACAGGAACTTGATATCAGCTTCTGCTTGGCATTGAGTATATAAAATAAAGATACAGAGGTAGCAATAGAAATAACCACTTCGGTTCTTTTTTTCCCTTTCCTTGATAGATTCATGATGGGAACACACATCCCTTTGCTTTAGTTCAGTGATGAGCGCTATGGTGTCAGCCATTTTATATTTTCAATGACGTTGTTTTGGTTATTGTTAATACTTAGAAAGGCTGACATTTGTAAAGCTGATAGAGAAAAGGATCCCATACCATACCACCAAGCTTGTTACGGCTGTTCTTTATACATATTCTGTTTATCTGTTCTTTTGTTTCTTTGTCAGAGTTGTATATATGTGTACTTGTGATGCAGGGCTTTTTGTTTCTGTTCTTCTTGTCAGAATGAACTTTTATTTTATTTTCTGTTTCTTTGTCAGAGTTGTATATATGTGTACTTGTGATCCATTTTTAACTTCCACAGCTCATGAAAACTCATTCCACAATCAGAGCCTCAGCCCATTTCTTGTCCAGTCCTCATATTCGGGTAAGCCCGTGAGGTCCATGATCTCTATCCCTGTTGGAAAATTGTGGTGGTTATCTAATGCAGCCCTGTTGAAAGAAAATAGGGTGTAATTGTTATATTTATAGAAAATTCACAAATAATCAATGTAATTCAATAACAAACTTGGTGCCTACCGATGAGCGAAAACAATGCTTAATAAACATAGAATATGAGTTAGAAAAATCTTAAATCGGTCAAGGAAAATGTTAAGACATTATGTTCTTTAAGATAACTTACACGGCTATGGTGTTCATTGTTGTCTAACAAGAAACAATGATCACATAACATCGCTACTATAATAGCAGTCTAAATCATAAGGTCCTGATGAACTAATGTTTGTGTTGAATTCTGTCCAACAAATGGAAGACTCAAACTCTCTTTATAACTCACAAATGATATGGAAACAATTAGATGATGTCATTTAAAAGAGTAATTAGAATCCAAACACAAGTTTTAACATACACATATCCTTTTCACTTAAATTTAACATACACGTTAATTGGGTCTAACTGAGTGGAAAATGATTTGCAAACTAGAGGTCTCGGGTTCGAACTCCCATAGCACCTTAATTGTGTGTATGCGTTTAGACCATCGCTTATACTAAAAAAAAAAAAAAAGGTTTAACATACACAACCTATCGTTGATGAAAAATTATCCATTAAAAAGTCATGTATTAAAAGAAGTACCATTTCTATATATAAAAAAAAGAATAGTTTAATTCTTTTCAGTTAAATTTTCCAAAAATTATAGTAGTTTTCTCTATCACATACGTAAGTCAAAAGTAATGGATAATTTGAACATCTTTATTAAGGAAAGCCCAAACATGTCTTAGAAATCAAACAGTACACACTCATTATTTGAATTTTGAAACATGGACTTATCATACCCAATAAGGCCAACCCATAAGAAGCAAAGCAAGCTCTAGTTCTTTCTTCTTTCTCATACATACAATCCAAACTCATAGGCTCATAGTGGTGCCGGATCAATGAAATAAGAAGCAACACTATCTTTCATGACTTTTCCAACATGTGTGAAGCCATCATCTTTTTTGTAGAGGAGATCCATCACTCTTGTTAAATTAAGAACAAGTACAAGGATAGCCATTGGCACAGAGGTTGATTTGAGGAACTCCTCGTTGATATCTTTCCACGAATCCACAATCTGTTTGTTGAAGGCATCAATTATTTCCTGCTCATCTGACACCTCATATTGCTTCCTGTAACTATCAATGGCAGAAGCAACATGCCCTCTCTCTTTCTCAAACTTCAAAAATATAATCCAAAATCCAATAACAATAAGAATCTCAAATAATTAATTATTTAATTGTAAGATTAGTCTTTACTAAATTGAATTGAAATTCCAACTTCCAACTTTTCAAGTAGAATTGAAGTTCTAATGACATTGTTCTTCTCATAATTCATTCTAATGGCATTTTTCATGTAGAATTGAAGTTCAAATTTCAAACTTCAAATGAGGAATATGAAATATAAGAACCGAAAAGTGGACAATGAGAAGTAGGGTAAAAATATTTGGTGTGAGCAAACATTTTTGGTGGTAAAAAGTATAGAAAAAACTAACAAATTTTGACGGAAAGATCAAAGCGGACACATTATTGAATGTGTGAGGACTATAAAATTTAATAACTGTTGAGAGATCAAAGTGAGAATCATGTAATAGTGAACTACAATAGCAACTTTGTACCTTGCTCGAAACAATGTCATCCATGAGCCTAGTAATGGTATTGGAAGCTCTAAGAATTTTAGGGTCATTCAACGACCACTCAAAGGACTCCTTGGTTACAATGTCTCCCATGCCAAGTAAAGATACAGTTGTAAGAAGGGTGTAACCAGCAGATGCTGTAGCAACACGCATATATTCCTCCATGTTGGGGATGTATCCTTCGTGGAACCATTTGGCCTCATCAAAGTAAGCTTTGGCTGCATTTTTCCACTGCATATATGGGACATAAATAATACGTAAATTAATTAAAAAAGTGAAAAGTAAATTAAGCTGCGTGTTTAATTAGTTAATTATTACATACAGCTTCTTTTGCATAGTAAGCTGTGTATGCTCTTCCTTCCTTCACCATCTCCTCCTCAATTTCATTGAAAACATTCAAAAGCGTACGGTGGAATATTTGCATGTACTCTGGCAGTTCATCCATGCAATTGACATTCCATCTGTAAATTGCACACACCATATTCATCTGAAGCATATCTACAAAGCAAAATTAAAATTTGGTTTGGTTTTGTTTTTATTTAGGGCTTCTTAGATCTATGTCCAAAATGATTAGTTGTCATTGGGTTTAGTCCGCAAATTTTTGGTTTTAGATGTAGGTCTTTTGACATTTATTACTTTTTTTGTTGTGTCGATTTTACCCTTTGAAGTAAATAAGAAAAACACATTGCAAATCTAAATTTAATGAATTATTTCATTGTAATTGAATTCCATAATTTAAATTTTGAATTCTTTCCTTGATAATATTCCTAATATATGGATAAAATACAATTTAATCAATAAAAAGTAAAGACCCACATATTATACCAATCGATAGACAAGCACCCACATTAAATTATGTACATGA
>CM031920.1:20584783-20699834 GCA_018703695.1 Prunus fruticosa | reverse complement strand
CTGGGCTCGCACTTCTGGGTTTCGCCCGCGTCGCCGCAATGGTTTTCTTTTTCCTCTTTTACCCTTTCGCGGCAATAATTTTCTCTGTAATATTTTTATTGAAAATTTCTCTGTATTTTAGTCTACAAATAATTTACTTTTGTAACAAAACTATATCTTACCGCCAAATCATACAAAATCCCACTACACAATTCTTTTGTAAAAACAAAAGAAAAAGTTCCCCTTAAAAAAAAAACAAGTTTTATGCAATTATCTTTTTGTGACTTATAAAAGTAAGAGTGGGTGTCAATCCGACCGAAATTAATAAAATTGCTCTATCCTAATAATGATCGGCTTGATTTGATTTTGACAATAAAAATGGTCAAATGATTTCAAATCGAACCATATCGTAATAATTTTGGAGAGATTTGAAAATCATCCTAAAATCAACCATGATTTCATTTCGTTATATTTTATTTTACATGTGTAGTTCTCTTATTATATATTTGGAGAGAGTTGTAATTAATAACCAGATGAAATTGTTTAACTTGAAGTATGATGGAATACTGCTCCCTCAAGTAAAATGAAATTATGTTTGAAGGAGTCAAATTGCCTAAAAACCCCATAAAAGGTTTTCTCCCTCGTAAACGGTAAACCGAATCTGGTGGGAAGTGAAATAAGCGCTCCACAGTCCAAATACCAATTTCAACCTAAAAGACGATTAAGTCATTACTGATGCGCCTGACTAATGGCAAAGAATAAGGGTACTTTTGTCCTTATAATTAAAAAAATCTCCTGTATTTATCTTTTGGGAAGAAAAGAAACGAATTTAGAGAAAGGAGAGTAGAGGACAGAAGAAAAAGAAACATAAACTTCTTCTCGGAATCAAAAAAGAGGGACCAGAAATGGCGTGCAGGACTGCGTTGCGTTCCGCTCTGTTAATAGAAGCGTGTCGACCCGTTCATCTCACTCGGAGCTCCGCCTCCGCTTCATTCAGGACCCGCGGGTTCTCCTCTCCCAGGCTGAGTGGGCAGTTCAGGACCCGGGGTTTCCACTTCGCCAAACGGACGCACCTCAACTGCTCCCACAACGAAAACGCGTCGTCTTTGTCTGAGGACGAACAAGGCCCGCCCCAAGAAGCCGTTTTGAAAGCAATTTCAGGTTTCGTCTCTGAAACTTTTTTGTTTAAATTTTTTATTTTTTATAATATTTTTTCACTCGTTATTGGTATTGGATATAGAGGTGTCTAAAACGGAAGGGAGAGTTGGGCAAACCACGAATGTGGTGATTGGAGGTACGGTGACAGATGATTCTACGAATGAATGGCTCGCCTTGGATCAGAAGGTATAATATAAAGCCATTTATTTGTTTTGCTTCCTTAGGTTTGATTTAACAGCCCATTTTATATTTTTAACGTTAAGGATTAAGTTATTTAATATTTTTGACGAGCTTGTGTTTATAAATGATGTAAATTTTGTATTTTTAAGGTAAATTCGTACCCAACTGTTAGAGGGTTTACCGCGATTGGAACTGGAGGGGATGATTTTGTGCAAGCTATGGTTGTTGCTGTCGAATCCGTAATTCAACAACCTGTTCCTGAGGTATACATACTTACATACAATATGTGCGTGTGTGTATATCCCTTGTTGTGGCTGCCCATCATTTTCAATTTCTTCGATAAATAAATATATTTATGAATTGGTCCAGTGCATTTTTCTTTTCAGGCATTATGTTTTACGTGATAGAATTTTTGAAAGCATACCATCAAATCCCATACTCTTGTGCGGGCTTTGTTTTCATTCTAGGTCGAATTTTTGTAGATATAATTTCATTGAATGTGTTGATGCTCACGAACGCAGAGTAGTTTAATAGGAGGTGAACAGAAATTGGCAACCGCCATTTAATTCCAGGGTTGAATTCTCAAGTATGTGAATTTGCAGACTGATAGAAGCGAATTATGATAGCCATCCAGAGGTGTAGGGACAAATCATTACAATGTTAAATTCATACCTTATAAGCAAAATTGTGGTGCATTTGAGTTGTTTCTTAAACCTCTGTGTAAGTCCTTGAAATTACATAGTAGGTTTAAGATAATTTGTTATTCCTTGGGGGCAAGGGGAGATCTTCATAGTGATGTCTTCTACCATGGGCCTCCTGCCCTTTGTTCTTGTACAACACATTATGTTTCCAACCAAAGTAGGTATCACTGTTGGCTGGGGACAAAATGTTTGAGATATAGATGGATAAGGGTATCCTAAACATGTGAAGCAGTTATGAGACTAGGAGTAGCTTTGACCAGTAATCATGAAGGAAAACTAATGGTTTATGGAGTTGCCACTCAGAAGTATCCTGCAAGTTCAAACCTCCTGAAGAGGAGTGAGAAAGTGCATTTGCATGAAACGTGTAAGAAAAATCTTCAACTAATTCTAGGTTTGAATTTGAATTGGCACTTCAAGGAGTTGGGTAGGCTGCATATGTGATAAAAGGAACTAGTGAACTTCTATATTGAGTGTGGTAGATACTTGCCAATGCTCTATTAAGTATTAAGTGAGGTGGATAGCACTGTTGGCCAGAAAAATGGGGTTTAGGTCTCGTCCTTGGTGCAAACAACTGAAATTGGCCCTTGGTGTGAACTTATTAGGGTTACATGGAACCAACCATATGGAAATGACTAATAGTTGAATTTGACCATAGTTCAGTGTTCCCACTGGTTGAATATGATTCAGAAATGGGAATAGCTACTCTAGGCTTCAGCAAAATGCTGACCTATGGGAATGCACTTTGAAGTTTAGACTGTTGAGCATAATTTGAAAGCGGCAAATTGAGATCAATTAATGCCAAATTATTGTCTTTGCTGTAATGCCCCATCTTACGGGTATTTTCACCGTTAACATAATTTTTTATCTAAGAAACATTTTTGACATTGAACACTAAGTACTGGGAATCTTTGCTTCTGGGCTTGGTCATGAATCATGATTCCAGTAGTAATCAAGAGTTGATATTTGTTTTAAATCTTGACCTACCATATGATGAAATTCATTTACTCCCAAAGGCTGCTGTAGAAAGTGGCAGGATGATGCAACATCGAACGGCAATCTTTGTGCTTCCATCTTTTTTGTTGCCCCTTTTGAATTATAATCATTTTTGAAATTGTGATTGTTGATATATTTGCTGATGACGTCTAATCTTTCAAGTGGATGAGTTCAATCAACTCACAAATAATAAATGCAAAAGTTTGATGGAGTTTGCTATTTGTTATTGTGCTTTATGACAGGGTCATGTGAGGCAGAAGGTATCATCAAGGGGCAAATATGTATCTGTAAACATTGGACCTGTTCAAGTCATTTCTAGTGAACAGGTCTTCCTCTCCCCTCCTCGCACTCTGCCACAATGAATTTGCTAATATTATTTCTCTATAATTATGATGGAAAAAATCTCCTTGTAGTTGATGGTAAAATTTACAATTTGTTTTTCAATCCAGTGACTGGAAGAAAATATTTGTTAACATGGAGTTTTGTTGTGACTTCCAGGTCCAAGCTGTGTACAACGCCATGAGAAGAGATGATCGGATGAAGTACTTTTTGTAGCTTGATACTACCATTTTGTTTGTACTTTTGTACAGAGTGCCAATTTTCTAGGGCCATCCCTAGTCCCACTGTTGCCATCCAATTTAGTCTGGTTTGTGCTCATTTGGATTTTGGCTAATTCATGATGTTAATGGGCTGAGCAGTCTGTGGCAATGCTGGTTCAAAGTCTATCCATCTGCTTGCGCAGAATGTATTTAGGTATAATTCAGAAAGTAGGCAGGCATTTATCAGTCTGTATTATTCTAATGTCAATTTTATGCTTTTATTATATGTTACTGATTTTTATGGAAGGCGGAGTTACAAATGCTTTTGGGTTTGTTAGCGTGGGCTTGTAACTAAGCAGACATTAAAGTGATTGATTGTTTCATGGCAAAAAAAATAAAAAAATTACAATAACCTTCTTTTGCTTGCTATTAGGGACCCTTGCAGAACATTTTAGGTGTCTTCTAATTATAGAATCTTTAAACTCTAGGGGGCATTTCTTCTTTAAATGTTGGTTTCAAAGTCTACAGATATGAGTCAATTTTAGTCGTAATTTTCTGTTCTATGATATTTGTTTAGGAAATCTGGTTTGCCGCTTGTATGTTCCCTAATGTCCACATAACTCTGACTTTGCTCCAACTTAAATGGATTGAGGATCCTAATCTTAGGTTAACCTTGCTTTGAAAGGGGTTCATGTTTTAAGAGAAGCAGCCAAGACAAGTCTTGGGTACTAATCATTGTACTAATCAAGTGCTAATGTTTTACTTATAAATGCTTCTGAGATGCCATTTGAGAAAATCTCAATAATGCAAGGCAGACCATTATTTCGTCATGCTCATCACGTCTGTTCAAAAAAAGAAAATCATATTCATAGAGCAATAATGTTTTAGTTAGAGATGCTGCCGACATCCCATTTGAGCAAAATTCCAATTAGGTTAATGCAAACATATGAAGCCTTTGCTTCAAAAGTAGGCTGAAAGGAGAAATGGCATGGATTATACATGAACTTTCACTTGAATAATTATGATTATCAAACTAATCGAACACGGTTACCGTTCTTCAAATGATAAACTAATTTACATAATGAAGCATATGCTTGTAATGGTTCTTGGATGTGGACGTTGGGGACGTTTTATTTTTAATTTTTCTTAACAGTGGTTTGGAATAAATTAAAGCATTATACTGATAATCATACTTAAACCCACATCATTAGACATATAAACTAATCCTGCTTTGGAAAACTGTCACATGATTTCCCGCCCCCTCCTCCTCCCCATAAAAGAAAACAAACCCTAAGACTACTTGCCCTCTACGTGTGAAATATTCAAAGGCCCTCACATAATCTTATTTCACAAATCCCACCTTAACATTTATTTATTTTTGGTTCAAAACCAGTCCCTATCAGTTTGAAAAGATTCCAACTCCCTCACCACGATAGCATTATGTATGTCTGAATGCATGCAAGTCCTCCATAAGTCACCATCTTCTCCCTGTATAATAAACCCTTGATGACCTAAGACATCGCATGGAGCATCTTTTTCTTTTTTAAAATAATAATATATACGCTGGTTGTTGCCATTTCGCAGTCACCAACTTTTTATCATCTTTATTTGCTGCAACTCGGATTGATAGACGCACTCGGTGGCGAACTTATTAAAGCGCAATAAGGTGCAGCTGTACCTTATTTCGCTGGAAAAATAATTATATGTGCTTCAAATTGCTCATTTGACCTTTTGTTTTTTTACTTTCATTTATTTTTATATTATACATTTACTCAAGTTTACAATATAAATAAAGAAGTACTCTCCATTTGGATTCAAATAAAAATACTAAAAAAATCGAATTCCCACCAAATCAAAATATGAAAAATCGGTTTTAGTGCAAAATACGATTTAGGCTAAAAATGATGGCTCATTAAGTCAATATATACTTCATACTAAAATCTCATAAAATCAAGTTTTCATATTTGATGTGTAAGGAATAAAAACAGCAACAAATTATCTTGAGAAAATGATTATTCCGAAAACCATTTTTCGAACTTAGTCAATATTGCACATCCGCTAAAAAATTTCTGGGTCCGCCAGTGGACGCAGTCACGCAGGCATTTCGGTGAATGCAAATCTTTAAAGTTCAGTTTTTCACTGACAGACAAGTTTAAAATCCAAAACCCCAACCATCAATTAGATGCCTGCTTTGTTAATTCTAGTTTGACTGAAAAAACTGGACTTTTTGTTTCCCTGAAAGGAGTAAATTTGGAATCTTCATGGAGTTCTAGACATGTGTGTGTAATTTAACCATAATAATTACAGTTTGCTGAGCTAACCATGGTGATTATAATCCAATAAACTACACCATTGCTGTGTGTGGGTGTTGCTTTCATCACTAGGTGGCATTTCTCTCTGTCTTGAATATATATGGTTTACTTTAATATTCAATTTGATCCCAACCCTGCAGCATATAATGTGCATATAACGAAGACTTGTCTTCACAACTACCATTGCGGTTCTCAATTTCTATTTCCTCTGCCCTCTTGCCTTTTCTCTTGCTTCTGATTTCTTTGCTAGTTGTGGTTTGCAGTATATTTGGCCCTAGTTTAGTCCTTCAGGTTTCAAAGGAAGGACAAGAGGTAGCATGGGCAGAAACATACAAGAAAAGGACATCATGAATGGCAAACTTAAGGTACATGATCTTCTGTTTGTGATCCCAGAAAGAAAAAGTTTCCTCTGTAACTTACTTTAAATTTACTGCTGAAATTTTTGATCTGTAAATTTCCACTTTGCTACTGTTTAGGATATAGTAAATGGTGAAATCCAAGAACTGGCTTCTGGTTCTTTACCAAAATCACCAACTCAAGATGGAAGTCCAAAGAAAGATGGAAGGCCAAGCAGCATGGTGATCAAGGTCAGTTATTCCAGTTCTAAGACTAATTGGTACAATATCTTTGATGGGTTTCCACCAAATTTTCATATTGATTTAGTTTTCTGTTAAAACTTGTTTGATTTACAGAAGGCACATACTATGTTTCCTGCTCACTTGATAGCAGAAGCCATATCCTCACTCAGAGGCCTTGATCTAAGATGGTCAGGTCCAATAACACCAAGTGAGATGCTTTATGTTCAGCAATACATCTTTGCAAAGTACCCACAATACTGCAATGGTCTAGTGGAAGAGGTGGAAAAACTAGAAATTCATAATCTTTCCATCAATGAAGAATCTTCAGCAACAACACCCCAAGATAAGCTCAAGTCACCCAAGAGTGTGACACCAAAAGAGCTTTCCCCATTTAGCACCACTCACTCTGATCTTGACAGGACCCAAATGGAGCCTTCAAGACTGCTTGATATCCTGACCAAGAAATCTTCATTCCAAGGCAATTTTGTCTCCATTCCTGAGGTCCAAGCTAGCAACAGAGCCTTGAAGCAATGTGGGTTGCAAGAGGAGGACTATTTAGTCCTGTTCATGGCCAATTACAAAGATGCTATGGTGATGATTGGTGAGAGTTACCCTTTCTTCAGAGGAAATTACTACATGACCATTGTCAGTGAAGAGACTGATGCCATAAGGGAATTTGCCTCCAACAAAGAATCAAGGATCATATCAGCACCAGAAACTTGGTTGGATTTGAGGATCAAAGGATCACAACTTAGCCAGCACTTCAGAAGAAAGTGCAAGCACAGTCCAAAGGGACTGTTTTCCTATCCAGCCACTGTGAATGGGACTAAATACTCCATGCATTGGATCTCAGAAGCACACAGAAACTCATGGCATGTTTTGCTTGATGCAACTGGTTTGGTTTTGGGGGAGGATCGGTTGACGCTTGCTCTGTACCGCCCTGATTTTGTTCTATGCACCCTTAACAATACACACACCCAGCCATCCAGCATCACTTGTCTCTTGGTTAGGAGAAAAACATTTGACACTATGGCACATGCAGCCTAGCTTGGCTTCCTCATATTGCTTCTACTTCACTGATAATAAATGTGTAACTCTTTTTTCTTCTTATTATTTCTGTGAACTCTATTTGCCTCCTGGTTATGGGATTGTATTTGTTCATGTTCTAAATGGAGCATGTCTGTGCAAATATTCTCACAGGAGAATATCCGCTTGAAGATCATTCGCCCTTTGTCCTTTGAACTTCCTTCTTTCTCTTTGTCGATCCCGTAAAATCAAACTGGAGTAAAAGGCCACACCCAGGGGTGTTGGTGGTCGGAACCGTATGTGGTGGCCGAAGAGAGAGAGTGTGTAGGATTTTTTGGGTAGAAATTGGATTTCGAATTACTTTGTGTGTTGAATGTAGCCATGTATTTATAGGACTCTAGTCATCTAGGGTATTTCAAAGAATATCTTCTTATTTGGAAGGAAAATGTTATTTCCCCAAATTGTAGAGATTGAGTCAATTAAGGATTTGATTGGGATCAAATCACTAATTGATTATGATATCTCCCTATTTTTAGTATCAATTAATTTGTCAAATTAATAAGACTCATTTAATTGACCTAGGAGATATTCTTTTTATTCACATGGCGTCTTGTAATTGAAAGTCAAATTATTTGCTCCCACATAGCATAGTTGTTTTTTTTTTTAATCCCAACTGTTTTTGAGAACCTAACAGTCTTGACAGAGACAAAGGCATGTTTTAAATTGCCAGTTGTGATTAGAAATTGCTTGTCAAGCTTAATCACCTCTATCGTTTGTTTCCACCCAGCTGTGATTACTTTGCCTCCTTTGTTTCCATCCAATAGCTAGAAACTATCATATTCGATTTCAATAAATTTTGAATAAAAGAAAAAAACAGAAAATAAGTGTTTAAAAAAAAACCTTGAAGTTTCGGTATGTGTAGGGAGAAATAGATTTAATCTCTTGGTTAGAAACCCTTATATTTTTTATTTTTTTACAATAAAAGAGAATCGAACTCTAGAACTACACATATTTCTCCGAAACAGATTTGATAGAAATCAATCGTGTTACAGGACAAGTTTTATGAAATTAGTGGTGATATGGGCATGCCAAAAAATTAAGGAGGAGTGAATGCATACAAACAATTCTTAAGTTAACCAAAATGTTAGAAGCTACTATCAAGGGAACAAGAATCATCTTGTTGGTGTGAGTCATGATTCAAGGATTCCGTGATTCCTGATTTCCTGGTGTAATTCACGTTACCTAATCAGAATAGCTACCTAGTTAGGATTCCTTGTAATAAGCCAATTACTCTTCCCCGTAGGAAAAGTTAATTTGTACTTGCATATACATATCCTCCTCTTGGAGAAATATAATATCAACCACAATTATTCAATTATGTGTTTAGTTTGAGTTGGTATCAGAGCCGACTAACTCTGGTCGCTCAACAAAAATACAAACCTTACTCATCGGCATCTTCTAGCGCAAAAACAGAAAAAGAAAAAAAAAACCCAACTGCAGCAAAATAGTGGCCAAGCCCTTGTTGTCACAAACCTAGTGCGACAAAAGACTCCTACAACTCCAACCCATCCAAACTTCTACTCTCTCCTCCATGATTTTCAAAGATACCCCAGATACCCCCACTGTTGCCGCAAAATCCAGTGCTTCTAGTGCTTTAGAAACCTACAAAAACCTTGACATGGCACAACCAATTATTACAGTTCGCAATGATACTTCCGCTGCCCCATTGACCATACGGTTGAATGGAAAGAACTATAGCACTTGCTCGAATATGATGTTGCTTCATGTGTCAGGCCAAGGAAAAAGAGGTTATCTGCAGGGAAGGTGTCTCAAGTGGAAGAAGACGCTCTAGGTGTTGAGGCCCAAAATGTTACGAGAAGCCTAAAGATATTTAAAGCCCAATATAACATACAATAATTGCCACATGCTAACCCAAATTGTATTTTGGGAATTAATTCATTAAATAAATATATAAATAATATACATGCCATGCTAAGCCAATAATACATTTTTCTATGCTAAAACCACCTGACAAGCTTAAGTGGGCCCAAACCACATACATGCCTGGGACTTGCTGAGCAGGTTGTGGTGTGGATGGTTATAAGGGTACATAAGGCATGTTGAGGGATTAGAGAGTGGAAGTTTTGGGCTGCTTGGGAGCACCAAAACTCAGGCCCACTTTCCTAAGCCCAATACACGGGTAAGTAGAGAGAGATCACGCATCTTCTTCCCAGCACTAAAAGTTACAAGCCTAACCTCCCAGCAATAAAACCCACACCATAACCAATGGTCAAGCTAGAGCATTTATTACCTGACTCCCAATTTCTTCGAGCACTAAACCCTTCCAGGTAAGCTCTAAAACTAGGTTGTTGCGCCTACTACCCAACCCTTTTAGCGGCAAAACCAGTCAAACTCAATTAAAAGCCATAGCCACCAACACCTCATCTTCCTACATTAAAAACCCAATCTTCTGCAACTGCCAGGAACTCCAGTGCCTATAAAAGGGAGGCATCGGTTGCCAAGAGGATGGGGAAAGAGAGGCAAATGCAAGCTTACCCTATGCTAGAAAACACCAATCCTTGGCCATTCCAAAACCCTGCACATCATCTAGAAACAACCAATAGGCAAGCTCACCCTCTACAAAACACCAACAAGCCTTAGCCATTGCAAAACCTAGACATTGCCAAGCAATAGCCAGAAGGAAAGCTCATCCTCTAGCTGCTGGAAATACCCAAAACCAAGCCTTAACCTCTGCATCATGCTTACACCACTTCAAGCCCAAAATACCAACACAACCACCACACAGCCAAGCAGTAGCCAGAGCTTCTATTCTTCTGTAAACCACTCCAAGCCATGAACATCATCCAGAAAACCCACTGCCATGAATATACAAAGCCCAAGCCTTCCTTCATCATGCTTCTCTTCTTCTGTAAACCACTCCAAGCCATGAACATCATCCAGAAAACCCATTGTCATGAATATACAAAGCCCAAGCCTTCCTTCATCATGCTTATACCACTTCAAGCACAACACCAACACAACCACCACACAGCCAATCAGTAGCTAGAGGCAAGCTCATCCTCTAGCCGTTATTACTATGCCCTGAATACGATCTCAGGCCTTAAACACTACCCAAACAATACGACAACACACCGCCATAATCATTCATTCCTCATGCAAATCTCCCTCTCATGCTAAACTTATGGGAACTTAGCTCCCACACCACAAGCCTATCATGCCAAGCTCATGTGGTCTTTGTATCAACTCATGCAGCCATAGAAATCCAAAGAGTCGTTGGAAGAAGAACAAAGTATTCCCTAGGACTTGCTTCTTCTTCGGGACACTTTGGGCCTAGTTTTTGCTTACTCAGAAAGGGGGACTTGAAGGCTTTATTCAGGACCTAGCAACCATCAAGCCCAGCTAAGCCTTCTCAACAAAAAAAGACCCCCACACTGGGCTTTGATTCCTGGTGTATTGAGGACTCCATTGTTAAAGGATGGTTGATAAAAACTATGGAACCTGATTTGGTAAAGTTGTTCTTAGATCTACCAACAGCTAAAGATGTTTGGGAGAGTGCAATGTTCGGACCACTTTGTAAAACCCAAGGGAGGTGTCGTATAGCAGTGTAGCTCGGAAGTTCGAGTGTCGTATCCACAGAGAGCAGTGTAAAGATAACAGAGCTGAAATTATGATTGAAAAGTAGATTTATACAAGATTTGATTTCAAGAAAATTCAATTGATTAAAACACTAAGGCATTGGGGTTCCACTTTTAACATAAGCATGCAACTCTTAGTAATTTGATCCACAAAATATTTTCCAATGTAGTTGTTCAAAATAATTAAAGCTCTTTTTAATTTCATGACTCCACTTCTGCAATTAATGTTAGCATCACAAGTAGCCAAGAAAGGACGTCCTAAATCACAGGAATTTGATTATCAGAATTTGAAACATGTGCAGTGTCTAAAACAATAAAATCAACAGGATAATAAAATTTGTCCACTTGGACCAACACATCTTCAATAATCCCTCGCGGTGTCCTTCCTGATTGATCAACCAATTGCAAATTTACCTTTGTAGGTTTAAGCTCACCAAGACCTAGCTGCAAGTACACTGAATAAGGCAATAAATTTACACTTGGAGCCCAAATCAAGTAATGCACGATCAATAAAATTATTTCCAATTACACACGAAAGAGTAGGACTTCCAGGATCTTTATATTTTGGAGGAATTTTATATTGTAACAATGCACTCACATGTTCAGTTAAAAAAGCTTTTTTCTTCACTTGATGCTTTCTTTTGATTGTGCACAAATCTTTCAAAAATTTAACATATGATGGAATCTGTTTAATAGCAGCTAACAAAGGAATATTCACTTTGACCTCTTTAAAGACATCTAAAATTTCAGAATTTTGACTCAATTTCTTTGGAGGATTTAAAGCTTGGGGAAAAGGAGCAGGAAAATGATATTCATTTGATTCATTCAAGTTGGACATGTTAAGTTTATCATTATTCTTAGATTTTTCAACTTCCTTATGTGAAGGTGTGTTGTTAATTATTTTACCACTTCTAAGAGTAATGACAGACTTTACATGCTCAAGTGAAGATTCACAAGAATTGGCCCCTTTTGGATTTGGTTGAGTGTTGGCAGGAAATTTTCCTTTTTCATTAACAGCCAAAAAGTTAGTCAACTTGGAAATTTGACTCTTAATTTCTTTATTTTCTTCAACCAATTGACCAAGCAAAGTATCATACCTTTGATTTTGCTTCTGTTGTTCATGCATAAATGTGTGAAGAGTATCGCTCAAAGATGGCCTAGCATTGAATGCATTAGGTGCTTGAAACTGATTATTGGAAGAATTCATGTCACTTACCTGAGGTTGTGAATCATTGCTCCAACGAAAGTTTGGATGATTCCTTGTTGCTGGATTGTAAGTGTTGGAAAAAGGAGAATATTGTTGTTTGAAGTTTCCAACAGCAGCACAACGCTCCTCATAAGCTCCTTTCATTTCCTGAAAAATTGGACAATTTTTAAGAGTATGACCAATCTCATAACAAGAATCACATACTTGATTAGCATCAGCTTGAAAAACAGGTTGAGGTAAATTTGATTTTTCCGTTTTCAAAGCAGCTATCTCTTTTGTCAAAACCTCAAATTTTAATTTCCAATCATCTTCTTCTTTTAATTGATAAATTCCTTTATTAGTAGAAGATGTGACAATTCTTGAACGATTAGTGGTCTCAACTAGACTAGGGACAGTCCATTGATGAGCTTTTTCAGCAATCTCATCCAAAAATTCTAAGGCATCATCATGGTCTTTTTGCATAAAATTTCCATTACACATAGACTCAACAAATTGGCGATCACGGGGGAGAAGTCCCTCATAGATATAACTAGCAAGACGCCAGTTTTCAAAGCCATGGTGTGGGCACAAATTTAAAGAGCAAATTCAAAAGCTCTTTAAATTTTTCCCAAGTTTGATACAAAGTTTCATTTTCCTTTTGAGAGAAATTTGAGATTCTTTTCTTAAGAGCAATCGTCTTGTGATTAGGAAAATACTTGTTGAAAAATGCTCGAGTCATTTCCCCCCAAGAACCTATGGATCTAGCCCTTAATGAATACAACCAACTTTTAGCCTTTTCTTTTAAGGAAAAAGGAAAAAATTTCAACCTTATGAAATTAATCCTATCAAGTTGAACATTGTAAAAATTGCCAATTGCTTATTCAAATTCTCTAACATGCACATAAGGATTTTCACTTTCCATACCATGAAAAATGGGAAGCAGTTGAATCATTCCAGGTTTGAAATCATAATTTGGCATGTTAGGCGGAAACATGATGCATGAAGGATTTGGTGCACGAATAGGATGCAAAAATGTCTCTAAAGTTCTAGGTGCAACTACTTCTCTCATTTCATTATTCAAAATCTGAGCATTAACCTCTTGTTCATTATTCGCAATTTCTTGTTCATCATTCACAACAATTGCTGGCATGCTTTCAGATTTGTTGGATATTTCAGATTGAAGAAGTTGAAGCAGAATGTTCTAAATTAATAGTTTCAGACTTTTTGACAAACCTTCCTAGATGATCTCTAGGTCGCATAAAGTAAATAAATAAATAAACACACACAAAAACAAAAAAAAAAAAAAAAAAAAAAACAAAAAAAAACAAAACAAAAATTATTAACAATAAGATGAAAGTTGGAAAGAGTGTACCATATGTGAAGAATTTCACATAACCAGCAAACCTCTGACCAAGGGGATCTCTGTACTCTTTGACCAGCCGCTCCCGGCAACGGCGCCAATTTGTTCGGACCAATTTGTAAAACCCAAGGGAGGTGTCGTATAGCAGTGTAGCTCGGAAGTCCGAGTGTCGTATCCACAGAGAGCAGTGTAAAGATAACAGAGCTGAAATTATGATTGAAAAGTAGATTTATACAAGATTTGATTTCAAGAAAATTCAATTGATTAAAACACTAAGGCATTGGGGTTCCACTTTTAACATAAGCATGCAACTCTTAGTAATTTGATCCACAAAATATTTTCCAATGTAGTTGTTCAAAATAATTAAAGCTCTTTTTAATTTCCTTTAGAAGTATTCTAAGCATAACTTGTACCATTGGCAACAAACTATCAAAAAATAATCTTAATCAAAATTCTATTAAACTTTAGTAATTCTCTTCTCTTTTAAAAGCATGAAAGTTTTTACTACACAATGGGAAAAACATGATTGAACCCATGAAATAGATTATCAAACATTCATCAATTAATTAAAAAGAAAACTACAAATTCCATTTGAACAAAAACTACAAATTCACATTAAAGCTTAAATTTGGATCAAACTAATAAAAATTACACACTTATATTAAAAGCTTTCTCCCTAGCCTTAGCTAGGGAGTTAGTTCCCCATAATAAAATTAAACTAAAAACAGAAATTAAAACTTAGAAAGATATGGAGGAAGGAGAGAAAGCTCAAGTTGTGAGGCTTGGTGTGATTTTCCATCTGCAGAAATGCTCTATTTATAGGAATGGGAGCTGCTCTTTGTTGCTTCAATTGTATCATACTTGATTAAACTATTATCCTATCATGCCATTGCCGTAGCCTTCCTCTTCTTTAATTCTTCAATTGATGCTCCACTTACCTTGTTTATTCACTCTAGTGCTGGCAGCACCCTCCAAATCTCCATCCTTATTAGTTTGGCTGCCACACTTCAATGCTTTTGTTTTATTAATATCAATGCCATCACCACTTCTTCCTTTGATAAATCTTCTTTGGCAAGTGCTGATCTTCTTGCTGCCATTTACCTATTAGCTTTCATTTGTTTATTTGTTCTTTCAACAAATGAGTTGCGTATGCCATGACACCATATGCTAGTAAAACACAAACTTTCTTTCCATTTGCAGCAGCCACCCTTCATTTCCTTTGACTGGTGCATTCATTTCTTCTTGTCATTTCCTTTATGTTTTGGTGCGGCACTTCACTCTTCTTTTCAAAATCCAATAGTAATTGCTGCACTTATTATTAACTTGCTGCAAATCTCACCAAGAGCCTACGAAGAAAAAGTAGTAATTTTAATTTCCAATACTTTTATTAGCATAATGCCCAAATTTATAAAAACCAATCTTTAGCCTAAATAGCTCAAAATCAAATAAATTACAGCACTAACAAATATATATTTAGGGATAAAACTTGTAATAATTATGTGCTCATCATGCAACCCATATGTATTATGACGCGTCTAATGAGTCGCAGATTTATGAATTACGGTGTAAAGCAACCCGTATTACTCAACGAGGTCACGATATTGCGTCTTACTTTGGTGAGCTTAAGAGCGTTTGGTTGAAACTTGACCGTTGTCGTCCAATCAACATGAAGAGCCCTTATGATGTGAAGATTCGAACATGCTGAGATCCAAAAAGACCTTATTTATGATATTCTTGCAGGTCTAGATAATGAGTTTGATAAAATTAGAGGAGATTTGTTGAGATTGAGTCCATTGCCCAAATTGGAGGAGTCGTTTGATTTTGTTTGTAAAGAGGCCCAACACGGAGACGATGCTTAAGAAGGATGGAAAGACTGAGTCCTCTGTAGTAATGGTTTCCAAAGCCCCTGTTGCTAGCTTTTCTTTACCTCGTCCATTCGCTGAGGAAAAAGACAACATGCATTGCACCTCCTGTAATGGAACCCGTCGTCCAGAGGCCACATGTTTTCACAAGAATGGGTTTCTGGAGTGGTTCCTTGAACGCCAGAAGCAATGCAAGGTAGCACAGGCGAAGAAGAAAAATAGCAGGAGCGGTGTAGTTGTTTTTGTCGCCATCGACTAGCCTTCCACCAACGTTACCTCGGGTATCTCAACCTCCCCCATAGCAGCTCCTTCTGTTGATGATTCTCTTATTGTTTTCTCTCAATTCTATCTTCCAAAAATTGCTGACTGCAAAGGTAATTAGGGCAAAGCTTTGGTGCTTTTTGACCAACGAGATATAGGTTGGATTATCTATTCAGGTGCTACTGATCATATGACCTATGATAATTTTTTTTTCATTCTATAACTACATCTACCAAAACAAGTGTGGTTACTGCCAATGGTGAATCTAACTCAGTCACTAGGGCTAGTTCCATCACTCTTACTCATACCCTCGTTTTACATAAAAGTTTACTTGTTCCTACTTTGTCCCATAATTTATTATTTGTTAGGCAAGCTATCGAACAGTTAGATTGTTGCGTGCTCATATTCTCTTTCTTTTGGTTGCTTTAGGATGTTCAGACCAAGGAGATCATTGGGCTTGGTACTAAGAGAAGGGGCTTTACTATGTGGATGACATTGCACCGGGTCATGTCCATCAAGTTCGGGGCGTTGTCAATGAGAAGTATAAGAAGATTTGATTATGGTATCGGCAGTTGGGTCATGTTTCCTTTGGTTATTTGTAGTATTTGATTCCATCTTTATGTAGTGGAGTAAATTTTTTTGATTTTCAATGTGGGACTTGTATTCATGCGAACAGTAGCCAAACTTTTTATCCACCTAGTTTGAATAAAAGCACATCTTCTTTTGATTTAATCCATTTAGATGTTTGGGGTCCATTTCAAATTACTACTGTCTTTGGTGTTCGGTGGTTTGCGATCTTAATTGATGATTGCACTCAGTTAACTTGGCTTTATGTTATGAAGCATAAAAGTGAAGTTGGTTCTTTATTCAAGAATTTTACCAGATGATTCAGACTCTATATTCTTGTTCGATTAAAGCTGTTCACTCCAATAGTGGAGAGGAATTTGTTAACCACATAGTTGTATACTTCTTCACTGAAAAATGCATTCTTCTTGAAACTACTTGTTCTCATACTCCATAACAGAATGGTGTGGCTGAACGCAAAAATAGCCATATTCTTAAGACTACCCGAGCTCTCCTAATTTGGGGGCGTGTTCCTCAAACCCTTTTAGACCGAAGCTATTCAATATGTTGTTTACCTTCTTAATCGTATGCCTTCACGTGTTTTGGGTTTTAAAACCCCAATCCAGACATCGGTTGCTTATGTTCCTGTTTGTTCTCACCTTAATCTCACTCTGCGCATTTTTGGTTGTGTGAAATATGTCCATCTCAAAAAATCTCATAGGACCAAGGTGGATTCGTGTGCACTCTGATGTGCCTTTGTGGGTTTTGCAGCTCAACAAATGGTTATTAGTGTTACCATCCCTCTAATCGCAGATTTTATGTTACCATGGATGTTACATTTGTGGAGAACAAGATGTTTTTTCTGTTAGACATGCCCAATCATGTTATTCATGGGGGAGAATATAGTAAATGAAGCACATAATTGATTTGAGGTGGAAATAGCAAAAACCAGTGCGTTGGAACACGGTCCAACTGAGCAAAGCAGGTGTTGGCCCAAACAGCAGGTTGCCGACCAATCCAGTTGATCCGAATAGCCCAGCCGAACTGGACATCAACGATCCCAAATTGGACAACAACAACCCCCTTCTCTTGAACATACTTGCTCATGCTCCACTGAACATCCCTGAGGTAAGTCCTTTGGAACCCAGTACTTCTTAAAATATTGTTGAATATGTGAAAAATTACTTGAACGAACAAACATGGGAATACCACCATACAGGTTTTCACCAAAAGGCAAGGCGAAATATGCCATTGCTGATTATGTCCCTACACATAGATCGTCTCCTCAAGTTAAAGCATTTGCCAGTTAGATGAAAGGAATTACAATTCCTAATAAATTGGAAGAAGCTTTGCAAGACCCAAAATAGGTGGAAGCAATGAATGTGGAGATGAAAGCCTTGTAGAAGAATGGAACATGGGAAATAGTTCAGCAACCTGAAGGAAAGAAACTTGTTGGATGTCGATAGGTGTACATAGTTAAGCACAGAGCTGATGGCACGATTGAAAAATATAAAGCAAGACTTGTGGCCAAGGGGTTTACGCATACATATGGAATAGATTATCATGATACGTTTGCTCTAGTGGAGAAAATGAATATTGTGCGTGTTCTATTATCTTTAGCAACTAATTTTGATTGGCCTCTCAAGCAATTTGATGTGAAGAAAACCTTTCTACGTGGAGATCTAGAAGAAGTGTACATGGACATGCCACCTGGTTATGGGATGTCTAATAACAATGGGAATGTGTGTAGACTTCGAAAGGCTCTTTATGGATTGAAATAGTCTTTGCGAGCATGGTTTGGGAGGTTTCCTGATGCAATGAAGAAGTATGGATATCACCAAGGTAACTAAGATCATACCCTATTTATCAAACGTAGGGGTGGTAAAGTTATTTTGCTGATAATCTATGTAGATGATATGGTTGTTACTGGTGATGATATTGAGGAAATGGAAATTACAGAAGCACTTAGCCTCAAAATTTGAGATGAAGGACTTAGGGGCTTTGAAGTATTTTTTGGAATCAAAGTGACTCGCTTTGCTACTAGTATATGTCTCTCTCAAAGGAAGTGTGTTCTAGACCTATTGACAGAGATTGGTATGTTAGGGTATGTACGAGCCGAAACCCCTATTGTGCAAAATCATCACCTAGCAATCTATCTTGATCAAGTGCCAACAAACAAGGAGAGATATCAGAGGTTAGTGGGAAAATTAATTTATCTTTCACAGACTATACTAGACATCGCATGTGCAGTTAGTGTTGTTAGCCAATTCATGCATTCTCCTAATGATGATTACTTAGTAGCATTTATGAGTATTTAAAGTTATTTGAAGAAAGCTCAGGCAGAGGCTTGATAGTTATAAAATTTGGACATTTGGATGTCAAAGGTTATATAGATGCAGCTTGGGCAGGCAATATAACATATAGATGTTCTACATGAGGTTACTTCATTTCGTTGGGGGTAATCTGGTTACATGGCGCAGTAAGAAGCAGAATGTAGTGGCTCGATCTTCAGCTGAGGCAGAATACAGGGTTGTGGCACATGGAGTTTGTGACCTTCTTTGGCTAAGGATACTCCTGTCTGAAATTGGTTTTCTAATCGGTGCATATTTATATATCATTTTGTACTATTCTAACTTATGATTTGATTATGTTTTTGAATTAAACTTGTGCTTTTAATAAATTTTGTGTTTGTTTCAGTGTAATAAGCTTGAGACTCATTAAATGCATTTTGGAGACAAGTTAGCTCAAAACGGTGTCTGCAGATCAGTCAAATTCACGAATTGGACTGTACTTGCTCAGGATGAACCAGATGTTGAGCCCTATATCATTGGAAAGATGCAGAAGTCTAGTTTTTGGAGCATTTTACGGTTCATGATTCCGAGTCTCCTAGAGGAAGTTATGCATGTTTTGGCAGCTTAAGGTCAAATTCAGCAGCATCTGCGTTCCTGGGCCAAAAATGACATTTGAAGATCTTTCCGATTTTTTCTTGAGTTGGGCTGCATATTCTTGGAAAGATAATTCAAAGGGTTTGAAGATCCAGATTTTTCCAAATTTTCTAGAAGGGAAACAAGCCTACAAGCTGACTGCAATGCATTATCAATTCCAATATATTTTCAGCAGTCAACTTGCAAGGCCCAAACTGTACACTTGTACTACTTAGATGAGAATACATTCTTCATAAACATTGTTCCAATGGGTGTCTATTATGACATATCCAAATTTGAGCCCCATTGGATACAGATTGAAACCTCAGGCCTTCCTACACCAAGCCTGGTTCAGAAGAATCGTTTTTTCCAGCAACCAAAAGAAATCCCACATGGGTTGGCAGCAAAAGGCAGCCACAATTGAACACATTTGAAATCCCATGTGAAGAAAGCTTGAGGTGCAGCAAAAGAAGTATGTGATTGAATTGATTCCAAACACACTAACATAGACAAGATGAAGTGGGAGTTATGGATTGTATTAAAAGAGGAATGGTGGTGTTGGAATTCATCATGTTGTTCCTCCCTCTTAGCTCTATAAATAGAGAAGTCTTCAAGCTTCAAAACACATCCCCAAAGGGGGGAGCTCTCAAACACTTCTCTGGAGCTTCCCTCCATTCTCTCCCTCAAATTCTCTTAGTTTCTCTTTCTAGTTTTCAATTGTTGTAATGAAATCTTTGTGCTGAAATTCTCCTTAAGTTTTTCTTAGTTCCACTTTACTTTTCATTGTTATGTAAATTCTTTTCTTTAGTTTCAAATTTGATTAGTTTTCAAGTTTCAATTATGGTTTTTGTTCTTATTCATTATTTTTATAAGTTAATATACTAGTTTGAATGATTGATCACCATTTAGGCTTGCATGTTAGCTATCTTGGTTTAAATTAAGAGTAGACACCATGCTTTAATTCAAATTGAACTATGAATAGGAAGAGTATGTATGGACATTCGACAACAGGGATTAGATACATACTTGGTTGTTTAAAATGTTCTTCTATGCTTAATGGATTCCTAATGCTTAGTTTAGGTTAGACAACAGATGATCAAATTAGGGAATTAGGAATACAAGGTTAGGACCAAACACCATGGCTTAATCATACTTTAGCTAGAATCAATCTGTTAATCTAATTGAACTTGGGAACTTATCTGCTTGAGTTATTTTCTTTTCTTTCTTTCTTTCTTGTTTTTCTGTTTTGTGTAGGAAAATTGAATTGGATTATTCAATCACCAATCCTTGTGGAATCGACCTCGCACTTACATATGCTATACTACCGAACGGCTTGTGCACTTGCGAGTATCACAAGTTGAGAATGCAACTGAATCCATTTTGGTGCAGCTGAATCGACACAACATTTTCCACCCAAGAAAGTCTTGGAGCTTTACTGTGACAATTAAGCATGTTGAAGTGGATAGGAATTTTATCAAGGAAGAGCTAGTAGACAAGCTAATTGATATACCATTTTTAAAGTTAGAAGAACAGTTGGCGGATGTCATAACACGTGCAATGTCGGCAAAGATTTTTCATGACTCACTTGACAAGTTCAAATAATTAAGTTCAATATGAAAGAACTAAGCACATTGAAGTGGATAGGCATTTTATTAAGGAGAAGCCGATATACAAGCTAATTGATATACCATTTGTAAAGTCAAAAGAACAGCTGGCGGATGTCTTAACACATGCGGTGTCGGCAAAGAGTTTTCATGACTTACTTAACAAGTTGGGCATATGAGATATCTACGCACCAACTTGAGGGGGAGTGCTGGCGTGAGCCATGATTCAGGGATCATGAGATCCTAATTAGCTTAGAATAGCTACCTAGTTAGGATTCCTTGTAGGAAAAGTCAACTTGTACTTGAGGGATCCTAATTAGCTTGTTTGAGGGACACCCTTGTATAGGGCCCACTTTGATTTGTATTTCACTAATCCAAAACGTTTATTTTGTACATTCAAAGATCATCTCTACAAAAAAATCACTTGAATATGATATTTTAGTACTTTCTTGAAGCATTGTGTTCATTGATATTTTAGGGCACAATTGGAGGTCGAAACGGTTTCCGATTTGTCTAATTTTTTGCAAGGATAATCTATGAATATAGACTTAAAAAATAGATGGTTTGGATCTTTGAAAAAAAATTAGTAAGGGACCCTAAATGGTGTCTTTCGAATTAAATTATTTGATGGATTCCTTAATAGAAGGGGACTATATATATACGCACTATGTTTTTGACACAAGTTTTGACACAATTTTATAACCTTTGGATGCAAGCACTTTCAACGGTTAAGATTACATGTGATTTCACTATTTAATTTACAAATTAATGAATAATAAAATATTAAACTCCGCCCCACCCCTCCCCTTCTCCTCCCTTTTTTTTGGCCAAACTTCCCACTTTTCTAGGTAACTTTAATGTGCCAATAAAAATCACTATCTCCTCAATAAAATTTGCAATAAACAATAATTAATCTCATTCTTCTCAGAAACAATCCAACTTAATTCAATCAAAAAACAAGAACAAAAAAGAAAACTCAGATCTATCTATCACATGGAAAGTCTTGGAGCACCAACGGCGGGTTTATAAGCTTTGTCATGTTTCTGTTCTCAATTGCTTGAGAACAAGCAATATAAAGTCTAAAGACACATGCTTTGTATTGGCGGCCATGAATGGGTTTATGAGGTTCCCTTTTCTTTAACTTTTTGGCTGGGGCTTGTTGCATTCCTAAAAGGACACAAATTAATGTGCAAACAACCAATTAAAAATACCCGCAAGTGCATGAATCTAAAGAAGTATAGATTATGTAAGTACGGGGTTGATCCCATGAAGAACTTGTCGGCTTCCTATAAGTTCTAGTTTGAGTACGTAAAGAGCACTTATTTAACACACCACAATGCACACATGCAAATTTGAAACTAAAAATGGGTAAAGAAATGTAAAAGAAACAAACAAACAAAAAAAAACAATAGTGCTGAATCGTTTTCTCTGTTTCTTCAGTTTCGACCTCTGTCCAGTTTTTGACCTATAACTTTCCAACCGTACGTCCAAAATTCACGTTCTTTATACGGTTGGATTCAGCACAGAAAATGGAAGAACACAACGCGGACCAAAAGTCCAAAAACATTACGGAAACAAATAAAATTTAGTAACAAAGACACACCACGTGTCGAACACACAACTCACACACACATTGGGGGGGGGGGGGGTTGATTTGTTTCAAGTGACCTATTTCTATTGCAAGAAAGTAAATGGACTTTGAATTTAAATGAGAATGGCAGAGATGAATTATCAAAGAGTGGAATTAAAATGTAACAAACACTAGGGTTTCGGAATCCACCCTAAACAATTCTACCCATGTTCATGAATACTCAAGTGATGAACTCTAAATGTATTGATGAAGATGTTCGCAATCAAGACCATGAGTCGTGGCTCAAGACGCATTGATTCTCTCTAATATACGTAAAGTGCATGGTTCGTGCTACAATACTTGTGCCCTCCTCATAACCGAACCTAGGTATGGTTCGTACTTCGATTCAATTACAAGGAAAACCCATTAAGTTCAAAGAGAATATGAACATCACAAGAATCCTAATAGCATGGTGTTTACATTAGGTATTCAAGAAACCAATTCACATGGATGGTTCTTACTCCATCCATCTATTGCTTAGGAAAACATGAAGATACACATAATCCCAACAACCTCAAGAAGCATGCTTTCAAAGGTGATCAATCAAAGAAGAACATACATCAAGGATAGATTAATTTGGTGAATTGGAATTCATCAACAATATCTAGAAATTCATACGCTCAAGCATCAAAACAATAAGGTATTCATGTTTAGGGCTTCAACCTAAGCCCTAACTATGGAGTTTAGTTGCTCATACTTGTGCCAAATACAAATTCAAAATAAAATTAGAAAGAGTTTACAGATTTTGAGAAAATGGTGAAAGCTTGAAGTCTTCAATGGTGGAAGTCTTCTTCTCCACTTTGCTGGCTTTCTCCTTGCTCCAAGCTCTCCAAAATCTGCTCTCTTTGTGTAGAATGATAGAATGAATTGATTTTCCACGTTCAAAACCTCTCCCACTTCAGATTGCCTTTCCCTTTTGCTTCCCTCTCTCCTCCTTTCCAGCTTTTACTTTTAGTATAAAACTCATTCTTTCCTCTAAAGCATTTGTCCATTGTCCCCTTGCCATGATGAACCCTTGACTTCACAAAGATGCCAAATACTTCAGAAAATATCTCATTTACAAAGGTAATTCCTTGTTACCAAGAGTTATGGTAACAAGAAAAATCAAGTGACACATTAGAGGTAAAAGCTGGACAAATTCGGATTTCCAGAGGTGTGGTAACATGCTGGATTGGTTAGATAGGAAATACTTGTCCAATGGAGCTCAAATTTGGATATGTTGTAGTTAGCATCCATTTGAACAAGTCTCATGAAGATCATGACCTCATCCGAGCACCAGAGCATGTTGATCCCAGGCCAAGAAGTTGACCTACGAAAATGAACAAAAACATAATTTATAACCAATAATGCACTTTTAGCTCATTTTCATTCCAACCAAGGTAAAATCTAAGAAAACACAAAAAGGAAGTAAAAAGCCATAAAATGTCAAAACTAACTCAAAATAGTGGGTGAATTGGAACCGAACATAATTGACAACAGAAAGTTGGTTTTCCCAACTGTGAATGCAATTGCATGTTGTCTGTGCAATTACCTAGTTTTTGTTGGCAAATTGAATGTCGTGAAATGCAATTACCTAGTTTCTGTGGAACCGAACATAATTGACAACAGAAAGTTGGTTTTCGCAAACTGTGAATGCAATTGCATGTTGTGTGTGCAATTACCTAGTTTCTGTTGGCAAATTGAATGTCGTGAAATGCAATTACCTAGTTTCTGTTGGCAAATTGAATGTCGTGAAATGTTCTCAACACCATGACAATCAAATAATGCACTTTTAGCTCATTTTCATTCCAACAAAGGTAAAATCTAAGAAAACACAAAAAAGAATTAAAAAGCTATAAAATGTCAAGAACCTACTCAAAATAGTGGGTGAATAACATGAAAAATCATGTATAAAAATGAACCGAACATGGCTCTAATATGTTATTCAATTATCCTCAGTTTGGGATTGGTATATAAAAAAAAAATCATCTTTGTTTTGTTTTTGCTATGATTTCCTCTTTATGTTGTAACTATTCGCCAAAATCTCATTCCTAATTGCAGTGATCTCTAATAGGAAACCTATAATCTAAGATGTATAGATTAAAAAGATTCACATAGCATTTTAGTTTTGTAAAAGTGGGCTTCTCTTAATCATTTCTTGGGATTTAACTTAATCGTCATTTTAATCTGGAAGCATTTGAAGACAAATCTTATACATGCATTCATGATGCATGTGAAGATTCATGTAAAGTCTGATAAAATTTTACTCATCCTGGCTCCCACTCTCTTCTCTATGTGCTAAAAATGTCATCTTTAGGCTCTAAGAAAAATGATATGAACCATAAAAACCTTCATGAACACTCTTCCTGATCAAAACTTTGTCCTACTTTCCTTATGTTTCAAGTTTGAGTATTTTTTGGTGGATAGTTTCAAGTTTGGGTTGCAGATGAAAGAGGAGGATAAGGAGAATGGGGAAGGAAAAAATTTCCCCGTACAGTGGGAAATAAATGATTTTTTCATCTCACAATTGCAATTTTCTTATAGGAGAATGTGAAAATATAAATGAAGAGAGAGAAAATAGAGTGGTGAATTTAATTAAAATTAATTTCAGTTTATAATAATTTAAAAAAGAAAGAATTAGTTTAGATTTAATCTCATCCATTGATAGTCGATTAATCTAAAGGTGTGAAATTTGTGTCAAAACTTGTGTCAAAAATATAGTGCCACAGGTCTCCTGGCGACGATTGCTTCAACAACCCTCTTATCTCCATTTCCTTTTATCTTGAGGCTGTAGCATACAGTTCTGGACAGATGACCCCACGTAAGGGACCTAGTGCTCTTACGAAGTCATGGCACCTTCTACGGTGCACCTGGTGTATCCATGCTCCATTTGTTGTTTATGAAGCATGTGCAGTGCACATGCCAATTGAGTTGTAAAAAAATTAAAAGAAAACCTGCTATAACAGGTGGAGGTAATCAGTTTGTTATGTGATATTTTAGCACGGTGCTCTCCAAAACCCAAAAAACTCTACTGCTGAATATTTCAGCGCTGCTCTTCAAAACCCAAAAAACTCTACTGCTAAATATTGCGATCTCCTCCATTGGTATCTCCTGCAGTGGTTGTCAATTGTTTCCTAAGGGTTAAAACATTGGGTATCAATTGATTTGAAGCTTTCTAAGGTTAGCGAAGTCATCCCCTCTAAATCCAAATCCTTTGATGTCCTTGTCTCCTTAGGTTAGGACAAGGGTAAAGAAAAAATGATTGTAGAAAATTCTTTTAAAGAATATATGAGTATTCCTTTATCGATCATTGAAAATAATGATATCGAAAAATCACCACATATTTTGGCTGAAAAGTATTTAAGGGATCATCTTCCCCCCTTGAATAAGCCTCGTATATTTTATGAACAAATACTGATTGAAACAAAATCAGTTCATATTGTACACATGCACCAAAATGATAATAGAAATATGATCGCCTATATATATATCCTCTTATTACATTATATTATGGGGAATGCTAGCAACCTTCTCTCTAACCTTCTCCTTTGGACATTTTCCCTTTGTTGCTTGACACATGTCACTTTCCTTACACATAAAACAATGTTTTTAATTTCAAAAAAACCAATAATTTTATTTCCATATTTGCCTTTGATTGAAGCTAAATCGTCTTCTCTTTGCTTTATCTTTCAGAAGGGGCCTACCTTTTCAACTCTCAACCACAAAACTAAAGCGTCCATTCCATTGGCTGATGCAGAAGAAGAAGAAGAAGACCGAAGACCGAAGACCGAAGACCGAAGACCGAAGACCTGCTTGTGTATTTGATTATAATAATAAACTTGTCATCGTGCAGGCCCCATTGACTTGACTCGCACACTTTTGATTGGGTAATGCAACGTTTCATTCATCTGTGATTGGTTGGTTTGGGTTCAATTTACAAAGTCAACATAATCTTTCTCTTTCCCGTTTGACGGGGAAACACTATTCAATTCATACAGTCCCGATCTCTCTGACCACAGGGGTCCAAGAGATTTGTGATCACTCACCGTTTGATGTAAATTCAACGGTTCACTCACTCTTGCATTCCTTTTAAGAAACCTTTTTGAACCATTGGATTAATATCCAACGGTAGGTGACCACAATTTCTTGGACTCCTGTGGTCAAAAGATTAGAACTGTCAATTCATAATTAAACTTTAAAATTTTAAAAACAGACACTTGGAGAAATAAAATATCAATCACAATTATTCAATCATTGTTTAGCTTGAGTCATCTAATATGAAAACAAACACCAAATTCTTCCTTGTTTAGGCTTCTATGATGTTCCACAAGACTATGCACCCACAACTTTTTATCTCTGGTATTCAAAAAGACTTCCATGAAACAGAAAAAAAAAAAAAAAAAAAAAAAACCTATTTTGTTGTATCCGACCAATAATACTATTACACGTGTAATAACACTTTCACTTCCAAGTGACATAACATTATTGGTTGGGACTCTGCAATTAAGTTTTTTTACCCCCTTAAGCAGGAAAGATTTTTAATTTTGTATCAGTTAAAAAAGCACTACAATTCGTATTCCTATTCCTAGTGGGGTAATGAGAATAATTAGTTTTGATGAGATCATTAAAAGTAACAACGAATGTCAAATTACACCACTCCACTAGTACATAGCTCGGGTCAAATTGACGGGGCCTGGCACTGTAGGGCCTAACAAAACCTAACCTTCAAGACATGAACCGTTCCAAATTAGGATTTTTCATCATTTCAGTTACGCCGTCGTATCAACATGTTTGTAGTCTATAAAATGTGCATTTATCATGTTATGTTATACATGGCATTAAATTTTGTACATGGCACACATATTTATCAACTCTTTTGTAATGTTTTATCAACTCAACTCTCTTGTTAAGTAAAAATTAATAATACCACATGACTGGTGTCAACTCTCAAATCTTAGCATCCTACAAATGTCCAACTCACCAATCTCCATGATTCTGTTCACAAGTCAATTATTCTCCAGTATCATAATTAATTTAAAATTATCTTCCTTTTCACCGAATCTTACCCTTACAGGCCCAGTACGAATCATTTCATCGGTTTCATACTATAATCCCTCATACTAGTACGGGTACGAATGAACTATCCATTATCGTACTGTAAACCGCTTTATACTTTTTATAATAAGAAAAGCTAAAGTAAAATTAAAATAAAAAAAAAAGAATTGAGCACCCAATACTGTAAACCGTTTTGCCCGCGCCGCGTGCTAGCAAAAGCGTGCGCCGTCAACTTCCGTCGCGTTAGCGGCGGAGGGAATCTCAAAGTGCCAGAGCCTCCCCATGGCCTTAACCAAGTACTTCCTGCACAGGAACTCCTCCGCATACACCTTCTCCACCCTCCGATTCACATCGTGCAGGAACACGTGCGTCACACCAGATCCCTGCCTCCTCCTCGCCATCACAGCTGCCGAGAATATAGCAGCCATCCGCCCCGGCGCCTCCGGGAAATACCCGCGCGGCGCGTCGATCATGATCAGGTCCCACTCCCTCTCGTACACCTCGTCCGGCAGGTTGTTCAGCGCCAGCCTGCACTGCGCGTTGCCACGCAGGACCGCCTCCGACGGAGAACACGACGGTTCGGATCCGTACGAGGAGAGGAGATCGTCCGCTTCCTTGAGGTGCGTGCGGTAGCGCACCGTCTGCGCCTGGAGATGCGGCGCGTCCTTGAGGACGGTCTGGACCCACTTGGGGTCCTCCTCCAGGAACAGCGTCGTGCCACGTGGATTGAACGACGCCCACATTTGCGAGTCGAAGCCGAGACCGAACACGAGGAAGTTACACGGCGCGCGAGCCTTGACGACCTCGAAGGAGACGCCGATCTCGCCGCGCGATTGCTGCGGGGTCTGGCGCGAAGTGGCGTAGTGAAGAATGGCTTTGAGCTGGATCCCCGTCGGCGAGTAGTTCTCGTCTACGGGGCGGAGAAATGTGGGGCCAGCGAGCGAGCAAAGCATGGAGGTCCCCACGCGGCTGAAACTCGAGATGACGAGCCCGACGCCGATGAGGATAAGCAAAACGACGGCGAGGAACCCGGGCCTCTCCGATAAAGAACTGCGAACCTTCATTTTTCAAAATATATTATCAATAACTTTTATAATTTAATAAAAAAAAGAAAGGAAAATGTCTCGAATAATGTAAATAAACTGGAATTTAGGATTTGGCGATTGAGGAGGGGCTTTGGGTTATGATATATAAAGTTGGAGAATGTGAATGAGAGACTCATAGAGAGGGGGCGAAGGTTAATTTAGATAAAGATTTTGAAAGTAACAACACCTCTGCTCTACATTAATTAAATACGATATGCACGTTTTCACAGTAAAACATGTCTTGTCTGGTCTGGCTTTGGGTGCGCAAAAGTTGACGAAGCTTTGATATTTTTCCATCATCAGTTTTGAAATGGCGACTCAGAAATGGGCACGTGGACTTGCTTTATCCCCATACTGTGCTGCTACTACTGCAAGTTCAAATTCAGACAAAGGCGGACGAACACTAACGGATCATAATTTTTTTAGCAAGGTGCAATATTGACTAAGTGTGAAAAATGATTTTTCGGAATAATTATTTTTTCAAGATAATTTTTGGCGGCTTTTGTTCCTTACACATCAAATAAGAAAACTTGATTTTATGAGATTTTAGTATTGTTTGTACCATATCTAATCCTCCACTCATCTATTGACACGTGGATCACTTAAACTCCCCAACAATCAGCATCGGTTACCGATGATATTGTCTAGAAGCAGCAAAAGATCGCTCCAGGCCTAACACAGCCTACAATCGGTATCCCTATCCGATTCTCCAGAGAATCAACTTTGAAGCACCCGCCCGGAAATATCTAAGGACTCGTGTCAACCTCATAGGGCCCTCCCACGAGTCCCACATCGAAAGTGAGTACTAGGAGCATACAAAATGCCTTCTATAAATAAGCCACTTCACTACAATACTGGGGTAAGACTTTTCAGCTTGACTTTTATACTTCTATATAGTCAACAGGCAAGAGCTCTTATAAACAAACTTACTTTGGCATCGGAGGGTCTTAGGCTGGTTCCAGGCTTCCATAGACCTCACGAGCTTCGCTCATCTTCTATTAGGATCAGCATCCGAGGACAGGAAGGATCTGCATCCAACACTCAATCGATCTCTGATCGTCCATCCCACTTGTAAGTTGCACTCATCTCTATCTGTTCAAGTTTTAGTGCCAACAGATGGCGCCGTCTATGGGAATCGCTTATCGATTAACCCATATCTCAAAACTCCAAACTCTAGACCAAAAAATGAATCCATCATCGGCCCTCCCCACGATGGACCGATCCTCCTCGGCACAGGCGGCGCGACCGCATCCTGCTCCCGCCTCAAACACCCCGAACAGAAACACCTGTCGGCAAAGTACTATAGAGGCTCGCATGGAAACTCTACAACGGGAAATAGCGAAAATGCAGGAACACAACAATATCCTCGCCTCCAAACTTGATGACACCCAGAGGCAGCTGCACGATCAGCAAACACACTCAACCCAACTGGAGAAAGGTCTGGAACGAACCATGCGGCTTCGGCAGGAGAAGTCATCCAGCGTCCCAGGCAGCCCCGTGCTCAGGACAAGGGAAAACAACAAGCCACAGGAAAGCCATCTGCCTCCCGAAGACCTGATTGTACCCTCCCGAAGGCCCGTCATCGGAGTACCGAGTCTACTCCGACTCCGCGATCGAATCAATGAGCAGCGTAAAGAGCGACGGCCTTCACCCATTCAAGTCCGAGCCAAACTTAATGATCAACGTCTGGAGTCCCTCGGACCGAAGTCCCCATAGCGCCGAAGACACGCGGCGATCGGTGTAGAAGAGACTGACGAATCGGACTACGTTCCAACCTCGCCAGGCACCACAACCTCGCGCCGATCGGCAGGCTCATCACGAGAGCACCAAAGTCGCCGACCAAGTAAAGAGTATGATCGTCACAAAGAGGCGGAAGGCAGAAACCCCAGCCGAACGGCGGGTCAGGACACAAAAGGGCACATTGCCGGGGAGAGACGGAGACCGAGCGCTGGAACACTTCGGTGACGACCTTCCCCCAACCGATTAGACCCTTCGCCTCCTCCTCCAGAAGATGAATCAGATCGAAAACGAACAAAACCAAGCTCGTACGCCAACATGGGGAAAGGTCAGGAGGGACCGTTCACCGATCGAATTCGGACGTTTAAACACGAAAAAAGAAATTCAAGCACTTCGAATATCGTTCTACTCAGGGGTGGAAGACCCCGTAACTCATATCCACACCTTTCAATCAGCGTTGGGATGCAAGGGGCTCACCGGACGAGGGCCAATGCTTACTATTCCCTTCCACCCTGGACCGGAAGCTGCATTGAATTGGTTCTTCCGATTGGAGCCAGGTACGGAGACTTTTCGAATCAGCTGAAGCAGACATTCCTCAACCATTTTATGATTCAGACCGATCGCCTGTACTCCGCCGATGATCTCTATACCGTACGGCAACGGGAGGATGAGCCACTAAGGGAATACGCAGCTAGATTCAGCAACGAATATTTCCGATGTCCGGAAACGGGACGATAGAGCGGCCTTCGGTGCCTTTAAAAGTGGCCTCCGATCGTCTCAGTTTCGCTATCTGGTCCATAGCAGCAACTGGACCAGCTATGCGGAGTTGATGAAACAGGCAGCCATCCATGCCAAAGCCGAGCATTTCAACGCAAAGGATCGGCTTCAGCCCCATCCACCGAAGCTGTACCGACCGATCGGCCTCCCCCAAAATTACGAACGATTCCCAGCGAATCGGACAGTGAATCTTGCTCCATACCGAACGGCACCCCCCGCCTCTACTCCTTACGAAGGGAGAAACAAACGAAAGGACAACTTCAGGGATCGGCAGGACAGCAATAAAAGGGGGGCGGGCACGCTGGAGGCGAAGTGGTTTCGGCAGTCGGAAGAAAACCCAGCCCGTAGAAACGTTCACTTTGCTCAATACAACCTACGAACACCTCCTTATGACAGAAGGTCCAATGATACCGAAGCCAAACAACCGGAAGCTCCCCTGGAGAGCGAAAAGACACCGAGTCTTCTGCCGATACCACCAGGACAACGGCCACGATACAGAATCGTGCATCTCCCTTCGAAAGATTGTCGAGCGTCTGATCGACGAAGGCAGGCTGGATGAGGACTTAGGTGCGAAGGGAGGAACGGCCCATCCATCAACTCGGCAGATCAACATGATCAGTGGGGGGGCGCCCATTGCCGAAGCAAGCAACTGTTCCACAAAAAACTACGTCCGTGCCGTTCGGCATCCCCAGACACTCAGCGTAGAGGGGGGCGCAATGACAAGATTCGGCGAATCGGCTGGGAACCTATTACCTTTTCTGAAGAGGAAGAGCGAGGCATCATCTTCCCCCACTCCGATCCTATGATCATACGAGCCGATGTTTCAGAACTTCGATGTGGGCCGAATCCCTCATAGACACGGGAGTTCAGTCGATGTGTTGTTTGCTGACGCTTTCAACGCCCTCGGCATAGACCCTCAGCACCTAAACAAGGATATCACTCCCCTTCTAAGCTTCTCAGGTGACGTTGTGGAACCGATTGGCAGCATCCAGCTCCCATTGGCCATCGGCGCTATCCCAGGACGAACGGTCATCTACACTCATTTTTTGATAGTCGATTGCCCAACGGCCTACAGTGCCATCATCGGCCGAATGGCCCTCACCAAAATGAAAGCCATACTCTCACCACACATGCTCCTCCTCAAGTTCCCCACGCACGCTGGTGTAGGCCAAGTGCGAGGGGATCAGTTGAGTGCACGGATGTGTTATGTATCAGCAACAAAGGAATCGGCACGAGCTACGCTTGGCGAAGCATACTCAGCTTCTACAAGCTCTATGCCGAACGACAGGGGTCGGAGAAACCGGACGATCCCAGAAATGAGGCCGTTACACCATAAGCGCAACCTGTCGAGGAATTAGAATCAGTCATCCTTTCAGAAGCACATCCCAACCGAGAGGTTCGAATCGGCACTACTCTGAGTCCGGCACTACGGGCCGATTTCATCACCTTTTTGCGCGAAAATTCGGAGGTCTTCGCCTGGTCGTACAATGACATGCCCGGCATCGCCCCGAATGTCATCGCCCACAAGCTGAGCATTTGTCCCAGCTTCAAACCCATCAAACAAAAACGGAGGGCATACGACGCCGAACGGTACGAAGCGATGAGACTCGAAGTGGAAAAACTAAGGACAATCGGTTTCATCCAGGAGGTAACCTACCCTACTTGGTTGGCAAACTCGGTCTTAGTCAAGAAACAGGGCGGTGCCTGGAGAATGTGCCAGGACTATACCGATTTAAATAAGGCTTGCCCAAAGGACAGTTTCCCTTTACCTAGGATCGATCAGATGGTAGATGCCAGGCAGGCCACGAACTTCTCAGCTTCATGGATGCGTACTCAGGCTACAATCAGATATTCATGAGCCCTGCCGACCGCGAGCATACGGCATTCATCACCGACAAGGGGCTCTCCTGCTACAATGTCATGCCGTTCGGTTTGAAAAACGCGGGGCAACATACCAACGATTGGTCAACAAAATTTTCTCCGAACTCATCGGTACCTCGATGGAGGTTTATGTGGACAACATGCTAGTCAAGAGCAAAACGGCCGATTCTCACCTTCACAACCTCTCCCTCATGTTCAATGTCTTGAAGAAGTACAACATGCGCCTCAATCCAAGCAAATGCGCCTTCGGCGTCTCTTCGGGCAAGTTTCTTGGCTTCATGATTAGCCAACGGGGCATTGAGGCCAACCCTGAAAAAATCAAGGCATTACTCGACATGCAGATACCGAAGACACAGAAGGATATTCAGAGCCTCACCGGGCGTGTCGCCGCCCTGGCCCGGTTCATATCAAAAGCTACCGATCGATGCGCTCCATTCTTCAAAGCTCTTAAAGGAAGCAAACGACAGATTGTCTGGACTGCCGAATGCGACCTAGCATTCCAAGACCTCAAGGCCTACATGAGCAGGGCGCCCTCACCTGTCCACTCCTCTCCCTGCGAAGACCTCATTGTCTACCTTTCGGTTTCATCAACGGCGCTCAGTTCCGTGCTCATCCGCAAGCCAAACGGCATAGAACTACCAATTTTCTACACTAGCCACGCCCTCCAGGATGCCGAGATTCGATATCCCGAATTGGAGAAGCTCGCCTATGCTCTAGTTCTCTCGGCACGCAAGCTTCCGCCGTATTTTCAAGCACACAGTCTCACCGTCCTCACCAATCAGCCTCTGCGCCAGATACTACAGAAACCAGAGACATCAGGTCGGCTAGTAAAATGGGCCATCGAACTCAGCGAATTCGACATTCACTACCGTCCTCGGCCTGCCGAGAAGGGTCAAGCCGTAGCTGATTTCATCTCCGAGTTAACGGCAACCCACGAGGCAGATCCCGCAAATGTTGCTCCCGACCCTCCTTCAGCGACGCCAGTCGACCAGCCGACCGAAGGACTGTTTGATCCATCGATTCCTGTATGGACTCTCTATGTGGACGGCTCGTCCAACCGATAAGGCAGCGGGCGGGCTTAGTACTCAAAGCCCCTGATCAAACAACAATCGAGTATGCAATCCGATTCCAATTCCAGGCTTCCAACAACGAAGCCGAATACGAAGCCCTTTGGCTGGCCTTCGGCTGGCAAAGGAGATGGGGGCTAAACAGCTGAAGATATGCAGCGACTCACAGCTTATCGTTAATCAAGTACTCGCCGAATTCGAAGCCAAGGACACGTCAATGGCTGCTTACTGACACAAGCCCGCCGGTTGCTTCACCACTTTGCGGCATATCAAGTTCAGCAAATCCCTCGGTCCGAGAACAACCATGCCGATGCCCTATCACGCCTGGCTTCGCGATCGACGACAACATTGGTTGCCACGTGCCGATCGAGGTCCTCGCTCGGCGCAAGGCACTACGAAACAGGAAGTACATACCGTTCGGCAGGACCCAAGTTGGATGGATCCAATCCACGCATACCTCACCGATGGGAAGCTACCAGATGAAAGGGCGGAAGCTAAAACCCTACGCCGCCGATCGCGCGGTACCTAATTTTGAATCAGAATCTCTATCGGCGTGGTCACTCCTTACCACTACTGCGGTGTGTAACCCCACAACAAGGGAACTACATATTACGAGAAATTCACGAAGGTGCTTGGCGATCATTCTGGAGCCCGATCTCTGGCTTTCAAAACCGTGCGGCAAGGGTATTATTGGCCGACCCTTCACGCCGATGCTACCCAACTAGTCTGGAAATGCGATCATTGCCAACGTTTCGGCTCAATCCCAAAACGGCATGCCGAGCCGCTCACCCCGATTGTCAGCCCATGGCCCTTCGCTCAGTGGGGTTTGGATCTTATTGGCCCCATGCCCCAAGGAAAGGGGCAGCTTAAATTTGCCATCGTTGCCGTTGACTACTTCACAAAATGGACCGAGGTCGAAGCACTAGCAACCATCACCGCAGCCCGGGTCGAACACTTTGTATGGAAGAACCTTATTTGTCGGTTTCGGCCTCCCGAACGCGATCATCACCGACAACGGCAAACAGTTCGACTCCTCTCAGTTTCGGCACCTGTGTCAACGATTCAACATCAACTTATTCTTCGCATCACCAGCGCACCCGCAATCAAACGGCCAGGTAGAGGCTATCAATAAGATCATCAAAAAGACGCTGAAGAAGAAGCTCGGGCACAGCTAAGGGTGCATGGCCCGATCTACTACCAGAGGCTCTGTGGGCCATGAACACCTCGTACCGACGGTCAACTGGTGAAACACCATTTTCCCTCGCATTCGGTACCGAAGCTGTTGTACCCGGTCGAAATCAACGCACCCACGTGCCGAACGGCATCTTACACACCGGAGCAAAACCAGACGCTACTTACCTTAAACCTCGATCTCATCGAGGAACACGTTCAAACGCCCAGCTTCCGAAATGCTGCATACAAGCAACGGACTTCACGATACTACGATTCGCGCGTTAAGTGCCGATCGTTTAAAGTGGGGGACTGGGTCTTACGAAAGGTCTCTCTCGCCACAAAGGATCCCAAGGTCGGCACCCTAGGTCCTTCGTGGGAAGGACCTTACGAAGTCGTCACGGTCTCCGATCCGGTACCTACCGATTACGTGGCACCGATGGGACAGACCCTCGTCCATCCCTGGAATGTGGAACATTTGAAGTATTATTACAAGTAATCTGCTCTTCGGTTCCAACTTTCGCATTCTATACATACGGCATCAAAAGTCTAGCACTATGTTACGTACGGCATGCATACATAATAGAATGAAAGTTCAAAATAGTGCCGAATCAAAATAGACTTTGAAATAAAAGGCCATAAAAGGCCACTTGTCTTAACTGCCATTCGGCAGTAACAAAAATGTGTATATATTACAAACTTCAAAAAAAAAAAGAGTTTAACAAATCTAGGAGGAAGGGGGATCAGCTTCGGTCGACTCGGACTGGGCACAGCTGAGGAGGCTGGAGGATCGGCTTCGGCTGAAGGTTCTGCAGGAGGCGCACTAACAAGAGTTGGCGCGGGGTGACCACATTCCTCCTCACTACTGGAATCGGGATCGTCAGATTCGGCATCGGCATCCTCTCCCTTGTATGCCTCCACCATCTCTTCAGCCACCCCTTCCGGCAGCGGAAGCGGATCCCGGAGGAAGTTCAGGTTAAGCTTTTTGGCCTGCGTTATACCGTTTGAAACGGTATACCAGGTCCTCACACTGCTCCATCACCTCCTTATCCAGCATCCGAGTGAACGCCTCGGAGGATAGATAATCGGTGACAGCCTTCACCCTCGCCTCCCTCACCTCCTTGGCATGCGACCGTTCGGCCGCACCCATTGCCACCTCTCACTGCTGCCTTCGCCGCCAGTGCCTCCGCCGATTCCTTTCGGCCGCCGCCAACTTCGAGGAGAGCTCTCGACCTTCGCAGGCATTATCTACGGCATGCCGACCCGCCTCCTCCAGGAGCAGCCCTCAGCTTCGGCAAGCTTCGAACGGTGCTCCTCAGCCCTTGTGTGGTACCGTTCGGCAGCATTTACGGCCCGCTTACGCAGAGCCACATTTCCATATCAGCCTGCACAACAGCAATCCATCAGCGACCGATTACAAAAAATAAATAAATAAATTACCGCAGCCTGAAGCCGGAAAGCTGAACCGGTATGCTCGCGCAACGTCTTCATCGACAGCTGTTCAATCTCTCGCAGCTCCATTTGAGCGTCATCGATCATGCTGTTAATGACGGCACGGCCCTCTGAGGGCAAGCAATATTTACAGGCCCCTCATCCTCCCCCCCTCATCATCGGGCATAAGCACCGAAGTCCCCTCGTTCGGCCCCATCGGCTTCTTCGGCAATGGCGTCACGTCGAGGGCACCCTCGATCTGCCTTTTGCCAGTCACCTGGAGGTGGACCTCCCGAACGGCTTCGGCTTCGGCCACCCTCTTCGCCTGGCGACGCTCGGCCACCGTCATCTCATCGCCCGAACAATGCAGCGGCTTTCCTCTTCTTCGGTATGGAGGACTCACCCTTCTTCTTCTGCTTCTGCTTCTGCGCCCCTTGACTTTCCAGCCGGCGCTTTGTCTTCTCACTCATCGGCCTCCCTCCCGCCACTGCAACAAGTAGTTATGTATCAGCAACAAAAACAAAGTGAGAAGAAGAACGGAAATATGAGCCGAACGGCACCACTTACTCCGCCCTTTTTTGCTCCTCCTCTTCCTCCTTCACCCTTCGGTCGTGTCTCGGCCTTTCCACCAGCCCTGCCTTGAACAGATTCCGGAAGTTGAGCAGCTCTTTGAAGAAGCGCCCTTCTTCAAAGATCTTCTCTCGAACCCGTTCGATCGCTTCTATCTCCCGGATCGGTGCGGCAGGCCGTTTCATAACACTGCAAAAACAGGTATATGTTAGAACAACAAAATAAATAGAATAAAACAGAATACAAGCTGATGACCGAACGGCAGGTTAGACCTACCGACTGTTTGGAAGGTTCTAGGGATACGCCTCTCTACAATTACCCCGGTGCCGATTCCCAATCACCCGAGACAATAACCCGATGCTTGCGCCAGGTCTTTTGGGAGCTCGGCACCCCAACCACAAAATGTCCACGTTGCCCTGCCCAAAGGCAGTTGGACTGCACCCATCCCCCTAGATCGCCACTTTGGGCCCTCGTCACGCTGTACAGTTGGGCGAACTGCTCATAGGTTGGCTCCCTTCCCCAGCCTGGTGAACGTGGCAATCGTCCCAATCAATGTAATCCAAAAATTTGGATTGTATTGACCGGCGCGTATCCAAGCGCCGAAAGGATCTTCTGCACCGAAGGCCGCAGCGGCAACCGAAGCCCATGCTTAAAAACATCAGTGAAAAAGACAACTCATTTGTCATTATCACTTAACGACTCCAAAGGCTCTGGGATCCGCATCCCCACCGAAGCCGGAATGTTAAACTCCGCCCGGATCTTGGCCAGCTCACCTTCGGTCAAGACGTTCGGCTCTAGGTGATCTACTCCGAACACCAACACCTTCGGTTGCGCCATTGGGATCCGCTGCCTACCCTTGACAACGGTCACCACTCCCTCCCCTGCCACAGCTCCTGACACATCGGCCGCATGAGCTCCACGGCCTGATGTGGAAGGCTCACCAGTCCCACCATCCCCAGCTTCGGTGGTTGCCTCCGTTCCTATCGGTTCAGCACTCGGTGTATCTCCCACTTGAGAGGACGCACGAGAAGTGCCCCGCCCCTCAGCACACTCTTCTGTTTTCCCCAGGACTTCAACACTTGAGGACCTAGCAGATTCGGCCCTAGGAGAATCGGCTCTCTCATGGCCCTCAGGAGAACTTCCCGAGGACGATTCGTCCTCGAACGCAACCGGACTACGCCTACTCTCGGATTCGGTATCAGACATCTACAAACACAAACGAAGGGAAACTAAATGCCATGCTACAATCAAACACTCATCCTACACCCTAGAGGTTCATGTTCATCAACATTCATACGTGTTCATACATGTTCATGCACAAAATCAACAACTTTGATCCACCTCAAGCTGAAGTAAAGCCACATACCTTGTTTGCACGATGGTTCTTTTGTGCCGGAAATCGCCTTCAAAGCCTTCGCTCAATTGCCGGAAATCGACTCTCACGAGCCCTGATTGCTCTCAAAAATTGCCAAGTGATTCAACCTTCATCCCTTTCTCCTATTTATTAGACGAACGTTGCATCGGGATACGAAGCTATGCATCGAGCCACGAAACGACGCTACCTCTCAGAGAGCCATGCCGCCACGTGCCACGCTTGCATACAGAAGTCCAATCGACGGCAGTCCAATCGCCAGAGGTCTAATCATCAGAACCCGACGCGTTTCACTTCTCACGCGCTACAAATTTTGCATCAAACGGAGGCGCACGGTCGTGAGTTCTCATTCACCCCTTGTGCCGAACGCCTATCTGCCGAACGGCAGGCGCACGGCTGTGAATTTTCATTCACCCCTCGTGCCGAACGGCAGGAGCGCAGTCGTGAGTTTTCACACACCCCTTGTGCCGAACGCCCATCTGCCGACGGCAGGCGCACAGTCGTGAGTTTTCACTCACCATTTGTGCCGAACGCCCATCTGCCGAACGCAGGAGGCGCACAGTCGTGAGTTCTCATTCACCCCTTGTGCCGAACGCCTATCTGCCGAACGGCAGGCTCACGGATGTGAATTTTCCTTCACCCCTCGTGCCGAACGCAGGCGCACAGTCATGAGTTTTCACTCACCCCTTGTGCCGAACGCCCATCTGCCGAACGGAGGCGCACGGATGTGAATTTTCATTCACCCCTCGTGCCGAACGGGAGGCGCACAGTCGTGAGTTTTCACTCACCCCTTGTGCCGAACGCCATCTCCCGAACGGCAGGCGCACGGTTGTGAATTTTCATTCACCCCTCGTGCCGAACGGAGACGCACAGTCGTGAGTTCTCATTCACCCCTTGTGCCGAACGCCTATCTGCCGAACGGCAGGCGCACGATGTGAATTTTCATTCACCCCTCGTGCCGAACGGCAGGCGCACAGTCGTGAGTTCTCACTCACCCCTTGTGCCGAACGCCCATCTGCCGAACGGGAGGCGCACGGATGTGAATTTTCATTCACCCCTCGTCCTGAACGGAGGCGCACAGTCGTGAGTGACTCACCCCTTGTGCCGAAAGGCAGGCGCAAAGTCGTGAGGTCAGATGCCGTCTCTTTTCCAAGCTCACTCGCTCGGGCACTTGGGGGACTACATGCCACCATAGGCAACAATGAGACCATCGAGTCCGACCAGAATGCCGAAGACGGGATTCAAGTCCCCAACCGAGAAGCTTCTCAATCGGTAACTTGGGGGACTGCTGTTTGTACCATATCTGATCCTCCACTCATCCATTGACACGTGGATCACTTAAACTCCCCAACAATCAGCATCGGCTACCGATGATATTGTCTAGAAGCAGCAAAAGATCGCTACAGGCCCAACACAGCCTACAATCGGTATCCCTGCCCCCGATTCTCCAGAGAATCAACTTTGAAGCACCCGCCCGAAATATCTAAGGACTCGTGTCAACCTCATAGGGCCCTCCCACGAGTCCCACATCGAAAATGAGTACTAGGAGCATACAAAATGCCTTCTATAAATAAGCCCCTTCACTACAATACTGGGGTAAGACTTTTCAGCTTGACTTTTATACTTCTATATAGTCAACAGCAAGAGCTCTTATAAACAAACTTACTTTGGCATCGGAGGGTCTTAGGCTGGTTCCACACCGGTTCCATAGACCTCACGAGCTTCGCTCATCTTCTATTCAGGATCAGCATCGAGGACAGGAAGGATCTGCATCCAACACTCAATCGATCTCTTGATCCCACTTGTACGTTGCACTCATCTCTATCTGTTCAAGTTTTAGTGCCAACAAGTATAAAGTATATATTGACTTAATGAGCCATCATTTTTAGCCTAAATCTTATTTTGCACTAAAACCGAATTTTTATATTTTAATTCGGTGGGAATTTGATTTTCTAGTATTTTTATTTGAATCCAAATGGAGGGCACTTCCTTATTTACATTGTAAACTTAAGTAAATGAAGTAATATAAAAATAAATAAAAGTAAAAGGATAAAGAAATTTACTTAAATGTTGAAGATAAATAAGGTAATCTGTACACCAGTTGAGCAAATGGGCAATTTCAAGCATCTACAATGGTTTTTCCGGCGAGGGAGATGCAGCTCTTCCTCGAGCCTTAGTAGGTTTGCCTCTGTGTACGGATATTGGTGGGAATTTTTCTTAAATAATGGAAGGGATATAATTTTAGATACTGTGGTTTGGTATTGCATTTTCAATAGGTGGTTGAATATTCATGATGTTGCTTCTTTCAGTTTGTTTTGGATTTTCCTTTCCTTTCCTTTCCTTTTGCTTCAGTTTCAAATTTTATTGTGTTGTTTGAGGCCAAATATCAATTTACAGGTGAAGAGAGAGAGAGAGAGAGAGAGAGTTTGCGGTGGAACAAGTGTAGCAGAGGATAAGGAGTTCATACCATTATGGGAAGTTGCTAATAATTCATTATTCTTTATAAAAGTAATGACTTCTCCTCCTATAAAAGAATGGATTAGATATTCTTTATGGATAGTTGCTAATAATTCATTATTCTTTCTTTCTTTTTTTGGTTAAGCATTCAAAGCCTACGGTTCAAGTTTGCATATGAGTTCGATCTCCCACACCTCCGTAACATAGAGTTGTTTAGAGACTATCATTTTTCTTAGATAAATAAATAAAATAATTCTGAGTCCAGCAAAATGTCTTTATATATAATTTGATAAGTAATTTTGATTAGGGTTCAGGGTGTGCATGATGCTTTCAAACGTGCTTGAACGTCCTATATCATAATTACTATAAAATATCTATAAAAATGTTTTGACAATATACAATATATATATATATATATATATTGGGCTTGAGCCTTGTTTGACAAGACTCCATACGACAAGACTCGACCCAAGTTCTATTCCGAAGTCAAAGTCCAATCCAATATTTTCAGGGCCGGCCCATAAAACGACCACACTACTTACAAGTCCTCCACTTGCGTATTGTGAAATCAAATTGTCGCAATCCACTAAGCGATGAAATGGTAGTGTCTTACCAAAATCTAACACCAACATTGTACCTTTAAAAACAAGTGTCGGTGTTTGTTATTGTTGTTATAAAACTAAAGAAATTGAGGAGAGAATTTAGAGAATTCAAATAGTGATAGAAATATTCTTCTGATATTTTCATTGAGTCTTTCTCTGTATCTTTTTCTCTCTTTCTATATCATTACAATGAAGGGAGGACGTCCACTTATAGGGAAAGTTTCTTGGCTTCCCGTGAGTATGCAGTGGAATTTCTGCCTTATTTTCAAACTTCATCATTTCATGTGGGCTCCACTTCCACTATTTATAACACTCCCCCTTGGAGACCACTATGGAATATGTCTCGTTAAAAACCTTGCCAGGTAAAACCCAGTGGGACAAAAACTGGTCGAAGGGAAAAAGAGTACATAACCATGTGTAACATAAAATTCTGTGTATATTGACGCGCGGGTGACACTGCCTCGTTAAAACCTTGCCAGGAAAAACCCAGTGGGATAAAAACCTGGACGAAGGAAAAAGAGTACAGTGTGTGAAGGTCTTTAGTGACAGCATCGCTCCCTGATGCTTGGCAAAATATCTTTAAGCCGTACTGTTGATCATCTTTCTGAATATCATAGTTGACACTGCTTCTGTGAGTCAATCTTGTAATATCGTTGGATGCTCCCCCTGAAATCTTCATGACTATCTTTCTAGAGAAAAGATCTTTCGGATTGAGTGAATGATGTAGCCACCAATAATTTATGTAATTGAGTAAGTAAATATATTCCCAGTGAGCTATCTCTATGTAAATCATAGAAATTTCCAAAGTCCGCTTATCTAACAAAACCTGGGCTATTTGTAAGTTCACTTGAAAAGAATATGCCCGTATATGGTGTTATGCGGAGATAGCATCAAATATGCCTCACATCATCCCAAAGTTGTGGTGATGGAGCTAAGCTCAATCCTGGAAAATACAATGTCCGGTCCAGGATATTTCTGGAAAATCATGTAAGTGCCCAACGGATAATCCACATAAAATGCTTCAATACTTTCTTAGTATAAGCAATAATCTCATTGGAATAATGCTCGATCTTCAAGCCGAGACAAATGTTACTTGAACTTTTCAGGAGTTTTGATCAATTATCAACTCTTTAAGAGCTGTAATGTGTTGCAACCATATCGTAATTTGTGTACTCACTTGAGGCAATTTATACATATTAGTATTGAGTACAAAATTTGTGCTTCATGCACACGTCCTTCAATGACTTGCTTCATGCAATTTCAATCCTTCATGGATTTAAGAGATTATACTTCATGACACATTATATAGCTTTATATCCAGCTATTTGTTTTGCTGATACATCTTTAGGGAATCGCGTCTGGCGATATGCTACGTGCATTTAATAACCCTTAAAGATAATATGTTGGTCTCAGGAGATGTGCAATAGGAAAGCACAATTGCATCTGTAAATATGGAGAAACCCAACATTCCTTATTTCTGCCAGAAACATTGTGTCATACAAAATGGGTATATTCCCATTTATTCTGAACACCCAAGTATATCGTTCAGTATAACATCTTTTGGGGTTCGTACTATGGGTTTGTTCTTTCACGTTCATTCTCATCTGTAATGGAATTGCCTCTTTCCATTTTGGCCAATGATATTGTCGACATTTAATAATAGAACGTGGTTCCAATCAACACAGCCCATTGATGATTTGAGTAGCTACTCCAAAATCAAAATTTTCATTCATCAATTCATGATCCCACCATTCTCATGTGCATGCGCATGCATCAATTATAAGCATTTCTTTGCTTTTGGGTACCCGAGCCACTTCAAGGGGCTTTTACCGTCTCTTTCCAGGACAGACATATCTTATAAAATGAATTATGTGAGAATGTGGATCATAACCTCCAGTGGAGCGTTATTTTACAGGAGGGCGTGGATAATCTCCATTTAAGGAGTTGGAACATTTAGAACTCATATATCTGTCATGCTACAGGCATGCCACAGATTAATACATACATGTCAATTAATTGTCCTTCTGGAACTTGAAACCATATAATTTGCTACGCATCAAGCGTGCACTGTATTAATATTGACATGTTAAAGGATTGTCCTTCAGGGACTTCAATCCATATCATTTGCTACGCAACAGGCGTGCATCATATTGATCACTGCTATACCCATATTCTATTCTTATGGGACTTTAATTTGTGCAGTGTATTATCAATGTATCCAACTTGCAATCTGTGAAATTTGCATTAATAATTCATGGATACTTATTAGAACGATACAAGCCATTCTTCTGAGATGGTCCTTTGCATGGCGTTCTTCTAGAACGGTCTTGTCTCCCCATTAATTTACTTTTAAGGATGTAGTACAAACTATCAAAATAAGAGTACAAGCATGAAATAACACAAGTATTTCTTACATCCTTAGGTGGGAGAAACTTTACTCAAGTATCATTCAAGCTCGTACCGGCTCTGCAAATCTAATTTGACGCTTGATGATCTAGTTATATCCTGCAAGAGCAAAAATCACAATCCTTCTGTCTCTTAAAAAATATAACCCTAACGTTAGGATCACTTCATGGATTCTTTCTTCGGATGTTCATTCTAAAGAAATAAAATCTCTGATGAACATAAAGTTATCAAAAGAAAGAAAAAATGCAAAAAATTGTGATATTGATTGCAAGGTAAGGTAAGCAATCAAGTGAGGAAACTGATGAGCACAAACAACAAACTATCATTTCTCCTGATTTAGAGGAACTTCAGGAGATTGGAGCATGTGGTCGCCTTTACAGTTCCCTGAGATTGCTGAAATGTGATCAGGGATAGTCTCACTTCCTGAATTGATGATCAGAGATAGTCTCGCTTCTCAAGCACATCGAGGGCTCACTAATATGAAAAACAAGTGGATATTGCATCATTGGATATGAAGAAAATTGGAGGAAACTAAGTGTGTTCTGCAAAGAAAATTTCGTTAGTAACATATTTATACACAAATAAGGGGAATAAGTAAATTCGGTGAATTTCAAATTAACCGTAGAGATTTGCGAGATTCTCGGGGAGCTTTTGAAAAAGTAGCTCCGTGAAATCCGCAAAGCAAGATCGGCTTTGATGAGAATAATCCAGGAAAACGCCGAAAGTGCCGAAGACATTCCTGGAGACCACGTGAAGTTTTGGAACCTGGGAAAAGAAAAAGAATAGGGGATCCGGGGAAATATTGGGATCCTGGAAACGGTGCCACATTTCCACCTATAGATAGTACCTCTGCAAGATTTGATTGGAACAACTGTGTTTCAACTCAATTCCTTTTCATTCTCTGAAAGTCCAGTTTTTCTAAAACTTTCCTCAAAAACCTTCTAAAAATGGCTTCCTCTTCTTCCCGCCCAAATCATTTCAATTTAAATGATGCTCCCACAACAACCCGTGATGCCAAAGTTTGGCACCCATCCTTTGTATCCCAAAATCGTCATCTCACAGTTGATGATTCTGTGATGATGAATGATGCTACTGCCTGTCACAGGAGCTAGGAATTTCCTTATTCCTATGGATGACATGTTGTTAACCTGGAGGTCTGAAGAAGAGGCCATTGATGACTCATTGGCTTTTAGCATTCAGAGTGCTGCTTCTGTTTCTAACATGGCTAATCGTTTGCGTGCTAGAGCAAATGAGATTCAGGAGTTGAACACTGAAAATTCGTCTCTTCAGAGAAAAACTTCAGGAGTCTCAACAGGAGGTTGAGAAACTTAAAGAGGAGAATAATGCCTTGTTGAAACTAGTGAGTTCATACTCCACTGAGATACGCAGACAAGGCTTAACATGCTGCAGATTTGCAATGAAAAGATTCTGGAAGAACACGAGTGGCTCATGGCTAAGCTTAAGAGGCGTCGTCCTCTTCCTGGAGAGGCTTCCAGAACATAATGGAATTTTATAGATTTTACAGAGCCTGCTCCTTTCTTTCAGGTGAAGAAAATCTATCTGTTGTATGCTCCTTTTCTGTTATAATAATTGGGCAAATTTTTAAACTTGCACATTGTGGTTTTTGCGTCTTTTCAAAATGACGGTTTGGAACCTTGTGCCTTATAGGTTCAAATAACCACAACAAATCTTTCAACTTACATATTTCAATGCATGTGAGTCCGGAACTTCTGCCCAGGGCTAAACACGACTACAAAATTTATTTGCCTTTTTCAAATGGGCATGAAATATGAATTGAGTAAAAGCCATGATAATATTGCAATATAGTAGTGAGGAGCATGAACTACTATATACCCAAAACTTCAAGTTCGGGATCTCTCATATATTTGGATCCATAGACTTCCGGCCCAGATCATATAATATAACAAAATATGTGGGGAGCCTCAATTCATCCTTTGAGGTTTATCCTGATATTATCAATTTCACGGTGTATTCTTAACAACCGGAATTCACAAAATATATTTCTTTCTTGAGGTGTCGATTGTAACAGAATCGAACTTTATCAAATTCAACATTTTCTTATGCCCAAAGAAATATGTGGTGTTCCATAATTCGCAATAATACCTCAAGGGTTGTCCATTTAATTGTTGGAACTTTAGGTTCTCAATATTGCCAGATTTGAACTTCAGGCCAAAATCACATATTCTCATGGTATGGACATTTTTATAAATTCCTGTACATATTTCAGGACTTTAGTCTTTGACATAATTGTCCACGAGAATCTCCTGGCATCTCATTTAATTACTCATCCATGAGTTTAAGGAATTGCAGGTTCCCTTTTGTATATAGTGACGGTTTACCCAAAATGGTTAATATTTATGCATACGTCACTATTCATGTATATAGTACTATTCATCAGGTCATGAATACGTATCTATTCATGCGTATAGTACATTTGCCAGTACAATTACTATTCATGTGTACGGCACTATTAACCAATACGGTACCTCTACATTATCAAGGAACTCCAAGTCCTTATTTACATGTCAAGGATCAAGGATCTTCAGATCCGATCTCTTATTTACAAAATCCAGGAAGAGACTGCCAGCTCTCATATCATTATCATCATCAAGGATCTTTCAAGTCCTGATGTAGTTGTATGATGAGGATCAATGAACTTCTAGTCCTGATCTCTGTATGCTGTAAAAAACTCATCATACCACACAATTAATTCATAAAATAAATAGCTTGTAAATAAATTACTGGTAAATAAATTGCTGATATGGACGATAAACCCGCACCATACTTTAAATATATGTAAATGTGCGGTAAAGTAAATTCATAAATTAAATTGCCTCATGTATGGACGTTAATCCCGCACCATATCTTAAATAATAAAGTAAATGTGCGGTAAAGTAAATGTGCTTGTATGGGCACTAATTCTACTCCATACTTTTAAATAAAAGTAAAGGCAGTTGTGTGTGGACGATAAACCCGCGCCACACTTTTAAATAAATACTGTTGTATGGGTAATAAACCTACACCATACCGTAAATAAAATAAATATGGGGATAAAACCACCACTAAAAATATATGAAGTAAAAACCCTCCATTCAAAGTATAATAATAGAATTACTATATATATATATATATATTATATAGTAAATCCGCAACTCTTCATATGTATAGATTATATAATATATTATAACATATTACATTACCATTATAATATGTTCTACCAAACTGATCGGTTCATAATTGTATATTATTTCTTACCCTTCTAGCTTATGATTTGGTTATGTTTTTAAGTTAAACTTGTGCTTTTAATCCTTTTTGTGTTTATCTTTCAGTTAATTGAGATTTAAGTAACAATGATGGCTTTGGAGAACATAATTCATGCAATTCAAGCATGTTAAGGCCTAATTTGGATGAATGGATGAAGAGCTTAAAGACAAACTCATTTTGGCTACAGCCCCCTGCCAGTCCAGTTCCGTAGGTCATATTGCAAGCTTTGTTTCAACAACCTACATAGCTCGAATGAGGCCACATTCTTCATGAACGTTGTTCCAATGGGTGTGTACTATAACATATCCAAAATTCAGCCCCATTGGATAAATCTGGCGTCCGTTACCTAGCAAACACAGAACCATGCTCAGGATGGATCTTATCAGCGCGGAAAATGAGTTAGCAATTTGTTTTGGCCTTAACTTCCTCCTCCGACCTTGGATTGGCCCAAATGATATATGGCTGGAAAGAAGACATTCTGAACTTCAAATTGGAGTGATTAAAGTCTTAATTTGCTTAAGGGAAGCCCAAGTTGTAAGCCCTTGAAGTTGCTGGTCATGCTGACCTCAGCATGTGCTGGTTGGATGCTTGGTCATGGTGAGCTAGGCATGAGCTATCATTTCTGGTTGGAAGCTTGGTCATGCTGACATGAGGATGAGCTAGGGCTGCTAGTGGGATTTAGTGGAGTAGCCATTCAAGATTTTCTAATACAAGTGCATCATCCAATTCATATTTTCTAATTCAAGTGCATCAACCATTTCAGATTTTATAATTCAAGTGTTGTATGCATTAGTCTTTTTGAATTCAGATTTTCACTTCCCCTAGGCCTATAAATAGGGAGGTTCTCTAAGCTTGTAAACACACCCCAAGGGGGGGAGCTCTCAAACACTTCTCTAGAGCTCCCTTCCCTTCTCTCCCTCAAATTCTCTTAGTTTCCCTTTGTAGTTTCTCAATTGTTGTAATAAGATCCTTCTACTAAATTTTCTTTTTATTAAATCTCCAAACACTTCTCTATTCTCTTTTAAAGTTCTCCAAATTTCCCAAACACATTTCCCTTCTCTTCCAAAAGTCTCCATGTCTCAAACACTTCACAAACACCTTTCTCTCCCTTCCCTAAGTTCTCAAATTCTCCAAGTTCACAAACATCCTCCAACTTCCCAAACACTTCTCCCATTCCTTCATCAAATTCTCAAACACTTTCCAAACACTTTCTTCTCCCTTCTCAAAGCTCTCAAACACATGCTCTTCCAAAATCCACAAAGTTCTCAAACACCACTTTCCTTTCTTCTCCAAAAGTTTCCATATTCTCAAACACTTCCCAAACACTCCTCCCTTCACTTTCTCAAACAATTCTCTACTTCTACTTTCTTCTCCAAAAAGCCTCCCTGTCCTCAAACACTTTTCCCAAACACTTCCTTTCTTCCTCAAAGTTCTTCTAGTTCACTTAATGTTTTCTTAGTTGTAATTTATTTTTCTTGTAATGTACATTCTTTCTTCTTGTTTTGTTTCTTTTGTTTTCATTTTTGTTTTGTGTAGGAAAATTGAATTGGATCATTCAATCACCAATCCCTGTGGAATCGAATCGCACTTACATATGCTATACTACCAACGGTTCGTGCACTTGCGAGTATCACAAGTTGAGGATGCAGTTGAACCCATTTTGGTGCAGCTGAATCTATGCAACAAGTTTTTGGCGCCGTTGCCGGGGATCGGTAACATTGTTTGATTCTATTTGGTTTTCCTACTTTTTATTTATTTTTATCTTTTTCATAACTGCACAGTTTCATGTTTTAAAGTTAATGGCGTTAATTGACAAGTTGTGTTTGTAGTCCAACTGACAAGGACAATTGCCTGACAAGCAAGAGAACTGGGTTTGAGCCCAAGCTTACACAACACCCAAAAACAAAAAGGTTCAAGTAGCATGTTGATTATTTCTAGTTTATGGTTTCATTCACTTGCTCTTAATTAAATATCTTGTTCAAGTTTACATAAACACCATATGACTCTTGGACTGATTAGTGAATGAATGGGTAGATATTGAAGACAAACACCATGTTTAAATTCTACTTGGTTCTTTATTGTTCTTCTTGTTCTTAATGGGTTCGGAATTTGTGTTTAGACTAAACACCATAGCTAAATGCTTTTTCTGAATACTTGATTAAAACCACACACCATATGGATAATCATATTTGAGAAAGAACGAACTTCATACGCTAGTTTGATTACTTTGTTGCTTGTTACTTTGAAGCATGGAATTGGACGTGTGTTGATTTTTCTTTTCATTTTAGTTTTTATTTCCCAATCCTTTAATTCTGTTTCAAGTTTTCTGTGTTTGTTTTAGCAAGTAATGCCAGCTTAATAAAAATGGAGAGAGATGGTAACCTCAATCATAAGAATGGGGAGTGTGGAGTAGTGGGAGAAGTCGCGACCTCCAAATGCATCACGCTCGACCTAATCGCTTCAAGGGGGAGTATTCCAATCCTTTCTCTTTAGTTGTTTTGTTATTATTTCAGTAATTTTAAATTTCTATTTCTTTTATTAAAAAAAAAATTAAAAAGATTTTTTATATGAGCTGACTCGTGGTAACTCCTCTGAGCGTCTCCGTCAATACAGTGTCTAGGAGTTCTATAGGCGACACCTTCGGTGTCTAAGAAGTTTGGTTTTTAAGCGGGACCATTGTGACCCCTCCAACCTTCCCGGATCCCCTGGCTGTATTTTCTGAGGCCCTTAACTGGTCATCCATGAGTTGCTTGTATATTTTTTTTTTTTACTAAAAAAAAAAAAATTAAAAAATTAATAATTTTAAAAAAAAATTGAAATTTGAGTTTTTATTTATTTTTCCTTGTAACTTGCAATTTGGAACTTCTTTTTTTTTCCTTTGTGTGGTCAGTTAGTTGTAAATAAATTTAAAATTTAAAAAAAAAATCAATTTGGAACTTCTTTGTTTTCTTTTTTTGTTTTGTTAAGTTAGTTTATGTATTTATTTACGTGGTGTGGTTAGTTAGTTTATTTCTGAGTGTTAAAAACACATTTTTATTTCATTCAAACACTGCATTAAAAAAAACAAAAACAAAAAAACAAAAAAACATTCAAGTAAAATTTAAAAAAAAAAAAAAAACAACAACAACAACTTCTTCTTCTTCTTCTTCATTTTCATCTTCATCTTCATGGCATGCCTCTGTTATCTCTGACTTGCAGAATCTGCAGCAGCTCCACATGGTCCTCATTTTTTCTCTCCAAGTGCTTCCACGTGCTGATTAGCAAAGTGAAGCCGCTTCTGCGAGTCCGCCACCATAGCCTTCAAGGAAGCTATTTCCTCGCTCATCGCGGCACACTCCCGTGTCCTCGCCAGTAATCGTATGCCCAAATTGGTAGCCGAGACCGCGTGGAGCACCGTTAAATTGTGGGACTCCTCCACTGCTGCCTTGTCAGACCTCTTTGCCACATGCAGATGATCTGTCGATGTGAGCCTGCTGCTAATCATGCCTCCCAGGCAGCACTGCCTCTGTTCGGCACCGCCTCAGAAAAGTTCGGTATTACCTCAGCAAAGTTTGAGGCCGTACCGTGATGATAGGTGGAGTTTGGGAAGACATGGTTTTGAGGAGCCCTTCATCCGCGCATTCGGTGGCGCTAGGGACAACTCAAGGTTTAGATCATCAAGGTGAGTGCATGAGGATGCCATTGTTTTGTTTTTGGATTTTTTGATGTTTTTCTCTTAATTTGCAGGAAGAAATGAGGGTGCTCTTCTACTTCACCAAAACGAGTTTAAATAGACTTATACAAACGAGGGAGCCGAAAGCACTTCGGATCTCGAGGGTGCTATCCTGTGCTCTTTCTCTCGGATCCCTTTATTTCTGCCGTAAATTGCGAGCGCGTTTTTTTAAAAAAGGGAGCATGTCTACACTTTCACTTACTTTTGCCTCCCTGCTTTTTCTGATGTTTGTGTTTTTGCTTTGTTAGTTGTTATTTTATTTTATTTTGTTTCTTTCAATTGTTTTCTTCTTGTTTGTCAGGTTTCTCAAGAATTTAATTTGAAGAAAAGACAAAATTAAAGATGCGTCTTGGACACCTGGTGCAAGAATCCCATCTCTTCTTTTAAATTCTTGTTTGAATTCCGTGTTTATTTCAGTTTTTGTTAATTTTTTATTTATTTATTTATTTTTGTAGTATAATTTAAAACTCATAGGATATTCTTTGAAGGAGCTAAACTTTTGGTAACTCCAGTGAGCAACCGCAGTTATACAGTGTCTAGGAGTTCTTTAAGGCGACACCTTCGGTGTCTAAGAAGTTAGGGTTTTAAGCGGGACCATTGTGACCCCTCCAACCTTCCCGGATCCCCTGGCTGTGTTTTCTGAGGCCCTTAACTGGTCATCCTTAAGTTTTTCTCTTAAAACAAAAAGCAGTTACTTGTGTGTTTACTTAACTAAAAATAAAAATGCATGTTTGAGTTTTCATGTTTTTGTTTGATCGTCGTTCTTTAAATTTAGGATCATTCGTGTCTTTGAGATAACATAACTTTTTATTTCCCAATTTAAAAAAAAAAACATACACTTTAAAATTAAATAAATAAAAGCTGAAATCATTTCTTCTTGGCGCTCGGTGTCTCGACCATAGGAGCTTTGAGTTTGGCCCTCTGGCTGTCCTCTTCGGGGCTTCACGCACAGCCTCTTGGGGCTCATCACTTGAGCTCCCAAAGATCGCAATCTTAGCTTTAGTATAACTTTTCTCGCGATCTGGTTTCTTGCGTTTACCCGGTCGGTCTAGGTCCTCCAGCTGTTTTCGCATGTCGCGAGAGTACAACTCTACAATCTTTGTTAGGTTTTTATTCTCGTCCCGCAACACTTCTAGCTGGTGTCGATTCACCTCCACTATCCTTGACCGCTCCCTTTTCAAGCTTTTTATAGCACTTTGACACTCTTCAACCATACTGTGCTCCGCCGCTAACTGACCTTTCAGCACCTCTACCTCATGGGACTTCGCAAGTAGGCGATGAACCAAACTTGCGACACATGCTGTACTCTGCATGCTCAGTGTCAGGGCATCACTCATGACCCGATTGTCATCCCTTGTCCCGAACACACGTATATCTTTAGGAGTCACCAAATTTCTGCCAACTCCAATGGCAACATCGTTGTCCAGGAGTATTGAGTCATTGACGGTCACAGGCCCCCGTGCGGTGGCAAAGTAGGGCATCCATACTGGTGCTACTGCTTGGCCTCGTGTTTGAGTCGGTGGAGCTAGGTTGAGATCTAACGAAAAGGGGTAGGAAGAAGCCATAGATTTCTCACTTTTTTTTTTTCGTGTTCTTGCTTGTTTTCTCTTTTGTGTGTTTCTGAGCTTGTGTTTTTTGTTTTTTCCCCCTCCTTTTTCCTTCTTATAGACATAGTCTTTCACAAAACCCTAGCCAGTGCAAGCGCCGAGCATTTTCTGAATCTCCAGACGTTCCTCGAGTCCCACAACCATCTCACTTTCCAACCGTTTCCAACTTATTTGTCACGACTTGCTTTGTCTGAACCGGACGCGTTCAGCAAAGTCGTCCGCCTTTCCATGGCCCCGTAATTTCTGCTTGTGGAGTCTGCGGCGCTTCTATGCGTCGACACGTGTCTCGCCCGTCTGTTGGTCCTTTACACTGAACCGAGACATCATGACCCATGTTTTAAAAAATAATCCCGCTCTTTGTGTTTCTAATCACGGTTCGATAGTTTTTTTTTACAAAACTAAAATAAAAAAAATAAAAAAAAAAGGCGGAAATGAAAACAAATTGTGGTCGGGTTTCACTTTAGTTTGGGTTTCTAAGTGGGTCAAATTCACCGTGGTTTGTGTTTTGAAATTGTGGGCTTTGGGCTTCAAAATTTTATTGTTTGGGTTTCAGTTTGTGTAAGACTATCTGTTAGGGCTTACCTGTTTTGAGTGTTTTACTGTTTCGTTTTTTTTATATATTTTATATTTTATATTTGTTTGATTGTTTTGTAATTTTTATTTTGTAATTATTTTATTTTATTTTTGTATGTTTTGTGATTTTTATTTGCTTTAATACCTTTCATTTGTTGTTATGACATTGTTTGTGGCTAATTTTTAAACATTGAGGACAATGTTCATTTCTAGGTTTGGGGGTATTGGAGTTTAGCATGTATTAATTTTTTTTTTTCTTAATTAAAAAAAAAAAATTGCTTGTTTTTCTTCTATTTGAGTTTTGTTTTTGTTTTGAGTCACTTTCCGAACACTTATGATGAGATAATGACAAATCTTTGCATGACTTAAATAAAAATTGGATTTCATTTTATTTTAGTGTTTTTTTATTTATTAAAAAAAAATAAAAAAAATTGGCATTGTTCTATCATGATATGTTTGAAACCTTTGCACTTGCCATTTGTTTCATAATTTTCCAATTAAAGGATTTGCATAATCTAAAGAATTGTATGAAGCATAAATTAGACTTATATAACCAACCATATAAAGTGAGCTTTTGAGCCTTGTACTTCAATTCATGAGTGTTACATGTACTCTTATTTTCTTGTCATCAAAGTTGTTGTTTGATCTCATTATTCATTGATTTGGTTGAACACTTAAAAGTCATTCATTCTTGTGCAATTTGATTTCATGACATTTAAAGAAATGATATTAAGGCCTTCTTTGGATCGTTTGTGCCTTTCAAGCTAACCTTATGCATGCTTAAGCATGATTTTCCATTGTTAACCATTTTGAGCCTACATGTAAACCTTTTCTTTCATTTAACCAATTTTATTTCCTCGCCTTAGCCTGAAAAACAAATATTTACCTTTCTAAGGAACTCATGAGCTTTAATTGGGATGTGTTTTTCATACTAAGTTTGGGAATGGGTGTTACATTTCGAAGAAAAAGAGAAAAAAAAAACACACAATTGGTGAAAGAAAAGAGAAAAGTGGTGGTTGAATGAAATTTCATTTTTGGGCCTTCAAAATAAATTGGTGTTTGTTCAATTAAAGGAAAAGAGTGTGAATCATTGTAAATGAAGGTATAAGGAGTTTTGATCATGTAAAAGAAAAAAATCTAATCGTGATGATTCGAAGTCTTGTAAACAATTGTTTTATGCTCTTACATTGCGAGTTCCTTGGACTTTGTATTATCCATACCTTTCATTTCTTACTCACCTTACACCCTTGGCCCCATTACAACCTATGTTAAAGACCTAAATTGATCTTAAATGTCATGTGGTTGAATTGCATCCATTTCTTACTTTTAAGTGTTTGGCATCCTTCTTGAGATCATATTAATGCAAAGTTCTTCATCTTTCTATTTCGAGTTAAGTCCTTATGGTTTAACTCTATTCTCATGTTTATAACTGAGTGATGTATTATAGCCCTCTTCTGAGTGATTCATTTGTGAGAGGACAACTTTGGTGAGATTTGAAGTTGAACTTGTGCTTTGTATGATTTTCGAAATTGTGTGAAAACTAAGATTGGGAAATTTATTGCATTTGGCTTTCACACTACTACACTTTGAGCATATTGTGTTTAGAATTTTGCCGCTTTGTTAATAATGTCTAAAAATTGAGTTTTTATTGTTAAAACGTTTAAGTCATGTGCATGAGTCATTTCTCTTTCAGAAAATGTTCGGAAAGATTGTTTTAAGTTCGTTTTATTTTTGTAGTTCTTTTTTTATTTTTTGTTTTTGTTTTTGTTAATGTATTTATGTTTGTTTTTTGTTTTGCTTAAAGACTAACAATCTTTTAAGTTTTCTAACCATTTTGTTTTGTAGAGTTAGAAAAACGTTTGTGGGTATAAATAATTGTTAAACCCTCAGGAGACACAACTCCTCCTACTAGGGATGCCTAGAGGTTTAAAGGCTTGTTGCATATGCTAAATGCAATCGAGTTACCTACGAAAGTGGTTTAGTTAACTTCTAGTTTTGTTTTTAACTTTGTTTTGTGTTGTTTTGCTCGAGGACTAGCAAAATCTAGGTTTGGGGGTATTTGATCGGTTCATAATTGTATATTATTTCTTACCCTTCTAGCTTATGATTTGGTTATGTTTTTAAGTTAAACTTGTGTTTTTAATCCTTTTTGTGTTTATCTTTCAGTTAATTGAGATTTAAGTAACAATGATGGCTTTGGAGAACATAATTCATGCAATTCAAGCATGTTAAGGCCTAATTTGGATGAATGGATGAAGAGCTTAAAGACAAACTCATTTTGGCTACAGCCCCCTGCCAGTCCAGTTCCGTAGGTCATATTGCAAGCTTTGTTTCAACAACCTACATAGCTCTAATGAGGCCACATTCTTCATGAAAGTTGTTCCAATGGGTGTGTACTATAACATATCCAAACTTCAGCCCCATTGGATAAATCTGGCGTCCGTTACCTAGCAAACACAGAACCATGCTCAGGATGGATCTTATCAGCGCGGAAAATGAGTTAGCAATTTGTTTTGGCCTTAACTTCCTCCTCCGACCTTGGATTGGCCCAAATGATATATGGCTGGAAAGAAGACATTCTGAACTTCAAATTGGAGTGATTAAAGTCTTAATTTGCTTAAGGGAAGCCCAAGTTGTAAGCCCTTGAAGTTGCTGGTCATGCTGACCTCAGCATGTGCTGGTTGGATGCTTGGTCATGGTGAGCTAGGCATGAGCTATCATTTCTGGTTGGAAGCTTGGTCATGCTGACATGAGGATGAGCTAGGGCTGCTAGTGGGATTTAGTGGAGTAGCCATTCAAGATTTTCTAATACAAGTGCATCATCCAATTCATATTTTCTAATTCAAGTGCATCAACCATTTCAGATTTTATAATTCAAGTGTTGTATGCATTAGTCTTTTTGAATTCAGATTTTCACTTCCCCTAGGCCTATAAATAGGGAGGTTCTCTAAGCTTGTAAACACACCCCAAGGGGGGGAGCTCTCAAACACTTCTCTAGAGCTCCCTTCCCTTCTCTCCCTCAAATTCTCTTAGTTTCCCTTTGTAGTTTCTCAATTGTTGTAATAAGATCCTTCTACTAAATTTTCTTTTTATTAAATCTCAAAACACTTCTCTATTCTCTTTTAAAGTTCTCCAAATTTCCCAAACACATTTCCCTTCTCTTCCAAAAGTCTCCATGTCTCAAACACTTCACAAACACCTTTCTCTCCCTTCCCTAAGTTCTCAAATTCTCCAAGTTCACAAACATCCTCCAACTTCCCAAACACTTCTCCCATTCCTTCATCAAATTCTCGAACACTTTCCAAACACTTTCTTCTCCCTTCTCAAAGCTCTCAAACACATGCTCTTCCAAAATCCACAAAGTTCTCAAACACCACTTTCCTTTCTTCTCCAAAAGTTTCCATATTCTCAAACACTTCCCAAACACTCCTCCCTTCACTTTCTCAAACAATTCTCTACTTCTACTTTCTTCTCCAAAAAGCCTCCCTGTCCTCAAACACTTTTCCCAAACACTTCCTTTCTTCCTCAAAGTTCTTCTAGTTCACTTAATGTTTTCTTAGTTGTAATTTATTTTTCTTGTAATGTACATTCTTTCTTCTTGTTTTGTTTCTTTTGTTTTCATTTTTGTTTTGTGTAGGAAAATTGAATTGGATCATTCAATCACCAATCCCTGTGGAATCGACCTCGCACTTACATATGCTATACTACCAACGGTTCGTGCACTTGCGAGTATCACAAGTTGAGGATGCAGTTGAACCCATTTTGGTGCAGCTGAATCTATGCAACACAAACCAAAACAGCTTTCTTATTAATATTATATATTATCACATTAAAGTGATTTTTCCACATATTTGAATCCATGCCTCCTGTTTTCCACTGCCACAACACATCTGCAGTAATGATGATATTAAATAGTATATAATAATAATAAAATAATATAAGAGATTAGGAGGCAGAGAGCTTATGGTTTGTTGTTCTCATCAAAAGATGCTTTAGCGCTTCCCTTGGGTCAATGGCTGAGAAAACTGTGTGGACGAGAACAAAGGGTGCCAATATTCTTCAGCATCCAAAGCTGTGCCCTTGCTCAGAATAGATGTGATCAGAGTCAGGGAAGAGCCCTGTGTAGGCAAGCCAAGAGCAGCGCCAATATCAGGCAACAGCAGGCTGAAGCTCCTTCATAGAGAGCTCACCATCTCTGTCTCTATCGAGCTCCTCAAACTTATTCTCCACAAAAGTACTGAACACCTCCTTGTTCCCAACCAACTCTATTATATTCGAACCGTCCAGCACATGCCCCCCTCCACTTTTCTTCCTTGGGCCCTCCTCCATTATTTCTTCTTTCTTATTTATTGCCTTCCCCTCTTTCTTTGCCTCTGCTCTTCTTTTTGTGAGTCTCGTGAGTCACACAAGCTAAAAGGTGGGAAAACAAACAGCTTCTTCTTTTCTCTCTGCTTTAGCCTCTCCCCTCTTTTTTCTTCTTTTTTTTTTCTGGCTCTGAGGCAGAGGCTTAAATACGAGAGAGAGTGTGTGTGTGAGTGTGAGGGTTTAGAAGCAGAGATCAGTCCATGATGATAGTGGTGAGGAAGAAGAAAAAGAATAAAAGATCTGGTTTAATGAGAGAATTCAGCTGGTATTTTGAAAGCGAATTCGTGCTGATAACGTGTTATAAAACTAAAGAAATTGAGGAGAAAATTTAGAGAATTCAAATAGTGATAGAAATATTCTTCTGATATTTTCATTGAGTCTTTTCTCTGTATCTTTTTCTCTCTTTCTATATCATTACAATGAAGGGAGGACGTCCACTTATAGGGAAAGTTTCTTGGCTTCCCGTGAATATGCAGTGGAATTTCTGCCTTATTTTCAAACTTCATCATTTCATGTGGGCTCCACTTCCACTATTTATAACAATTGTTAGGTTATTAATATATGTTAACTCGTTCATTATTGAAACTATTTTTTAATTATTATTACTTTCCATTTGGTGACAAACACTCCACAAATTAAATCAAGTACTTTGTTTACCATGGGTTATGACTTTTTTCCCAAAAGACGCTAAACGACTTTTCTATGGTACAAATAAATATGTTTCGACTTTCTAATGTGAAAATGCCCAAATTTAGGTGATGTTTTGATGGCCGTCTGGGCCCATGAATTATAATCAATAATTGTTGTCGTATGGCCTCACTCACCAGACCAGGTCACAGTCTGAGCCGTTGATTGTCCCGATAAGGAGAAAACTCCAACCATCCCATCTTCCTAAATCTCGCACATCACGGAGCCGCCACGTGGCCAATGGCACGACACCTGTGTGTGCTACAGCTCAACTTCCTTCATTAAAAGCAAAGCTCATCTCTTCTCCCTCTCTCTCGTCTACAAATACAATTAAACAAAGAATGATACTACCTTTATTATTATATCTGGATATCACATTCTCATATTATTTTATCCTCAGATAAAATAAGTGAAAATCTATATTAATGAATATAGCTATCCACTACATCTTCTATATAAATGATATGAAAATATATACAAATGTAATCATAAATCCAACAACAACATCAGCTGCATGCATTGCAGAGGCTTTAATTGCCACCCCAACTACCCCAACGTCCTCCATTTAAATCCCCAAAAAACAGCCTCCTTCCATGATGCTGACGTTTACGGCCCAGATTAAAAGCGCACAACACCCAACTCCCCTTCCTTCAATAAATTTAAGGCTAAATAGAGTCAGAGTCTGTCCAAACCCTCCATAGATTTTCGTTTTCCCTTATTTATATCATACCTTCTAAATTTCATATCAAGCTTGCTAGTTGAAGAAGATGATGAGGAAGATGTTGGTGGTGGCGTTGCTTTTGATCGTTGGTTCGGTGAGTGAGGCGAGTGCGGCCGAGACTGTGGCGCAGAAGTGCAGCAACCAGTTTCAGAAGGTGGCGGTGTGCCTGAGCTACGCGACGGGTAAGGCGGAGGCGCCCACGAAGGAGTGCTGCGAGTCGGTAAAGGGGATAAAGGAGACCCAGCCGGAGTGCTTGTGCTACGTCATGCAGCAGGCCAACAACGGCAGCGACGAGATCAAGAAGATGGGGATCCAGGTGGCCAAGTTGCTTCAGCTCCCCACTGCATGCAGCTTGAAAAACGCCAGCGTCACCGACTGTCCTAGTGAGTACACGCTCTCTCTCTCTTTCTCTCTCTCTTCATTTGTGACTGAACTGAAGACGATGTCGTTTAAAATAATTAATGTTCTAGTTCTAGTTTAGAGACCATAACTAAGGAGAGAATAAGTGCTTAATTAGTTTTTTGGTTACATTGGAGGAAAGAACCCCTACTGGGGTTCGATCCTGGGTGTCATGGGGGGAAGGGGGAAACCACCACCACTGTGGTGGGAACCCATTGGCGCTTAATTAGTTTTAAGATGCATGCAACCCTAGCTAATTGGAAGTTAATTTATACTTAGTAATTAATGTTATGTGGGTTTATTTAGATTATTTGTGTTCAGTTTTAATATGCTGATGTGGAAAGATTGGACTTGGGGTATTAAGTGTAGGTTGGTAGGAAAGGGTTTCGGCCACCATTTTAAGTGTAGGTTGTTAGGAAAGTGCGTATATACATAAATGTCTTACGAGAAGAGAGAGAAGAAAATTTAGAAGAAAAAAAAAAGAAAAAGAAAAAGACAAAGACTCATCAAGATAACAAAGCAAAATGACATGATAATTAATAGTAAAATTGGGTAGTAATAAAATATTCTGTATATTATATGCTCAACAATCCTTTCCAAATTTTGGACAAAATATATTTTTGTAGATCACCCGGGTTAAAAATAGAGCGGTGATTTTCCCATTCCTCCTTTATCCACCTACACTCCCTTTTGTTTTTTAATACTTTTTACTATAAGATAAAATGGAGTATAAGTGAACAAAAGAAGAGTGAGAACATACAATTTTTTTTTTAAAAAAGGAGTATAAGTGGATAAAAAGAGAATAGGAAAATCAGTACCCTAAAAATATATCCTTCACTTTTCCTTTGAGGTCATTGTCAAGTATTGAGCTTCTTTTTCCTTTTCTTTATATTTTTTGGGTAAGAAAAAATTGCGACGAACGCATAAAATCTTAAAACATGTGTCATTTATGTCTAGCCTAGCTGCAAGGGCAGGCAATTGACACCTGCGTCTCAAATTAACTCCAACGTGTCCTAAATTGCCCCACCTAGCCACTGCCCCAACCCCCAATGCCCAACGCCCAACGCCCAACGCCCAACTACCAACTAGAAAGATGGATCACATGGACACCTAGCATGTACCATTATTGAAGAGAGAATTGCAAATGCCGACCTAGAGTTTGAATCGTCGATAGTCAATCGGTCAGGCTTAACAATCTTTCTAGCATTTTCTTAATTTTAATAGTAATGTTAGGGATACCATATGGTATGTTGATTTGATTAGGGTTACTATACTGACATATATGTTTATAGATGAATGATTGAGATATATGATAGGAAATAGGTTTCCCTTGTATTATGTATAATGTCTACTTTTTACCCTGCAATAGAATCACCTCATCTTATTGATGTGTGGTCGCTATCCTTCTCTAGGTGCATTAATGTTCTACAATTCAATGTGCTATATTATTTTGATAGATGCATCTTTAATTAAAGTTCCACTTGCCAAGCACAGCTAATTGACTTTGCATTGTGCTTTTGTTTTTGGTAAATCACCAGAGCTTCTAGGCATACCTGCTGGCTCACCAGAGGCTGCTATCTTCAATAATACAGCTTCATCAACGGCAACTCCTTCTGCACCTGCTGGAAAATCAGCACCGGAGAAGGCCAGCGACTCTAATGGAATTACCAAGCTTGGACCCCACCATGCCGGTCTGATGGCAACGGCTGTGGCCATCGTTTTCTTTACATTCCCTGTTGTTGGATCAATCTCTAATCTCTTTGTTTAAGCATATGAGAGTGAAGGTCCTCTGCTGAGGGGTAGTAGAGTATTCCAAGTCCTTTAATTCTTGGTTGTTTTTGCGCAATCTTAGGACTCTTTTTAACGTTTGATATGTGTTGTTTCCTTGACTTGGTCTCTGTGTTTCATCTTGGTCAGCTTCATGCCAAGCGTTTCATGTCCGAATTTTAGCTTCATAATTCTTGAGAATGTTCAGTATTTCAGTATTATTCTTCCTAAAGTTGGAACAAAGTACAACAAAAACTTTGTAAGAACCCATATTGATTGAATATCTAATTTCTAATTTGACATGAAAAGTCAATAATTGAAGCCAATTACAACTCAAAACTTCATTCAAAACTACTACTCATGAGCTGGGGGTTAGATTTCATGGATGTTAAATTAAAAGTCAGAACAGAAAATGGTGAAAGGGTTTTTGGCAATTACAATTATTTGTAAATACAAAAAATTGAATCGTTTCCTCGAGTTTCTCTACCGGGTTCTTGTTACTATTGCGCACTGGTGCCATTAATCCGCAGTCATGCAGTCAAAGTCAGCACTCAACAGGGCTTGCTACCATATCAGCCAGTACACAGAACCGAGTGCATTTATTGGTATGCGATCATGCGACCCTTAATTATGTCACAAGTATGTCTCAGCATCCAAACCAAACACACAATTCCAGATTTCTCATCATGGTATCACGAGCCTATTTACCTTACGGCCTCTGATTTTGCTTCGCTTCTCCTCTAATTTTCTCTCTCTTGCTCTATTCATGGCGACTTCATCGTCTTCGTCTGATTCAACTGTGCCAGTTTCTTCTCATCTTCATTCATCTTCTGCTTCGTCGATCATTAGTGCTCATCACTTGGTCAATGTAGTTCATGTTAAGCTTCGTACAGATAATTACCTTCTTTGGAAGAATGTTTGTCTTCCGATTTTGGAATCATATGATTTTCTAGGGTTAATTGATGGCTCTAATCGTGCGCCAGACCGTGTTCTTCTTGGACCACCTAGTTTTTCTTCTCCTCAACTCAATCCTGCGTTAAAATGCTTGGTCTCGCAGAGATAAAAATTGTTTGATCCTCCTCCTTCCCCTTCTCAGCCCCCTATTAATACTCATCCAATGCAAACCCGAGCTAAAAGTGGTATTTTCAAGCCTAAGATGCTATCTACCACCTCCCATCCTCTTCCCTCCACTGTTACCACTTCTATTTCTTCCATCCCAGCTACACCCAATACCTATAGACAGGCTGCAAAGGATCCAAGGTGGATTGAGGCTATGAATCTTGAATTTTCTGCTCTTAAACAAACTGGTACTTGGAAGTTGGTTCCTTATTGTCCTACTATGAATTTGGTGGAGTGTAAATGGGTGTACCGCGTTAAACACAAGTCTAATGGTACAGTGGATAGGTTTAAAGCCCGGCTTGTTGCTAAGGGTTTTCATCAACGAAGTGGTTTGGACTATAATGAAACTTTTAGTCCGGTTGCTAAGCCTACCACTATTCGGCTTATTTTGTCTCTTGCTGTTTAGTTTGACTGGAGTATTTCTCAATTGGATGTTACTAATGCGTTTTTACATGGTCACTTATCTGAGGCTGTTTACATGGTCCACCCCCAGGCTTTAGTGATTCTTCTTTCCTTTCCAATGTTTGTGATCGGTGCATATTTATATATCATTTTGTACCCTTATAATTTATGATTTGATTATGTTTTTGAGTTAAACTTGTGCTTTTAATAAATTTTGTGTTTGTTTCAGTGTAATAAGCTTGAGACTCATTAAATGCATTTTGGAGACAAGTTAGCTCAAAACGGTGTCTGCAGATCAGTCAACTTCACGAATTGGACTGTACTTGCTCAAGAAGAACCAGATGAGGAGCCATATATCATTGGAAATATGCGGAAGTCTAGTTTTTGGAGAATTTTACGGTTCATGATTCCGAGTCCTCTAGAGAAAGTTATACAAGTTTTGGCAACTTAAGGTCAAATTCGGCAGCATCTGCGTTACTGGGCCAAAAATGACATTTGAAGGGCTTTCCGATTTTTCCTTGAGCTGGGCTGAATATGCTTGGAAAGATAATTCAAAGGGTTTGAAGATTCAGATTTTTCCAGATTTTTTAGGAGGGAATATCAAGCCCAAAACAAGCCCACAAGCGGACTGCAATGAAGTCAATTCCAGTCTATTTTCGGCAGTCAACTTGCAAGGCCCAAAACATACACTTGTACTGCTCTGATGGGAATGCATTCTTCATTCAAGTTGTTCCAATGGGTGTCTATTATGACATATCCAAATTTAAGCCCCATTAGATACATATTGAAACCTCAGGCCCTCCTACACCAAGCCTGGTTCAGAAGAATCGTTTTTTCCAGCAAAGGTGAGGAAAACCCACATGGGTTGGCAGCAAAAGGCAGCCACAAATTGAACACCTTTGATAATCCCATGTGAAGAAAGCTTGGAGTGCAGCAAAAGAAGTATAAGATGAAATTGATTCCAACCACACTAACATAGACAAGATGAGGTGAGAGTTATGGGTTGTATTAAATAAGGAATGGTGGTGTTGAATTTCATCATGATGTTCCTTCTTCTTAGCCCTATAAATAGAGAAGTCTTCAAGCTTCATAAATCACACCCCAAGGGGGGGAGCTCTCAAACACTTCTCTAGAGCTCCCTTCCCTTCTCTCCCTCAAATTCTCTTAGTTTCCTTTCAAGTTGTCAATTGTTGTAACAAAATAATTTTACTAAATTTTCCTTCAAGTTTTCAAGTTCTACTTTAATTTTATTTGTAATGTACATTCTTTCTTAAGTATTCAAGTTTAATTAGTTTCCAAGTTTCAATTCTGGTTTTTGTTCTCATTTATTATGCTTATAAGTTAATATGCTAGTTTGAATGATTGATCACCATTTAGGCTTGCATGTTAGCTATCTTGGTTTGAATTAAGAGTAGACACCATGCTTTAATTCGAATTGAACTATGAATAGGAAGAGTATGTATGGACATTCGACAACAGGGATTAGATACATGCTTGGTTGTTTAAATTGTTCTTCTATGCTTAATGGGTTCCTAATGCTTAATTTTAGGTTAGACAACAAATGATCAAATTAGGGAATTAGGAACACAAGGTTAGGACCAAACACCATGGCTTAATCATACTTTAGCTAGAATCAATCCGTTAATCTAATTGAACTTGGGAACTTATTTGCTTGAGTTATTTTCTTATTTTCTTCTTTTATTTATTTTCTTTTTCATTTCTGTTTTGTGTAGGGGAAATGAATTGGATCATTCAATCACCAATCCTCGTGGGATCGACCTCACACTTACATATGCTATACTACCAAACGGCTCGTGCATTTGCGAGTATCACAAGTTGAGGATGCTGCTGAATCCATTTTGGTGCAGCTGAATCGACGCAAACAGTTTTGGCGCCGTTGCCGTGATCGGTAACATTGTTTGATTCTATTTGGCTTTCCTACTTTATTTTATTTTTTTCTTAACTGGACAATTTCTTGTTTTAAAGTTAATGACGTTAATGGACAAGTTGTGTTTGTAGTCCAATAGAAAAGGACAATTGCCCAACAAGCAAGAGAACTGGGTTTAAGTCCCAGCTTACACAACCCATTGGTGCTTGTCCCAGCTTACACAACCCATTGGTGTTTGTAGTCCTAATCCTTTTAATTCCATTTCAAGTTTGTATGTTTGTTTTAGCAATTTATGACAGCTTAATAAAAATGGAGAGCATTGGCAACCTCAATCATAAGAATGGGAAGTGTGGAGCAGTGGGAGAAGTCGACCTCCAAGTGCATCCATGCTCGAACCTAATCTCTTCAAGGGGGAGCATTTCAATTCTTTCTCTTCTTTGAATTCTGTTTATTTCCGTAATTGTTTTTGCCTTTTGGTCCACTTTGAGTTCTTTGTTTTTCTGTGCTGAATCCAAGCGTATAAAGAACGTGAAATTTGGATTTACGGTTGGAAAGGTATAGGCTAAAATCTAACAGAGGTCTGATAAGTTCATAATTTCACACATTTGCATGCCTTCTTTACTTGGTGATTTTGTTTAGTTTCTCTTTATTTCGAGTCACTTACCTATATTTGTGTGTTTTGTAGGTTAAGGCTGCAAGAGATTACATTTGATACAATCCATGCATGTTAAGGGCTTATTGGCACAAGAGGAATATAAGCTTAAAGACAAACCCAATTTGGGTCACAGTCCTTGTCAGTCCAATTTCGTGGGTCATCTTGCAGGCCTCATTTCAGCACTCTACACAACTTGGATGAGGAGACGTCCTTCACAGAAGTTGTTCAGATTGGTGTCTAGTATAACATATCCAACATTCAGCCCAATTGAACATAACTGGAGTCCTTAGCCCATCAAACACTGAAGCATACTCAGGAGGATTTTAATATGCAGCTGCCAGCTTTTGTGCCTTGTGTTCCACACTCCCTTTGAGCCTTGTGTCTCAACTGAGCTGTATCTGACTTTAGACCTAACATGTTGAGCAAATTAGGGAGGCATTTCAGCATTGGATCCAAGGAGCAAAACATGGCATGCTTAATTATGGGAAAACATGTTTGCACAAATCAGGGAGCAGTTTCCAGGATTTATGGTAGGCTGTCTACACCAGCCATTGGGAGGACGAATTTGAAGTCTATAAATAGAGAGTTGCAGCTCATTCACAAGAGGATAGACACACACATTCACTCCATTCATTACTCTCATACACACATTCAGATTCACCACAAAGAGAGAAGAGAGCTAGCTGCAAAGGAGGGAGAGCTTGGAGCTGTCCTGGGAGTTGCTGCCACCAACTAGTTCTTCTATTCTCTTTATTCTATCTATGTATTTCTTATTTTCTGTATTCATAGTTATGTTTCACTAATCCATTTAGTTAGGGCTTAGGATGAAGCCCTAGTCATGAATATTCAATGTTATGGATGATTTCATAGTTAATTGATTTCTTTGCTTTCATTGCCAAGTTGTTAATCTCCAGTTTATTATGTGCTTGATGTATGTTTTCTTGGAGTAGCTAACTAGGATTTTATGCATCTAGCACAGGTTGGGAAGGGGTTTAGATTCACCAATTCTACTCTCCTTTCACAAGCAACACATGAATGGCCTAAGAATCATTCAAGGGGTTAATAACCATAGGTTGACTAGGACAGATACCATGTTCTAGGACTTGTGTGATTATCATATTCTCAGGGAACTTAATGACTCTTGTATGCTTTATTCTAAGTAGATACCATGCTTAGGTTGCATATTAAAGATCACGTGTTGTGTAGATACCATGCACAATTACATGCCTTAGGAGAATCATGCATCCTGCACCTAGATACCATAGGCTTGTATGCGATAATCTATTGTTGATGAAGCTTGAGTCACTTTCTATGCATTCATAACTTGGATAGGAAAACTAGTGGTGGATTCCAAGGCTCTAACACTTCTCAATCATTGTCTCACAACTTGTTCATTGCTGCCATTGTTTACTTTCCAGCACTTCCATTTCATTCTCTTGTTTTTATTTCAACAACAAAACCCCCCCATTTCGAGTGCGTGTGTGGTGCTAGGATTCTGTCCTAGACCTTGAGTAATTAGCAAGAGGCATTGTTGAATTCGACCTTGCCTTTAGTTAGTTAGTCAGTTTCTTTATTTTCTGTTTTCCAGCATTCTAAGTAATTTAACTTGGAACCAAGTTACCATTCTCCGTGGGATCGACCTCGTATTTACATAAGCTATACTATAAACGGTTCGTGCACTTGCGAGAATTAAAGTTGCTGTTTTTAATAACTTATTTTAGTTGTTAAGAATAGGCTCAACAAGTTTTTGGCGCCGTTGCCGGGAACCGGTAACGATGGTGCTATAGTTAGATTACTTTGAGTGTTTCTGTTTTTGTTAAGTTTTAATTGTTTCTTTCGTTGGTTTTTTTTAGTATTCTGTTTTTCTATTTAGTTGTTATCTCCATTAAAGTCGCTGAATTGAGTTTCTTGTGTGTGCATATATGTCCGAAATCTGAAACTGAGCCACTATCACCAAGAGCTGCTGCTGTACGTGCTGGTTTGAGGAGGAATTACAGTTCTTCAAGCATTGAATCTAAGAGCTACGAATCTGAAGGTTCAAGCAAGATGGCAGAGATTCCAAACAACAACAACAATAATGATGAAGGAGGTGGTGCGCTTGTTGCCCAACCTCGGAAACCCCTGCGTGAATTTTCCATTCCCAAAGTCACTGATCAACCTTCGTGCATCGTCTATCCTCAACTCACAATTGACAGGTTTGAGCTTAAAAGTGGTATGATTCATCTTCTTCCAACTTATTATGGTAATACCACTGAGGATCCTTACATGCATGTAAATATGTGCTACAATCAAAATTCAAGGACTTGATGATGAGCAGATTAAGATGAGGCTATTCCCATTCAGTTTAAAAGATAAGGCTAAGTTTTGGTTATATTCTTTGCCTAATGCTTCAATTCGTACTTGGGATGAGCTTTCTAATAAGTTTTTGCAGAAATTCTTTCCAGCTCAAAAGACTAACAAGATTAGAAAGGAAATCCTTGGTTTCAAGCAAGGAGAAGGAGAAGCTTTTCATGAATGCTGGGAGAGGTACAAGGAGATGATGAGTTCCTGCCCACACCACAACATAGAGAGTTGGATGAAAATGCAATCTTTCTATGAAGGTTTGCTTGATTCAGAAAGGATGATGGTAGATGCAACAAGTGGAGAAGGACTGATGAACAAAACAGCAGATGAGGCTTTTACTCTCTTTGAATCTTTGAGTGCTAACTCTCAACAATGGAGCTACAATAAAGGAAGAGGAGCTCCTATGAAAGCTGTGGTCTCTGAGGTAAGTACTGATAATGAGATTAATGCAAAACTTGATGTTATGTGTTCTTTGCTTCAACGGGCAGTGACCGGTCCTCTAGGAAACAAAGTGGAAGTTCAAGACCAATCTTTTGTGGACCACATGCTAGAACAAGCAAATGCCCTTCAAGGAAGGAATCCTCAGAATGATCCATACTCAAACACGTACAATCCGGGGTGGAGAAATCATCCTAATTTCAGGTGGAGCAACAATTCAAATGTGCAACAATCTCAAGGACCTCCCCCAGGATTCCAAATACAACAAAGGCAATTCCAGCAAGCTCCCCAACAAGTGGAAGAGCAAAGGGGTGATCAAATGGGGGAATTGCAAGACATGTTCAAGAAGTTTATGGGGAAACAAATGCAAACCAACCAGAATCTTCAAAATGCAGTGAACAAACTAGAAGTGCAAGTTGGGCAGATTGCATCCTCCTTGAGAAATAGAGCATCCGGAACTTTTCCGAGCCAAACGGAGGTGAATCCAAGGCATCATGAGCAAGTTAAAGCGGTGCACATCTTGAGAAGTGGTAAACAAGTTGATAATAAGGTTGGAGGTGCCAATGAAGAGCAAGAAGAGGGAGAAAACGTGGAGATCATTCAGCCACCACAAGGGCAGCAGCCCAGGTTCCCCCAAACAGCACCTCAATCCTCCTGGAAAGAGCACATGCCCTAAGGTATCATCTAATGCTAATCAAGTTCCAATTTCATCTAATGCTTTTAGGCCTATTGTACCCTTTCCCAGCAGGTTATCGAAGTCAAAGAAAGATCAAGGCTTGGATGAGATAATGGAAACATTCAAGAAGGTGCAAATCAACATCCCACTACTCAGTGCCATTGCTCAGATTCCCAAGTATGCAAAATTTTTGAAGAATCTATGCACTAACAAGAGGAGATTCAAAGAGCATGAACAGGTTGCATTGAGTGAAGAGGTAAGTGCAGTGTTACAAAGAAAGCTACCTCCAAAGCTAAAGGATCCAGGTTCGTTTTCTATACCTTGTATAGTTGGTGATTTCAAGATTCCAAAAGCTTTGCTTGATCTTGGTGCATCTATAAACCTTATGCCATATCATGTTTATGAGAAACTTAACCTTGGTGAGTTGCAAGCCACATCTGTGAGCATTCAATTGGCAGATAGAACTATTAGGTACCCCAAGGGCATTTTAGAAGATGTTTTGGTGAGAGTAGAAGGGTTAATCTTGCCTGCTGATTTCTTAGTCTTGGAGATGGAAGAAGCACCAATTCCCGACAATGAATTGCCCCTCATCTTTGGTCGGCCCTTCATGGCTACTGCTAAGACCACGATCGATGTAGCACAAGGCACTCTCACCATGACCGTTAATGGAGAAACTGTTGCTTTCAAAGTGTTTGATGCCACGAATCTGCCAAATGATGTTCAAGATTGTTTTCAAATTGAAGTATTGGAGAATCCAGGGAAAGAGAGATTTGATGGTCTTTCCCATTCACTAGAAGCATGCTTGCTGCAAGGAGTAGACAAGGAGGAGCAGGGGGCTGCCCACATCTTCAATGCTACAATTCCTACACACAAGGCGCTGCCCAAATTTGGAGATACTCCAATCATTCCTCCAGTTCTTTGCGATTCTGTTCATAATCAAAAAAGGAAAACAAAAGCAGCATGGAAACGATGGAAAAAGAAAACAAGCTTGGTGACCAATCTTGCAGTGCATGAGGTGTCGATTGAGCCCAAACCCCCCATTCACTATAGCAAGTTTGGATGTCCGGCTGAAGACATGAAACTTAGCGCTTCTTGGGAGGCAACCCAAGGTGATGAGGAGAAGATAGAACGTGCAAGGAGCTTGCTTGCGTCCTAATCGCTTCAAATGGGAGTTGTTTTCTAAACTCTAACATTTGGTTATGTCTTTTCCTTATCTTCTTTCCTTACATTTATGAGGCATTGCTTGTTCTTATACTCTAAACATTGAGGACAATGTTTCATTTAAGTTTGGGGGGAAGGATTTAGTTATGTTGTTTCAAATTGTCAAATTTTAAAATTTTTAAGTGTGTCTAGTGTCTAAAACGCAGGATTTTGTGTGTTGTTTCGTTATCCTTCTAAACACCTATGATAAGACTTGGATTTAATTCTAATATGGTTTTGCAGAAATTGACAGTCATTGTTTAAGGTCTTTGTGTGGTTTTGAGTTAACTTTGTCTTGCATGTCATCCTTGCACTTATTGAGCACTTTGCCAAGTTAGTCCAATTTCTTGCTACTTGGAGACGTTATGCAATTCTACTTATCTCATGATCTTGGTTTTGTACTCTAGAACTTATTTGAATATCTCTTGAGACATTCTGTTGCCATACAATGCTTAGGAAGTGATTTAGGCCATGTTTAAATCGTTTGAGCCTTTCTAACCATCCATCTACATGTATTCATCCCTAGTCAACCCATTTGAGCCTATGTTATGCCTTTCTTTGTGTAAACCATATTAAATCTCTGTTCCTTATCCTTACCTATTCTATGAGCAATTAAAGCTATCTTCAAAAGAGAGTCATAAAGAATGCAAGGTTTTTAGAGAAAAAGTGAATCAGGAGTGCTGTAACCCAAGTATTGAAAAGAAATAAGTTTGGGGGTATTGATAACTAATCAAAAAAAGAGGTAATGAAGTGTGACCAATGTAGTCACGACCCTAGGGTGTTATAAGGAGAAGATCATGGTGATCTAGGGTAAAGAGCCACAAAATTAGGCCAAATAAACACATTTGAAGGTGCTGAAATTATGTTGAAAATCTGCTCATGTATGTGTTCCTTGCTTATTACAAAGTTCAATAATCTCTCATGCTTTTACCTATGCTTTAGTTGTGTTCAAAATGTTGTTTTCCATATCCTCTCATTCATTCAACCACAACCCTAAGCCTCATTACAACCCTTGTAAAGTCCTTTTGATCCTTGGTATTGTATGGTATTCTGTGGAGAGCTGATCTGATAATGTGCTTATGGGGTTCGAAATTCTTGATTGTGCTCTAAGTATGTGCGCATGTACTTATTTGAGTCGCAGGTGTTGTTCTGATTTGGCATTCACACACTACACGTAAGGATGTCATTGTGAGCTTTGCTTACTCTTGAATCATGTGTGGAACTTAGATTGTGATTGTTGTATTTCTTTGGAACCATATACTTTGGTGATTCTTTGAGGATATTGTTTGGAAGGCTAGCTGCTTATTTTCTGTTTTCTAAGTTGTAGTTTTATTTTGTTTTGCTCGAGGACTAGCAAAATCTAAGTTTGGGGGTATTTGATAAGTTCATAATTTCACACATTTGCATGCATTCTTTACTTGGTGATTTTGTTTAGTTTCTCTTTATTTCGAGTCACTTACCTATATTTGTGTGTTTTGTAGGTTAAGGCTGCAAGAGATCACATTTGATACAATCCATGCATGTTAAGGGCTTATTGGCACAAGAGGAATATAAGCTTAAAGACAAACCCAATTTGGGTCACAATCCTTGTCAGTCCAATTTCGTGGGTCATCTTGCAGGCCTCATTTCAGCACTCTACACAACTTGGATGAGGAGACGTCCTTCACAGAAGTTGTTCAGATTGGTGTCTAGTATAACATATCCAACATTCAGCCCAATTGAACATAACTGGAGTCCTTAGCCCATCAAACACTGAAGCATACTCAGGAGGATTTTAATATGCAGCTGCCAGCTTTTGTGCCTTGTGTTCCACACTCCCTTTGAGCCTTGTGTCTCAACTGAGCTGTATCTGACTTTAGACCTAACATGTTGAGCAAATTAGGGAGGCATTTCAGCATTGGATCCAAGGAGCAAAACATGGCATGCTTAATTATGGGAAAACATGTTTACACAAATCAGGAGCAGTTTCCAGGATTTATGGTGGGCTGTCTACACCAGCCATTGGGAGGACGAATTTGAAGTCTATAAATAGAGAGTTGCAGCTCATTCACAAGAGGATAGACACACACATTCACTCCATTCATTACTCTCATACACACATTCAGATTCACCACAAAGAGAGAAGAGAGCTAGCTGCAAATGAGGGAGAGCTTGGAGCTGTCCTGGGAGTTGCCTGCCACCAACTAGTTCTTCTATTCTCTTTATTCTATCTATGTATTTCTTATTTTCTGTATTCATAGTTATGTTTCACTAATCCATTTAGTTAGGGCTTAGGATGAAGCCCTAGTCATGAATATTCAATGTTATGGATGATTTCATAGTTAATTGATTTCTTTGCTTTCATTGCCAAGTTGTTAATCTCCAGTTTATTATGTGCTTGATGTATGTTTTCTTGGAGTAGCTAACTAGGATTTTATGCATCTAGCACAAGTTGGGAAGGGGTTTAGATTCACCAATTCTACTCTCCTTTCACAAGCAACACATTAATGGCCTAAGAATCATTCAAGGGGTTAATAACCATAGGTTGACTAGGACAGATACCATGTTCTAGGACTTGTGTGATTATCATATTCTCACGGAACTTAATGACTCTTGTATGCTTTATTCTAAGTAGATACCATGCTTAGGTTGCATATTAGAGATCACGTGTTGTGTAGATACCATGCACAATTACATGCCTTAGGAGAATCATGCATCCTGCACCTAGATACCATAGGCTTGTATGCGATAATCTATTGTTGATGAAGCTTGAGTCACTTTCTATGCATTCATAACTTGGATAGGAAAACTAGTGGTGGATTCCAAGGCTCTAACACTTCTCAATCATTGTCTCACAACTTGTTCATTGCTGCCATTGTTTACTTTCCAGCACTTCCATTTCATTCTCTTGTTTTTATTTCAACAACAAAACCCCCCCATTTCGAGTGCGTGTGTGGTGCTAGGATTCTGTCCTAGACCTTGAGTAATTAGCAAGAGGCATTGTTGAATTCGACCTTGCCTTTAGTTAGTTAGTCAGTTTCTTTATTTTCTGTTTTTCCAGCATTCTAAGTAATTTAACTTGGAACCAAGTTACCATTCTCCGATAGGGATCAACCTCGTATTTACATAAGCTATACTATAAACGGTTCGTGCACTTGCGAGAACTAAAGTTGCTGTTTTTAATAACTTATTTTAGTTGTTAAGAATAGGCTCAACAAGGTCGAAACTGAAAAACAGAGAAACGAATCTGTCCAAATGGTGATAAAAGGGTGATAGAAAGTGTTGTTTGTGTTTTTCTTTGGTTTCTTGGTTTGTTTCTTTTAGTACAACAATTTATGTCAATTTATGCAATCTCCAAGGAAACCACATTTTGTTGCTACTAAGCGGGTTCTTCGATACCTTAAAGGCACCATGACTGAAGGTTTGTCTTTTACTAAGGGTTCTCTTGCTCTTCACTTGTTATCAGATATTTGATTGGGCAGGGTGCCCTGTGGTCAACGCTCTGTTAGTGGTTTTTGTGTTTATTTTGGCTCTAATTTGGTGTCTTGGAGTGCCAAGAAACAAGCCACTATGGCTCGATCTACAGCACAGAATCCGAATACAAGGCTCTTGCTATTGCTTATGCTTAGCTTATTTGGATCTGTAGTGTTCTGCGTGATCTCCAATTTTTTCTCTTTGTTGCTCCTTCTATCCACTGTGATAATCTTGGTGCTTTGGCCCTCGCAGCTAATCCTGTTTTCCACTCCCGCACTAAGCATGTGGAGGTGGATTTTCATTTTATTCGTGAACTGGTTTCTGCTCGTGCTATCACCTTGCATCATATTACTATTGTTGCTCAAGTTGCTAATCTGTTTACCAAGCCTCTCTCTCTAGATCGGTTTCTTTCTCTTAAATCCAATATGAAGTTGTGTGTTGCACCCTTCAGCCTTGCGCCGGGGGGGGGCAGTGGTTTACAAGTATGTCTTAGCATCCAAACACACAATTCCAGATTTCTTATCAAATTATACAACAACATGTTGAAGGAATTTCAAAACATTTTTCCAAAGTTCATTTGAATATTAAACATGCATTTAATCAAATTAATCGCAGCGGAAGTCTAAGGTGGTTGTTTAAATTCAAAAATAAAACTTCTTCCAAGTATCTTAAGCCATGAACATTGATATGTTTTTCATAAATGAAAATTCAAGAGAAATGATAAGATCTAATTACCCTTGAAGCAATTATATGAACCAATTTGTGTTTGGTCTTCTCTTGATGATTTCCTCTTTGTTGATCTCCTCTTTGATCTTTGATCTTTGCTCCTTGATCTTTCTCCTCCATGTGAGCCACAAAAGTATATGGCCTCTAAGTCTCCACACCAATGGAACCTTGAGATGAGAAGAAGTATCTTGAGAATACTTGGATGCTAGTGCAAGATTCTCAAGATTGGTTTCAATCTAAACCACTTTGAAAGATGAAAGTGTTTCACTATTGAAAACTTTTTTTTTCTCTCTTTGATCTCCCAAACCCATTTGGTTGATGTTGGATTGTGTTTGTGTGTTAATTAGCTTATGGAAACAATTCCCATACATACTTACTTAAGCATTTTCGGCCAAAACCCATTGGGCTTCCAAATTGGGCCTTATGACACTTAAACGATAATATTTAGGTGTCTTAAGCCCTTGGGCTTGATACCCAACCATTTGGGCTTTCCGTTAACTATTACCGAGGCCCAAATACGTTTTTACACGTAGTAAATCATCAACATCAAATCAATCAAATTGATTTCCTCATTCTCATTTGTATTACTCAAAGTTAACCATTTAAGGTGTGCGATCCATTAGGTTCTAATTAGCAAGATGTTGCGTAGATACAGCTGCACCAAAATGGATTCAGTTGCATCCTCAACTTGTGATACTCGCAAGTGCACGAACCGTTGGTAGTTTAGCGTATGTAAGTGCGAGGTCGATTCCACAGGGATTGGTGATTGAATGATCCAATTCAATTTTCCTACACAAAACAAAAATGAAAACAAAAAAAACAAAACAAGAAGAAAGAATGTACAACACTTGAGAACATGGAGAGTTTTTGGAGAGAAAGAGAGAGGTGTTTGAGAGCTTGAGAATTTGGAGGAAGGTGTTTGGGAAGCTTGAGGATTTTGGAAGGGAAAGGTAGGTGTTTGTGAAGTGTTTGAGACTTTGATGAAGGAATGGGAGAAGTGTTTGAGAACTTTGAGAATCTTGGAAGGGAATGTGTTTAAGAACATGGAGAACTTTGAAAGAGAATAGAGAAGTGTTTGGAGAATTTATAGAAGAAGAGAAAGGAAAAATGCTTGAGATTTATAGTACTAAGATCTTGTTACAACAATTGAGAACTACAAAGGGAAACTAAGAGAATTTGAGAGAGAGAAGGGAAGGGAGCTCTAGAGAAGTGCTTGAGAGCTCCCCCCCTTGGGGTGTTATTACAAGCTTAGAGAACCTCCCTATTTATAGGCCTAGGAGAAGTAAAATTCTGAATTCAATATGGCTAATGCATACAACACTTGAATTATAAAATCTGAAATGGTTGATGCACTTGAATTAGAAAATCTGAAATGGTTGATGCACTTGTATTAGAAAATCTTGAATTGGTTGATGCACTTCACCACTAAATCCCACCAGCAGCCCTAGCTCATCTTCATGTCACCATGACCAAGCTTCCAACCAGAAATGATAGCTCATGCCTAGCTCACCATGACCAAGCATCCAACCAGCACATGCTGAGGTCAGCATGACCAGCAACTTCAAGGGCTTACAACTTGGGCTTCTCTTAATCAAATTAGGACTTTAAGTACTCGAAATTGAAGTTCAGAATGTCTTCTTTCCAGCCATATGTTATTTGGGCCAATCCAAGGTCGGAGGAAGAAGTTAAGGCCGAAAAAAATTGCTAACTCATTTTCCGCGCTGATAAGATCCATCCTGAGCATGGTTCTGTGTTTGCTAGGTAACGGACTCCAGATTTATCCAATGGGGCTGAATTTTGTATATGTTATATTACACACCCATTGGAACAACTTTCATGAAGAATGTGGCCTCATTCGAGCTATGTAGGTTGCTGAAACAAAGCTTGCAATATGACCTACGGAACTGGACTGGCAGGGGGCGGTAGCCATAATGAATTTGTCTTTAACCTCTTCATCAATTCATCCAAATTAGGCCTTAACATGCTTGAATTGCATGAATTATGCTCTCCAAAGCCATCATTGTTACCTAAAGCTCAATTAACTGAAAGATAAACACAAAAAGGATTAAAAGCACAAGTTTAACTCAAAAATATAACCAAATCATAAGCTAGAAGGGTAAGAAATAATATACAATTATGAACCGATCATAAGACAGTGGGAAAATATAAGAACTCTTTCTAACCAACTGGAATTAAAACCCTTTTTTAATTCTTCCTTTATTTAGATCGATCACAATCAATCCTAGGACTTCCACAAGCCAAGAGTGACATCTAGCAATATATCAAGGCTACCCAAGCTAACCAGAATAGATGAAGAACCTATTCAGTTGGAATTGCAATGCAATACGGCCCTTCTCTTATACAATGTTTCAAATCATATTATTAGGGTACGGATTGTTTATGTCAAACCCCTAATATGATTTACAACCTCATGTGATTCAAAAGAACATGATTAAGAACAACTTTCTAAATCAAGCTCAAAATACTTTGGCCAAAGATTTACTGAATCACATCTTGAAACATTCTCCTTCTTTATCGAAAGTAGAGATTCCTTATTGTACATTCACATGCCCCTATAATGAATTAAGAGATCCCAACAACACTTAAGACAAATCTTTTACGGCTTGCCTTTAAGAGCTATCAAAGATCAATAACGCATCACAGGACAACCATGATGCCTCAGGTCTAAGGACTAATTTGCATTATTGCAACTATGAGTTCTCGTTTGACCTATAGATAAATACTCCATACGAGAACTACGGTTGATCGCGTTCAGTGTACTCATTCACTAATGAGCACCCACATACTTGTATTAGTGCCAACTACACAAATGGTTTGAGACTAACCATCCTCCCAATTGAGCATACATAATATGTGCTAATCTTGACGGTTTATCAATATCCATTTGATAACCTATGATTAGGAACATTTTGAGATACTACAGTTAGAGATTAAAGGTCTCATGAATCTAATCTTCTTTAGATTACTTTATCTCTTATTTAGCATACCCTGGACATTTGTTTCTTTACACGATGTAAAAGATAACAAAATAAGTTTGCCATTTATATATCATATGCGAAATGTATTCTAAGGAGATTACATCAAATGTATTGGTTCTTAGGGCACATTTCTAACAATCTCCCACTTGCACTAGAGCCACATAGCCATGTATCTCATACCCATTATTTCTGTATGTCTATTCAGTTGTGACTGTGACATAGGCTTAGTGTGTGGATCTGTTACGTTGTTTGCAGATGCCCCATCTAATGGTAACATTTTTCTATATGTTTGGATCTCTGATGAGACCTAGGTTCCTTGGCTTGAGCTATCGCCCCATTGTCATCACACAGTAAAGGTGCTTGTGACATTATGGTTAGAACCTCATTTAGTTCGGTAATGAACATTTTTATCCAAACAGATTTTATTATAGCTTCTAAAGCGACAATGTAATCAACTTTAGTTGTTCTCCAACAACTACGTGTCCATTCAAAATGAAGACGTACCCTTAGGTGGATTTGCAATCATTGATAATAGATATATTATCCGAATCAGTAAATGCTTCCACTTGCTACTCTGATGTTCCTCCCAGATGAGAAACATGTCCTTAGTCCTTCTTAAGTATTTAAGAACATACTTGACTGCTCCCAATTGATCTAATCATAGGCTTGATTTATATCTTCTAGTTATACTCGTATAGCCAATATCATGTCTTGTACATGCTATGACATATATGGGAATCCCTATTGCATATGCATAAGAGATTTTACTCAACTGCTGTATCTCATAATGAGTTTTTGGACACATGCTCTTAGAAAAGTGAAGTTCATGTCGTCCTGGAAATAAACTTTTCTTAGACTGTTCCATATGAAATCTCTTTAGCACCTTATCAGCATACAAGGATTGAGATGATCCAATCATTCTCTTAGATCTATCAAGATAAATCTTTATCTCAAGTATGTAAGATGCTTCTTTAAAATCTTTCGTTAAGAATGATTTTAATGAGTCACAGCTTCACTGAAGAGATCATTCCTATATCGTTTCCGATAAGTAGTATGTCATCTACATACATCACTAGGAATACTACTAAACTCCCACTGATCTTTTGTACACTCATTGGTCATCCATGCTTTGTATGAAGTCAAACGATTTGACAACTTCATCAAATAGGATGTTTCAACTCCAAGAACCTTGCATCAACCCATAAATGGATCTATGTAGCTTGCATACCTTGTGCTTATCAACTTTAGACATGAAGCCTTCAAGTTGATCTATATATAGTTCTTCCTGAAGGTGGCCATTCAGAAAAGCCATCTTCACATCCATTTTGACAAATCTCATAATCATGGTATGCATCTATTGCAAGAAAAATCCGAATAGACTTTGTCATAGTGACAAGAGAGAAGGTTTCTTCATAGTCAATCCTTTCTCTCTGCTTGTAGCCCTTTGCTACTAGCATTGCTTGTAGGTTTCTACTATCCCATCTGAGCCTATCTTCCTCTTAAAGATCCATTTATTTCCTATTGGTACAATACCAGGAGGAGGATCAACTAGAGTCTAGACTTTGTTGGTATACGTAGAATCCATTTCGGATTTCATGGCTCCAAGCCATTTCTATGAGTCAATATCTGACATTGCCTCATTGTAGTTCGAAAGGTCCTTCGATATCCTTACAATCACTTAGGAGACTTAACTCTCCTTTGTTGTCGTGAAGGAAACCACAATACCTTTTAGGCATTCTGCTAACCCTTCTTGAACTACGTGGAGTCTGTGTTACAACAGGTTTGTGGATCTGGGATTGCACTTCATTCAGTGTTGATTTCTAACTCATTGGAAAATTCCTTGAGTTCTATCTAGGGGTGGGCACGGTACGGTACGGTACGGTATTGGGCTCATACCGCTACCAGATACCGGAAATTAAAACCGGTATGGTATGGTATGGGATTATCGTTTGTCAAAATTGGTACCGTACCGTACCGTGCCAAATCAGTATCGGTTCGGTATCGGTACCATTTCGGTACCAAAATGACACAACTAAAAAATGAACTAATTCAATAGTTAAAATGGTTAAAACTCATGCCTTATGCCTTACAAACCAAAATAGTTAAAATTATGCGTTATGGCTTGCAAAATTACAAACACAATCCATACATAAATGACAAAAACAAAACGATTAAATTACAACATTTTCTCTTTTGTCTCAAAAGGACAGAACTACGCAGATTCACTTGTCAAATCTTACAGTCTAACTAATGATATAATAAACGCAATCAACCACCATATTGGTAGTTTGATCCCTTTTCCCATTTATAGCTGGGTCAAACATATCAATCAAGATTCACTAAACATCTATTGTGGTTTGTTCAAGACTCATAATTTGTTAAACCCAATTCCAGAACATCTATTCCTACAAAAATAAAACACAAAAATAAACAACTGGCCTTGAGCAGAAAAAAGTTTCAGCATTTCAATCCAGAGAAACACACCAAATCATAAATCACAACTACACATGCGCCTAATCATAACATATTTGAAACCAAATTGATCAAAGCAATATCCAATAGATCTAGATGTGTTAGGATAAACTCTGCACCTAAAAAAATCATCCAAAAGAAATGAAAAGGGTCATTCGGTACGGTACGGTATTGATCGGTACCAAATACTTGATACCGCTACCATACCATACTCTATTGGTACGGGTAGATACGGTACCGATTATCTCCCCATCCCAAATGAAACGGTATGAAATCGGTATGGTACGGTATGGTTAGTGTACGGTTTTGGTATTTCGGTTTAGATGCCCACCCTTAGTTCTATCTCATGTCCCCTTTTTCCCATCAAGAGTGTATTCTCCTTTTAGGAAGGTAGCTGACCTTGCGACAAACAACTTTTGCTTGTTGATGTGATAGAAGTAATATCTCATAGTTTCCTTGAGATACCCTATAAATCTACACTTCACTAACCTTGCATTTAGTTTATCCACATATTGCCTTTACATATGCTGGACAACCCCAAATCTTGATCTAATCAAGACTTGGTTTCTTCCCAAATCACATTTCAAATGGAGTTTGTGGAACGGATTTTGAAAGACACTCTATTTAACAATTTCAAGTTCATATCCCTAAAAAGGATATAGGTAAATTAGTACAGCTCATAGAACTCATTTTAGAAACTCCATTATGTTGTGGAATTCCTGGTGGAGTCCATCGTGATAAGATGCCATATTCCTTGAAGTAATCAAGAAACTCTGTGCTTAAGTATTCACATCCTCGATCGAATCTAAGGATTTTAATACTCTTGCTTGTTTGGTTTTCAACTTCATTTCTGAATTCCTGAAACTTTTCAAAAATCAGATTTATGCTTCATTAAGTATAAATACCCGAACCGTGAATAATCATCGATAAAGGTAATGAAGTATGAATAACCGCCCTCTGTGTTTGTAGACAAAGGTCCACAAACATCTAAGTAGATAAATTCCAACAGTTTTGTAACTCTTTCTCCTTTACCAGTGAAAGGAGACTTGGTCATTTTGCCATGTAGACAAGATTCACAAGTAGGCATAGGAACATGATCAAGTGATCCAAAAAGGTTCCATCGTTTGCCATTCGGTGAATTCTATCTTGGCTAATGCCTCCAAGTTTAAGGTGTCACAATTTAGTTGATGTATCCACATCTCTAGGCCTCTCAGGTCTAGTTGCATCTTTATCCATATACAGTTAATGTTACCATTCATTTCTAAAATGATAAGAGACCATCAATCAAAATTGCATAAGCAATGATTTGATTGATATGTGAAATAGAACAAAGAATTTTGTCCAACAAAACATCAAATCCATCTCTTAAAAATATAAAGACGGATATTAAGTTCTTTACACATCCAGAAATGAAATAACAATTATTTCAAATTCAGGTCTTCTTCGGAGGGTAGTCTGAGATGTTAAGTGCCTATTGCATTGGCAACTACATTAGTGCTATTTCCCACGATTAGCACCATTTCTCATTTTACAAGTCTTCTACTCCCACTAGCCCATGCACACAATTGCATATATATTGACTAGCTCCTGAATCAACTATTCAGTTTAGAAGCTTTAACTGTAATTACTAATTTTAGAACAAGAGAGTGACCTTCTAAAGGTTCTCTTGAGGCTTGCAAGACATCTCTTGCAATTTCTCTTCCAATGTCCATTCTTGCCATAGTGAAAAACAAATACTTTTCAGTTACTTGTCTTTCTTTTGTATTCTTTCTTCCTTGGGTTTTTAGAAAACCTTTCTTCTTCTTTTATCCTTACCTTTTGTTTGGATTTGAAAGAAGAAGAACCCTTCTAAAATTTGCAACTATCCTCTTTAACCCTTTATCTTTTGAGATATTCATTTAAGCTACTATAGCTATATTGAATAGCTCATATAGGGTATCATTCATCTTTCCCATATTATAGTTCATAACATATTGGGATTAACTAATGATAGGGATGAAAGAAAGAATCTTGTTGAACTTCAACATCAAAGAAAAATCCATATTTTCCAATATCTTATATAATGATATTACATTGAGATCATGTTGATTAACCGGAAACCCACTTACCATTCTTGTCCAAACAAGTTCACATATGGTATTGTAAGCTAGGAATAGCTTCACCTTTTCATGGATGCCAACATGTAACTTTTACCTTGGTTGTCATCTGACACATGCTTCTTATAAGCCTTTGTCTCCTCCTCAATGGCATATGGACCAAGAGGGGTATGTGGTGGGGTTTTTTCTTATACACAACTAATCTCATCCAATTATAGGACAAGTTGGGGTTTAGGCATCAAAACGGATAGTTCGTGTCATCTTGGACATTTGAGTCAAGTATCTTTGAGATTGGGTTTGTGATGGCTAATTTGAAATTCTGCAAAACGTAAATAGATTTTAATTTAGATTAATCTTCTACCAAGGACTTAGGGTCTTTAAGTCATGATGGTAGCTCCCACTATTTTTGGCAAATTTCATATCCCTCCTGAAATCCGAGAGTTTCAAGTTTCCGTTGAAACTCTTAGTGGGGATGGGAGTGTCACTTTAATAGTTTTTTCTCAACCTAACAGTTTGTTGGATTGCTATGATACTAATGAGAGGATACTCTTATCCAATCACATCATTAATGTGAATACCCATCACTATGGCCTCTAGAGAACTAGACCTAAACCTAACAGTTTGTTGGTTTCGTTCGTCTTAGTTAAGTTATTCCCACCATGCTTGTGGGTTTAGGGTTTCAAGTATGACCTCAACCTAACAGTTTGTTGGCCACACTCGTTATCTATCCGCACTACATCAAGTATGTGTAATAGGCTTCCCTTGGATGGTTACAAGTACTGGATGTTGCCTCACTGAGGTCCAACAAGGTGTAAATGTGCCACCCAATAAGAGACTACCACGGTGGAAGGCCACAAAATAGCATTCGAAGTGCCATTTCGCTTATCAACTTAATATTGCTTTGAGGGTAGTTAAATTGGTCTCATTTTAATTCAATTTTAATCCTATTAAAATTATTTATCTAATCTCATTAAATGGTTCCCATTGCAATATATTAGTAGCACATAATACTCTCACTAAATGTTTTAGAAACCATTTGCTTGAAATAGTGGAAATACATTATACTACTAATTGATTAATTATCATCATTACCGAACATTCCAATTGCATTGGGCTTGTAGGATGATTATGGACTTTCTTATTGATCCAACACGAGCCACCATGTTGGATCATGGTCTTGGATGGTGATTCATTTTAATTACGCGCACATAAAAATAAATTAGGTATGAAAGCCATTTCAATATTATATAGCCAAATAAATTAGGCATGAAAGCCATTTCATTATTACATAGCCAATCAAAATCGAATACATATCCAATAAGCGGCCAATCACATAGCTCAATTGTTTGGTCTAAGTCCATAATCATCCTTTAATTATTTAAACATTTTAAACAATTAAACTAGCAATGTAAAAACAAGCTCTTGGGTTGCATACATATATATGGGTTTAATTCAAGTGGTAACCATATTCAAATAACATAAATTTACCATGGAGTGAAAACATTTTACTACAATAGTAAATGTAATTGTAGAAACCTTTTAGGCATAGTTACATTTATCATATATTGCAACTAGGTCTAAAACTATTCAACAAGTAATAATGGATCCAAAGTTGATCCACTAGGGTGTGGGGTTAAAGCATGCATTTGTAAAACACAAAGTAGTGATCATGATTTTTCCAACTAAGTGAATAATCATGAATGTGACTAGGTAGGCCAACCACACTCACCAAAGTAATAAAAAATAATTTTAGTGTGGTAGGTAAATAATTAGTGATATGAATAAATTGATCAACTTTTGCATTTTATATCAAATCACCATAATTTACATCTAGATAGCCCCACACACTCACCAAAGTAATCTTATTAATTTTAGTGTGGTGGGAAAATGTTTATTGAGTGGAAACTGTTGCATTCCTAAGAGGACACAAATTAATGTGCAAACAACCAATTAAAAATACCCGCAAGTGGACGAATCTATTGAGGTATAGATATTGTAAGTACGGGGTTCGATCCCACGAAGAACTTGACGGCTTCCTATAAGTTATAATCTGAGTACGTAAAGAACACTTAATTGACACACCACAAATGCACAAATGCGAAAAAAGGAAACTGAAAATGAGTAAAGAAGTGTAAAAGAAATGGAACAACACAAGAAAATTAAACAAAAACACAAACAACATTTTCTATCGCCATTTTATCATCTGTTTATCACAAAGGAATAGTGATGTGAACAGTAACCAGCGACCGGTCGTGATGTGCGAGCGACCGGTCGTTTTTTACAGAGTCGAAATTCAATTTTGACGTGATGAGCGACCGGTCGTCAGGCAAAAGCGACCGGTCGTGAGGTAAAAGCGACCGGTCGTGAGGTAAAGCGACCGGTCGTTTTTCACAGAGTCGTTTCTCTCTTTTTTTCAGTTTCAACCTCTGTCCAGTTTTTGACCTATAACTTTCCAACCGTTTGTCCAAAATTCACGTTCTTTATACGGTTGGATTCAGAACAGAAAATGCAAGAACACAACGCGGACCCAAAGTCCAAAACAATTACGAAACAAACAAAATTCAGTGACAAAGACACAAAACGTGTCAAACACGCAACTCACACACACATTGGGGGGGGGGGAGGGGGTTTGATTTGTTTCAAGTGACCTATTTCTATTGCATGAAAGTAAATGAACTTTGAATTTAAATGAGAATGGCAGAGATGAATTATCAAAATGTGATAGTAAAATGTAACAAACACTAGGGTTTCAGAATCCACCCTAAACAATTCTACCCAAGTTCATGATTACTCAAGTGATAAACTCTAAACGTGTTGATGAAGATGTTCGCAATCAAGACCAGTACGAGTGGCTTAAGACGCATTGATTCTCTCTAATATACGTAAAATGCAGTACGAGTGCTACAATACTTGTGCCTTCCCTATAATCGAATCTAGGTGTGCTTAGTACTTTGATTCAATTACAAGACAAACTCATTAAGTTCAAAGAGAATATGAACATCACAAGGATCCTAATAGCATGGTGTTTACATTAGGTATTCAAGAAACCAATTCACATGGATGATTCTTACTTCATCCATTCATTGCTTAGGATAACATGAAGATACACATAATCCCAACAACCTCAAGAAGCATGCTTTCAAAGGTGATCAATCAAAGAAGAACATACATCAAGGATAGATTAATTTGGTGAATTGGAATTCATCAACAATATCTAGAAATTCATACACTCAAGCATCAAAACAATAAGGCATTCATGTTTAGGGCTTCAACCTAAGCCCTAGCTATGGAGTTTAGTTGCTCATACTTATTCCAAATACAAACTCAAAATAAAATTAGAAAGAGTTGACAGATTTTGAGAAAATTGTGAAAGCTTCAAGGTCATCAATGGTGGAAGTCTTCTTCTCCACTTTGCTTGGCTGCACCTTGGCTTTCTCCTAGCTCCAAACTCCCAAAATCTGCTCTCCTCTGTAGAATGGTGGAATGACTTCATTTCCCACGTTCAAAAGGCTCCCACTTCATATTGCAATTCCCTTTGCTTCCCTCTCTCCTCCTTTCCAGCTTTGGCTTTTTGTATTCTATTGCCAAAGTCATCACCCATTATCTTCTTGTCCCCTTGCCATGATGAAGCTTTGACTCACAAAGATGACAAATACTTCAGAAAATATCTCTTTTACAAAGGTAATTCCTTGTTACCAAGAGTTATGGTAACAAGAAAGAAATTAAGATGACACAAAGGAGGTAAAAGCTGGCCAAATCCGGATTTCCAGAGCTGTGGTAACATGCTGGATTGGTTGGATAGGCAATACTTGTCCAATGGAGCTCAAATTTGGATATGTTGTAGTTAACATCCATTGGAACAAATCTCATGAAGATCATGACCTCATCCAAGCACCAGAGCATGTTGATCCCAGGCCAAGAAGTTGACCTACGAAAATGAACAAAAACAGAATTTATAACTAATAATGCACTTTTAGCTCATTTTCATTCCAACAAAGGTAAAATCTAAGAAAACACAAAAAGGAAGTAAAAAGCTATAAAATGTCAAGAACTAACTCAAAATAGTGGGTGAATACATGAAAAATCATGTGTAAAAATGAACCGAACAAACTTCCCAAACTTATCTTTTGCTAGTCCTCGAGCAAAACAGAAACTAAAACAAGACTCTGAAACAAAACTTTCCGAACACCTTCCAAAGAGAGAGTGACTCATGCAAACGACTCGAAGGTTTTCACAAGAAAAACTCAGTTTAGACATTAGTCACAAGGCGGCAAAGTTCAGAACACAACATGCTCAAGTGTAGTAGTGTGATGGCCAAATGGAACTCATTCTCCAATTTCAGTTTTCACACAACTTCAAAAATCATACCAAGCACAAAAGTAACTTCAAATCTCACCAAAATTGTCCTCTCACAAATGAATCACTCGGAAGAGGGGTACAATGCATCACTCAATAGTAAATATGAGAATAGAGTTAAACCATACGGGACTTAACTCACAAATAGCAAGATGAAAAACATGCATGAATATGATCTCAAGAAGGATGCTAAACACTTAAAAGAAGAATGTGTGCAATTCAACCACATGACATTTAGGATCAATTTAGGTTTTTATTATAGATTGTAATGGGGCTAAGGGTGTAAGGTGAGTAAGAAATGAAGGATATGGATACAACAAAGTCCAAGGAACTCACAATGTAAGAGCATATAGTCGTTGACTAAAAGACTTTGAAACATCACGCTTGAGATTTTCACTCATTTATTTTTTATATGTGATCAAATAGACCACAAAGCCTTATACCTCCACAATACTATTATTCACACTCCTTCCTTCCATTCGAACAACCAAGAAACATGGAATTGAATTTGAAACCATTGCCACTTAACCACAACTTTTCTCTTTTCTTTCATCCTTTGAGTGAAGAACTCTTTTAAAAAAAAATATATATATTTATAATAACCCTTCCCAAACTTAGCATGAAAAACACATCTAAATTAAAGCTCATGAGTTCCTTAGAAAGGTAAATTCTTGTTTTTCAGGCTAAGGCTAGAAGTAATAATTGGTTACTTGAAAGAAAATGCTTACATATAGGCTCAAGGTGGTTAACAATGGAAAATCATGCTTAAGCATGCATAGGGTTAGCTTGAAAGGCACAAACGGTCCAAAGAGGGCCTTAATATCATTTCTCAAATGTCATGTAATCAAATTGCGCAAGAGTGAATGTCTTTTAAGTGCTCAACCAAGTCAATGAATAATGAGATCAAACAACAACTCGGATGACAAGAAAATAAGAATATGTGTATAACACTCATGAATTGAAGCAAAAGGCTCAAAGCTCACATTATATGGTTATACAAGTCTAATTCATGCTTGATACAATTCTTTGGATCATGTAAGTCCCTCAACTGGAGAATTATGAAACAAATGGCAAGTGCATAGAGTGTTTCAAACATATCATGCTAGAACGATGCCATTTAGTGAATAACAAATTATTTTTATTTATTTTTTTAGCATTTTCAATCAAGTCGTGTAAACATTCATCACAATCTCATCATATATGTCCGGAAAGTGACTTGAAAACAAAAAGCCTCAAAACTGAAAGGAAAACAAAGTAAAAGAAAGCAAGAGTTTAAGTGAAACGAAAAAGACTTGCTATCCCTTCCCAAACTTAGAAATAAACATTGTCCTCAATGTTAAAGAACTTAGGCGTCAACAATGTTATAACAAGAAAGAAAGGGATAAAGCAATTAAATACTAAAATAAAATAAAAACAAACTAAAAGTACAACACGGTTGCAAAACAAAATAAAAACAACCCAACCCAAACAAGACAAAACAGAACAGTAAGCCCTAACAATAGTCCTACGCACGCAGAAATCCAGACCAATGAAACGCCCAAACCAAAATAAAAGCCCAACCCAAACGGAAGCCCAAAAGCGAAGAAAGTATATAAAACAAAGAAACCAAGTCAGAAGCACAAAGAGCGAGAACTCAAAAAAAAAAGAAAAAAGTGGGCCCTGATGTCTCGGCTCCTGTGAGTCAGGGGATACAAAGTGAGAGACGTGCCGACAAGCAGAGGTCTCTCTCACGGTCCTAAACCAGAATTATTGCCTTCATAGGAAGGCGTGACGACTTTCGTTTCTTGAAAGCGCTGAAAGGCGGAAATGCAATTAAAGCGGTTGGGGGACAGGTGAGGCGATAGAGGGGGATAGGCCGCACCAAACCAGAAGCGCAGTGGCTAGGGTTACGTAGAAACTAACTCTATAAAAGAAGAAGAGAAAGAGTTGGGGAAAAACACACAAAACTCAGAAACACACAAAAGAGAGAAGAAAGAACAAAAGAAAAGAAAGTTCAAATGACCTCTTCCTACCCATTCTCGCTGGATCTTAACCTAGCTCCACCGACTAGAACTCGGGGCCAAGCAGTGGCACCAGTGTGGATGCCTTACTTTGCCTCTGCACGAGGGCACGTGACAGTGAATGAATGGATACTCCTGGACAACGATGTTGCCCTTGGAGTTGCTAGAAATCTAGTGACTCCCAAGGATATATGGGTGCTGGGAGCAAGGAATGACAACCGAGTCGTGAGCGATGCTCTGGCACTAAGCGTGCAAAGCACCGCAACAGTCGCAAGTATGGGTCATCGCCTAATTGCGAAGTCCCATGAGGTGGAGGTGCTAAGAGGTCAGTTGGCGGGAGAGCGAAGTATGGTTGAAGAGTGCCAGAGTATTATTAAAAGTTTAAAAATGGAAAGGGCAAGGATACTAGAGGTGAATCGACACAGCTGGAGGCGTTGCGGGAAGAGAACAAAAATCTCTCCAAGATGGTAAGTGTTTACGCCCATGACATGAGAAAGCAGCTGGAGGATCTAGACCGACCGGGAAAGCGCAAGAAAACGGACCACAAAAGTGGTTACACTCAAGCTAAGAATGCAATCTTTGGGAGCTCGAGTGATGAGCCCCAAGAGACTGCACCTGAAGCCTCGGAAGAGGATAGCCGTAGGGCTAAACTCAAAGGTCCTATGATCGAGACACCGAGCACTGTGAAAGAATGATTTTATTGTATTATTGGTGTTCCTGTTTGGCTTTTCCCTTTCCGTGTATTTTTCTTCTTTTTCTTTTTTTTTTTTTTTTTTCGTTTTCGGAAATGAAATAAAAGAAAAGAAAGTTGCAAAAGACAAAGAAGAAAAACAAAACGCACTTCCCAAACCTGGAATAAAGGGAATGCGACAAACGAAAAAGAACAAATCACAGTTCCCCAACTGAAAATAAAACAAAGACGACAAACTAAAAAGAATTCAAAACACAAAGCACCAGAAAACAGGGAGGAAAAGAAAGTAAAGTGAAAGTAAAAATGCTTCCCTGTTTTCTGGACGCAACTGCAAATTGCTCCGGAAATGCAAAGTGGTGTCGGCTCCCTTATGAGCATATGTCTATTTAAACCACTTCTCGGCTGAAAGGAGGAGTACTCTGCATTTCATCCTGCAAACTCAAGAAAAACCATCAAATAGTCCAGATAGAAAAATCAATGGCAACTTCAGACCACTCACATTGATGACCTGAACCTTGAGTTGTCGCTCGCACCACCGAATGCCCAAATAAGGGCTCCTCCAAACCCTATTTTCCCAAACTCCTCATACCATCATGGTTCAGCCTCAAATTTTCTGAGGCCATGCCGTGGAGGGGAGTAACTGCTCAGGAGACTTACAGTTGCAGATCACCTGCATGTGGCGCAGAGGTCGGACAGCTGGCAGTGGACGAGTCCCACAATTTGACCGTGCTCAACGCGGTCTCGGCCACAAATTTGGGCATGCGCCTCCTGGCGAGACACGAGAGTGCGGGGCACTGAGTGAGGAGGTGGCGGCCCTGAAGGCTCAGGTGGCGGACCTCCAGAAGTGGCTTTACAGCGCCAACCAGCATGTAGAGATGCTGCAGAAAAGGAATGAAGATCATGTAGAGCGTTGCAGGTTCTACAAGCAAGAACGGGCAGAGGCAATTAGCGGAAGCCTCAGGTGGCGCAGAATGCATAAATATACATGTGATTAGGGATTATATGTACGCATTATCACGTTTGTGTATGTAATCACATGTTATGAAATGAATAAGCATTCACGCCCAAATCCTGATTGTGCATTAATGAATTGAAAACACTTCCCAAACTTATATGAAACACTGTTTACAACTGATGGAGATTTAAGATTAAACAATGCCATATAGAAAAATTGGGATGGAAAAACACAAAATAAAAAGGGAAAGTAAACAAAAACAAAATGAACTAACAATAAAAAGTTGAAAAAAACAAACTAACAACCGTCTGAAAATAAAACCCAAAAACAAAATAAACGAAAAGTTCAAAAGGGTACAATACTCAAAAGTACTACTGATCATCATCAACATCATCACCATCATCACCCTCATCATCATCATCATCAACATGTGCAGAGGTCCCGGGTTGACCTGGCATCTGGAGGTGGGTCCAGATGGCGTCAATGGAGGTGCTCATATGCCGCGTGGTGGTGGTGGTGGTGGTAGTGATGCATCTGCTGGTCCTGAAGCATCTGCAAGTCCCAAATGGCTTGGAGAGAGGGCTCCCAAGCAGAAGTGTCGACAGTGGGAGCAGACGGGAATGGCTGTGCTGGGCCGGCCCGTGTGGTGGTGGTGGTGGTATATAGGGCGGCACTAGAGCAGGTGTGGGTGCAGGTGCTGGTGCATGTGCATGGCGCCTCTGAGAGATACTCTTGGACACATAAGTGTCCGAAATATGACCCATGGGCTCAACATATATATCATTAGAGCGAGCCCGAACACCTAAGCTTTCACAAATCATGCTAACAAGGCAAGGATAATATATAATGCTTTTCTTACGTGCACAAGCCTTCAAGCGGTCAAAAATAATGTCACAAAAGGGTAGGGCAAAAGTGCCCTCATGCAACACTTTCAGGATCTTGACCCCTACTGCAGGAATTTCCGACCGTTGGCCGGATGGATAGATGTTGTGGCGCACAAAGCTCCACAGGATGGCAAAGTAAGGTGTCAACTTACCCTGAATGAGGACAGTCTTTTTGGTTTGAGATGCAAAGGCAGCAGGGTCAGCATAAAATAGTGTTTCAGCTGCGCTTTGCATGTCACAATCCCTAACTAGAAATCGCTTCCAATTAGAGGTATCCTGCTCAGGTATGTGAAGAACCTCAGAGATAATGGAGGTGGAAAGCTTAAAATTTCTGCCCCGAACCTTAATGGGCACATCTCATAATCTCTACGCTCATCCTTAGGGAAAGCAGGTATAAAACTCTCGCACTATTGATTCATTGTATTTTGTATAGATACGAGCTAAAGGTAAGAGGTTTCTGTCCCTAAGAAGGTGCTGGACTTGAATAAGTGCAGTGGTTTGGATGGAGGGACTAAGATCCAGGTTATGCTCAGTAACCACAGTGGCAGTGAGCATTGCCTCTTCCGGTTGAGGTGCACTTCCTGAAGAAGATGCACCCCCTCTAGTACCTTTTCTAGCTCTAGACATCTAAGTAAATGAACCAATATGCACAAAGCAAGACAACAACAAAATTCATGCCACAATTCCCAATCATGCAATATGCCACAAAATTAATCAAAATTAACCACAATGCCAGAATTGCATTCACAAAGCCAAAATTTCAACCACAATTATGCACAAATTCAACAATGCCACAAAATTAATCACAATGCACAATTATGCCAAAATTCCAACATGTAAACCAAAATCCCCAACATTCAACCGCAATGCCAATGATTCAATAATAAACACAAATAACAACAACAAAAATCAAAATAAGAGATTAGAGTGAGAAAACATACCCAATCGAGCAAAATCACACCAACACAACCAAAGACCACAATAAAAAACAAAAACAAAGAAAAACAAGTTAGAAACAAGAATAAACAATAAGAAAAGCAATTAGAGTAAGAAAATCAAAGAGAAAACAACAAAGAAAATTTCGAAATTTACCTTGGGTGAACAGTAACCCTAACTGAAAATCCTCCAAAATTGATGAAAACACTTGAAATTTCAAGGAATAGATGCCAAAAACGGATTCTACTCGAAAAAACAAGTGAGAAAAGTGTGATTTGGGTTAAGATTAGGGTGGGTTGTGAAGGATTTATAGGGAGGGAGAAGAGAGAAAACGAAGATGTGGGGGGGGGGGGGGTTGCTGCGCTGGGAAGAAGAAGAAGTGAGGAGAGAGAGAAGAGAAAACGAAGAGGAAGACACGGTTTTAAAAAAAAATCACGACGAGCGACCGGTCGTTCGCGGAGATTCAAATAAACGAAATACGTGAAAAGCGACCGGTCGCAAGTGATAAGCGACCGGTCATTAGAAACAGATTCAAATAAAAACTGAAAAACGCGAAAAGCGACCGGTCGCAAGTGATTAGCGACCGGTCGTTAGAAGCAGATTCAAATTTTCAGCAGTTCGTGAGAGCGACCGGTCGCATGGAAAAACGACCGGTCGTTCGTGGGTTTTTTTTTTGTTTTATTTTTATTTTTATAATTATAATCTTTATTAAGGGCTTACCTTCCCAACTCAGTTTTGCACCACGCAGGTACATCAATGAAGTGTAGCACTTCATCTTCTTGATGCAAAACACTTTCGTGGTAGATCTTCAACCTATGCCCATTAACCTTCGATTCCGTTCTCGTGCTAATATGTCGGATATCAACTGCACCATAAGGGTAGACATTAGTAATAATATACGAGCCCGTCCAACGGGATCGAAGCTTACCTGGAAAAAGCTTGAACTTAGAGGTAAAGAGTAATACTCTTTGCCCTATTTCAAACTTTTTCCTAATGATATGCCTATCATGAAACGCCTTTGTTTTTTCCTTGTAAATTTTTGCGTTCTCATAAGCATAATTGCGAAGCTCGTCCAGTTCGCTCAGTTGTAACCTTCTGATATTTCCTGCTTCCTTCATGTCGAAGTTGTACTTCTTAATTGCCCAAAGGGCCCCGTGTTCAAGCTCGCAGGTAGATGACAAGGTTTACCAAAGATTAAGCGAAAAGGAGACATACCGATTGGAGTTTTGTAAACAGTTCGGTAGGCCCAGAGAGCATCGTTAAGGCGCATAGACCAATCCTTTCGAGTAGGACCAACAGTCTTCTCTAATATATGCTTCACCTCTCTGTTAGAAATCTCCACTTGCCCACTAGTTTGAGGGTGATATGGGGTGGACACCTTGTGAGTTATGTCATACTTCTTGAGTAGGATCTCAAATGATCGATTGCAAAAATGGGATCCTCCATCACTAATGATGGCCCTCGGTGTTCCAAACCTACAAAAGATATTGGCTCGAAGAAAGCTAAGAACAACTTTCGAATCATTAGTCTTGGTTGGAATTGCTTCCACCCATTTTGAAACATAATCAACCGCAAGTAGAATAAATAGATTTCCAAAAGATGAAGGAAATGGTCCCATGAAATCTATTCCCCATACATCAAATATGTCCACAATTAGAATTGGATTTAAAGGCATTTGATTTCGAGATGAAATGTTACCCATCCGTTGACACCTATCACAAGATAGACAAAATTGTGAGGCATCTTTGAACAAGCTTGGCCAATAGAATCCACTTTGCAAAACTTTCAATGCTGTCTTCTTGGCTCCAAAGTGGCCACCACATGCGTTCAAATGACAGAATGTGAGTATAGACTGAAATTCGGTCTCGAGAACACATCGCCTAATCACGGAGTCCGAATAATACTTCCACAAATATGGGTCATCCCACACATAGGACTTGGTGGTTTTCAATAATTTGTCCTTTTGACCTCTTGACAAGTCCCTTGGTATATTTCCTGTAGCAAGAAAATTGATAATGTCAGCATACCATGGGTCAGAAATTTGTAATGCAAAAATTTGCTCATCAGGAAAGGATTCACGAAGAGGAAGAGTGTCTTCTTCGGTATTGGAGTTAGTGATCAATCGGCTAAGGTGGTCAGCTACCACATTCTCCGATCCCTTCTTATCTCTTATTTCTATATCAAACTCTTGGAGTAACAAAACCCATCGTATCAATCTTGGTTTTGCTTCCTTCTTTGCCAAGAGATATTTCAAAGCTGCATGATCAGTAAAAACAATTACTTTAGAGCCTATCAAATATGAACGAAATTTCTCTAAAGCAAAAATTACAGCTAAAAGCTCTTTCTCAGGAGTTGAATAGTTCAACTGAGCATCATTAAGGGTACGGCTTGCATAATATATGGCATGCAATCTCTTCTCAACTCTTTGTCCCAATACAGCTCCAACTGCAAAATCAGATGCATCACACATTAATTCAAAAGGTAAATTCCAATTTGGAGGCATAATGATAGGTGCAGTTGTGAGAAGAGTTTTGAGCCTTTGAAAAGCTGCCAAACATTCATCATTAAAATCAAAATTTGCATCTTTGGCAAGCAAGCTACACAATGGTCGAGAGATCTTAGAAAAATCTTTTATGAATCTTCTATAGAACCCGGCATGTCCTAAGAAGGATCGGATCTCTTTTACTGATGTGGGAGGTGGCAAACCGCTTATCACATCTACTTTGGCTTTGTCAACCTCAATGCCTTGACTGGAAATCACATGACCTAAAACAATTCCCTGTTGTACCATGAAATGACACTTTTCCCAATTGAGAATTAAGTTGCATTCCCGGCATCTTTGCAAAACTAAAGACAAGTTGTTAAGGCATGAATCAAATGAATGACCAAACACACTAAAATCATCCATGAATACTTCAATAAATTTTTCTACCATATCGGAGAAAATACTCATCATGCATCGTTGGAAATTGGCCGGGGCATTACACAATCCAAATGGCATACGCCGGTAGGCGAAGGTACCATAAGGACATGTAAATGTCGTCTTGTGTTGGTCTTCAGGAGCGATGGCAATTTGGTTATATCTTGAATAGCCATCCAAGAAGCAGGAGTAACCTGTGACCTGCAAGCCGTTCAAGCATTTGGTCAATAAATGGTAATGGAAAATGATCTTTACGGGTGACGGTATTTAATTTTTTTATAATCAATGCAAACACGCCATCCCGTTTTGACACGAGAAGGAATAAGTTCATTTTCCTCATTTCTTACAACAGTTATTCCTGACTTTTTAGGAACCACTTGGACCGGGGTTACCCACTTGCTATCGGAAATAGGATAAATTATACCCACATCCAATAGCTTCAGAATTTCTTTTCGAACTACCTCTGTCATGATTGGATTTAACCTGCGTTGAGCATCCTTTGTGGGCTTGGAATCATTTTCCAATAAAATTTTGTGCATGCATCTTGTTGGGCTTATTCCCTTGATGTCCGCAATACTCCAACCAATTGGTCCCTTGTGTTCTCTTAACACTCGCATCAACTTATGTTCATTTTCCACATTGAGATTGCTAGCAATAATGGGATGGCAATTGGTTTGAGCTCTAACTCAGGTGCCCTGTCAAGAGAAGGAACAAGCTTTTCAGGTATTGACTGGCAAAAGTATAAAATTAGGAGTGTACTTACGTGGTACGGCTGGACATGCATCAAGGAATTGCACAGCCTCATGTAACTCATCGTCATCAATTTCAGTAACTTGAGGATTTTGTATCAACACCTTTTCTAATGAATCTGTACCATGAGTACTATTAAATGTATTTTGCACAATTTGACACAATGTATCAATACGAAAACATTCATGTTCATCATTAGGGAGTTTGAAGGCATCATATATATTGAACATTATTGTTTCCCCTTCAACTGTCATTGTCAATGTTCCTTGTCGAACATTGATCACAGGTATCTCCAGTGGCCATGAAAGGGCGGCCAAGAATCAATGGAAGATCCGCATCCGGAATAGGAGCTTCTTCCATTTCTAGCACCAAAAAGTCAGCTGGTAAAATGAGATCGTTTACTTTCACAAGTACATCTTCCAAGATTCCTCTTGGATATCTCACTGATCGGTCCGCCAATTGAATGCTGACAGAAGTTGGTTTAAGATCACCTAAGTTAAGGGCTTCAAAAACAGAATAAGGCATCAGATTAATTGAAGCACCTAAATCAAGTAAAGCTTTTTCAAACAATTTATCTCCAATAATGCAAGGAATTGTAAAACTTCCTGGATCTTTTAACTTGGGCGGGAGCTTCCTTTGCAAAACAGCAGAAGCTTCTTCCGTTAGTGCAACCGTTTCATGATCTTGGAATCTCCTCTTGTTGGTACAAAGGTCCTTCAAGAAATTTGCATAACTCAGAATTTGCTTGATTGCATCCAAGAGAGGAATGTTGACTTGCACTTTTCTGAAGGTTTCCAATATGTCCTTGGCATGTTGAATTTTTTTGGAACTCATAAGCCTTGAGGAAAAGGAGCACGTAAGATTTCTTCATCAGGTAGGTTCACAACTTACCTTCTCTTTTCTTGCCCTTCTTGCAAGTTCATGCTTTGGGATCCATTTGGATGAAGAAGCTGCTTGTTTATCTTTCTCTTTATTGCTTTCATCCTTTTCATTAGGCATGATCACTTCCTCAACCTGCATGTCATCAACATTGTGAATCAAATTTTCAGAACCAACAATTTCACCAATTACCTTACCTGTTCTCAAGGTAACTGCTTGAACATGCTCACGCCCAGTTGGATTAATCACTGGTTGGCTAGGCATCATGCCAGGTTCCCTTTGACTCAAAGCTGTAGCAATTTGCCCCACTTGATTTTCTAGATTGGCAATGGCCTTATCCGTTTTCTGCATGTGGGTGTCATTCCTCTGCATGTAGCTTTTTGTCTAAGTGATGAAACTATCTGTGTTTCTAGCCATTGAAGCAACAAGTTCTTCCAAAGATTTTCCTGTAGATTGTGGGTGAGATTGATTTGAACTTGCTTGGTTAGGTGGTGGTTGTGGTGGATTGTAATAGTGCATTTGACCATGAGGTGGGCGAGTATGTTGTTGGCCTTGAGGTGGTTGAGTTGGCCCTTGTTGAACATTCGAATTGTCACTCCACCTGAAGTTCGGATGATTTCTCCACCCCGGATTGTATGTTTGTGAGAAAGGATCATTCTTAGGCCACTGATTTCTCTGAAATGAGCCCACTGCATTCGCTTCCTCCATTGCCAAGGGACAATCTTCAGTGTCATGACCAATTGTGGAGCAAAATGCACAAACCTTGGATGATCCTGGTGCCAATTTCTTCACCATGTTGGTTAGGTTTGCTATCTGAGCTTCCATACTAGAAAAGGCACTTACATCATAGGATTCCCCTTTTCTAACTGGTTTTTGTCTTGAATTATATTGGCGAGCATTTGCAGCAACAAGATCAAATATCGCTCGCACTTGTGTTGGAGTCTTGGTCATTATAGTTCCTCCTGAGCTGCATTCACAATATTTTGATCCGCTTCAAAAAGTCCTTCATAGAAGTGTTCCATTAGAAGCCAAGATTGTATGTTATGATGCGGACAAGTGATTAGAAGTTTCTTGAAACGGTCCCAATAATCCTGGAAGCTTTCTCCCTGCCTTTGCAGAATTCCTGTAATTTGACTTCGGGGTTCATTTGTCCTCTGTGCTGGGAAAAAATGTTGCAAGAACTTTGTAGCAAGGTCCGTCCACGTTGTGATGGAATTTGGAGGTAGATAGTGAAGCCATTCCTTTGCTGTATCCTTCAAACTAAATGAGAAAAGTCTCATTCTTATCTCGTCACTATTCATGCCTTCGATCTTTATTGTGGAACACACTTCCTCAAAGTCTAGGATATGTGCATTAGGATTTTCTCCGGGATTTCCCAAGAACTTAGGCAATATGTGTATCATGCCCGATTTCAACTCAAAGTTTTCCAAAGTGGATGTGGGATATACTATGCAAGATGGTTGTCCAGTTGTTGGCGGTGAAGAGTATTCTTGCATAGTAAGTTCCGCATTTGCAGCTGCTGCCGCCATTGGTGAAGGTGGAGGTGACTCGACTTTTGGTGAGCTTGGTGATGATGAAAACGGTGAGAATGAAATAGGCAATGGAGTAGACACAGCTAGTCGGATGTTCCTTTCTCTCAAAGCTTGAGCTTGGATATCTTCTATTGTGCAATCTAATGAAATATCCAAATTCAAAAGGGACATCAGCAGAGTGTTCCTGCAATAAGAAGAAACAAAAACAAACTCAAATAAAATGAAACGACAAACAAAGAAAAATGCAAATAAAATTAAGTACTCTAAATATACTCAAACAAAACAGATAAACAACCGTGCCAGCTCCCCGGCAACGGCGCCAAAAATTGTTGCATTCCTAAGAGGACACAAATTAATGTGCAAACAACCAATTAAAAATACCCGCAAGCGCATGGTGTTTACATTAGGTATTCAAGAAACCAATTCACATGGATGATTCTTACTTCATCCATTCATTGCTTAGGAAAACATGAAGATACACATAATCCCAACAACCTCAAGAAGCATGCTTTCAAAGGTGATCAATCAAAGAAGAACATACATCAAGGATAGATTAATTTGGTGAATTGGAATTCATCAACAATATCTAGAAATTCATACACTCAAGTATCAAAACAATAAGGTATTCATGTTTAGGGCTTCAACCTAAGCCCTAGCTATGGAGTTTAGTTGCTCATACTTATTCCAAATACAAACTCAAAATAAAATTAGAAAGAGTTTACAGATTTTGAGAAAATTGTGAAAGCTTCAAGGTCATCAATAGTGGAAGTCTTCTTCTCCACTTTGCTTGGCTGCACCTTGGCTTTCTCCTAGCTCCAAACTCCCAAAATCTGCTCTCCTCTGTAGAATGGTGGAATGACTTCATTTCCCACGTTCAAAAGGCTCCCACTTCATATTGCAATTCCCTTTGCTTCCCTCTCTCCTCCTTTCCAGCTTTGGCTTTTTGTATTCTATTTCCAAAGTCATCACCCATTATCTTCTTGTCCCCTTGCCATGATGAAGCTTTGACTCACAAAGATGACAAATACTTCAGAAAATATCTCTTTTACAAAGGTAATTCCTTGTTACCAAGAGTTATGGTAACAAGAAATTAAGATGACACAAAGGAGGTAAAAGCTGGCCAAATCCGGATTTCCAGAGCTGTGGTAACATGATGGATTGGTTGGATAGGCAATACTTGTCCAATGGAGCTCAAATTTGGATATGTTGTAGTTAACATCCATTGGAACAAATCTCATGAAGATCATGACCTCATCCGAGCACCAGAGCATGTTGATACCAGGCCAAGAAGTTGACCTACGAAAATGAACAAAAACAGAATTTATAACTAATAATGCACTTTTAGCTCATTTTCATTCCAACAAAGGTAAAATCTAAGAAAACACAAAAAGGAAGTAAAAAGCTATAAAATGTCAAGAACTAACTCAAAATAGTGGGTGAATACATGAAAAATCATGTGTGAAAATGAACCGGAACAGAAACATTTTTGAAAAACTTTAAATTTTATAATAAAACACCATCATCATCTTTTAACCTATTTTGGTGGAAAATTCCACTAAACACAATCATCAAAATTATCCACCTAACTTATGGATCAAAAAGATCCCATAACAAGAACATCAAGAACAATAAGAACATGCATATGAACTAATATGAATGTTCATGCTATTTCCGGAAAAATCCATATTTCATTTTAACTATCTCATGCTTTTAATATCATATATTTCATGAAGTTAAAATCATGTGAGTTTTAATGCAACTATGCTCTAATATTCATATACATATATGAACACAAAGAGAGCATCAATCATCAAAACACAAATCCGGAAATTCAAAATCCCAAACAACCCATTTCACTCCATTTGATTTTTATTCAATCAAATCAAAATAAATCAAGTATAACTATTATACTTTTAAATGAATTCACAACCCATATATGCATCTCTAAACCCCAAAAACATATCAAGTTCATGACCTATGGCTCTGATACCAATTGAAGGAATTTCAAAACATTTTTCCAAAGTTCATTTGAATATTAAACATGCATTTAATCAAATTAATCGCAGCGGAAGTCTAAGGTGGTTGTTTAAATTCAAAAACAAAACTTCTTCCAAGTATCTTAAGCCATGAACATTGATATGTTTTTCATAAATGAAAATTCAAGAGAAATGATAAGATCTAATTACCCTTGAAGCAATTATATGAACCAATTTGTGTTTGGTCTTCTCTTGATGATTTCCTCTTTGTTGATCTCCTCTTTGATCTTTGATCTTTGCTCCTTGATCTTTCTCCTCCATGTGAGCCACAAAAGTATATGGCCTCTAAGTCTCCACACCAATGGAACCTTGAGATGAGAAGAAGTATCTTGAGAATACTTGGATGCTAGTGCAAGATTCTCAAGATTGGTTTCAATCTAAACCACTTTGAAAGATGAAAGTGCTTCACTATTGAAAACTTTTTTTTTCTCTCTTTGATCTCCCAAACCCATTTGGTTGATGTTGGATTGTGTTTGTGTGTTAATTAGCTTATGGAAACAATTCTCATACATACTTACTTAAGCATTTTCGGCCAAAACCCATTGGGCTTCCAAAATTGGGCCTTATGACACTTAAACCATAATATTTAGGTGTCTTAAGTCCTTGGGCTTGATACCCAACCATTTGGGCTTTCCGTTAACTATTACCGAGGCCCAAATACGTTTGTACACGTAGTAAATCATCAACATCAAATCAATCAAATTGATTTCCTCATTCTCATTTGTATTACTCAAAGTTAACCATTTAAGGTGTGTGATCCATTAGGTTCTAATTAGCAAGGCAGTGGGAAAATATAAGAACTCTTTCTAACCAACTGGAATTAAAACCCCTTTTTAATTCTTCCTTTATTTAAATCGATCACAATCAATCCTAGGACTTCCACAAGCCAAGAGTGACATCTAGCAATATATCAAGGCTACCCAAGCTAACCAGAATAGATGAAGAACCTATTCAGTTGGAATTGCAATGCAATACGGTCCTTCTCTTATACAATGTTTCAAATCATATTATTAGGGTACGGATTGTTTATGTCAAACCCCTAATATGATTTACAACCTCATGTGATTCCAAAGAATATCATTAAGAACAACTTTCTAAATCAAGCTCAAAATACTTTGGCCAAAGATTTACTGAATCACATCTTGAAACATTCTCCTTCTTTATTCGAAAGTAGAGATCCCTTATTGTACATTCACATGCCCCTATGATGAATTAAGAGATCCCAACAACACTTAAGACAAATCTTTTACGGCTTGCCTTTAAGAGCTATCAAAGATCAATAACGCATCACAGGACAACCATGATGCCTCATGTCTAAGGACTAATTTGCATTACTGCAACTATGAGTTCTCGTTTGACATATAGATAAATACTCCATACGAGAACTACGGTTGATCGCGTTAAGTGTACTCATTCACTAATGAGCACCCACATACTTGTATTAGTGTCAACTACACAAATGGTTTGAGACTAACCATCCTCCCAATTGAGCATACATAATATGTGCTAATCTTGACGGTTTATCAATGTCCATTTGATAACCTATGATTAGGAACATTTTGGGATACTACAGTTAGAGATTAAAGGTCTCATGAATCTAATCTTCTTTAGATTACTTTATCTCTTATTTAGCATACCCTGGACATTTGTTTCTTTACACGATGTAAAAGATAACAAAATAAGTTTGCCCTTTATATATCATATACGAAATGTATTCTAAGGAGATTACATCAAATGTATTGGCTCTTAGGGCACATTTCTAACACATGTATCTTCAAATGAAATATCAAATCCAAAGTGCATCGCTAAATGAAATATCAAATACAAAGTGTTAGATTTGAATTTGATGGCTTATGTGGTAATTTGACATTTAGGCCCCGTTTGGTTCACATAAAAGTATTGATGTGAAATAATTTCCTATGTCTTTTCTTAAAAGCATTTTCATTGCACCCTCCAGTCCGGGCAAGAGGGGGCCTAGGCTCGTGAAGCCGTTTTCAGCGGAACAAAACAGCCCAGGCAAGGTGTGGACTCCACCAAGCCCTGGAGGCCCGAAGCCAAGAATAGCTCAAGCTGTTGCATAACGGCTATGATGTCATCAAAGAAAAAAAATAGAATTTTTTTTTGAAAAAATACCAAAATATTCAAAATTTTACTTATTTATTTATTTATAAATACCTTGCCATATTCTTAACTTTCCACACCAAAACTCTATACAAATTCCTCTCCTCATATCTCATGTGAATAATAATTGCTCTTGGGTTGCCATGACAATGGGTGGAAAACCAACAAAAGATATCCTGGGGGCAAGCACTATTTATGTGAATAGTAACAACCCTTGCCACCCTTTGCTTTTTGCCATGGCAAATGGGTGGAAATGCTCTAAGAGCACTTCCACCCATGGTGCCACGGAAAAGGGTAAGGGCAAGTAAGGGCATACACTATTCATGTGAATAGTGATTGCCATACCCTTTTTTATTTTGCTTTTCCACCCATTGCCATGACAAGTAAAGGCAAACACTATTCACATGAGATACGAGCTGATGAATTTGTATGGAGTTTTGGTGTGAGAAGTGAAGAACATGGCTAGGTATTTATAAATAAAAAAAATTAATAATTTTTTTTGAGTATTTAAATTGGTTGTTGATGTCATGCTGACATTAGCAAACCCAGGCATGAGCACAGGCTAATGGAGCCCACTCTTTACCTGGGTTGGCTATTACAACCCGATCCTTAATTAATTTTTAAATAATAAGTTATTATGGGAAAAGACTAATTTGCCCTATAATATTTTATTATGAAAAAAGTTGACTTTTTGATCGGGAAAGAATTTGGAAATTTTGATTACACTTTTGCGTAGAGTGCGACAAAATGAGTCCGTAGACATGTAATGAGCTCAATTCTAAGTCGTATTGAAGAAAATACGATCAAAAATGTTAGGGGCAAAATGGTAATTTCAGAAATCATGATTTGTTTTAAAACCTTCTCTTTCTCTCTCATCGCGACCTTCCTTCTCCCTCGGGACGGTAGAACCCAACCGGCCACGTTTTGGCCCAGTCCTCTCCTCCCCGACCACCAAACTGACGAGGCCAGGACCAAAATGACCGGGCCACCATCCCCTTCCAGTCCCGCCCAGCCCAGCCGTCCCAGCCGTAGGTTTTGGCCGGAAAAACCAAGAAAATGGCCGAATTTCAAGAAAAACTTCAATCGCTCGTTCTCCCTCATTGGGCCACCAATTACGGCGAATCAGGTATGGTCTCAATCCTTTTTCCACGCTATAGCTGCCTATTGAATAGGATTTGACCAATTTGGAAACCTAGGTTTTGGCCAGTTTCCATTCAAATTGGACCTCATCGTAGTTAAATAAAATGCTCCACTCGTCGAGTATGACCTATAGCCAGGAGGGTGACCCATGATTCTGAAATTTTCCTGGCGATTGTTATCGCTTTGGACACCCACGCACTGCCAACGCGTGTGGAGGAGAGTGAGTACTGTAGCATAGAGGCATTGTATTCCAATGCGATCCTCTAGTTGTCACGAGCGCGTAGGTGGGCTCGAATTCCAATTCGGATGTCGTTTGAGTCTCGAACGGATTTCGCATGTTGTGCGTTATCCGAGTTCGATACGTTAGAACCATTGGATCGCCTCCAATTTTATATATGTTTATCTAGATAATTCTAGGATTGTATAAGATCTGACGGATCATAAATCGGAGTCTCGAATCCTCCTCAATCGCGAACCCTAGGGTTAGGTTTACAGGAACCATCTGATCGTGCGATCGTGAGCAATCCTACCGTCCGATTCGAGACCAAACTTTCGGGACATGTGTCCTTGGCATATTGGAACCTCTAGGAACTTCCGAAGCGGAATTTTGAGGTCGTCGACCCCACGGGGTCCGAGTTGACTTTTTGGGACTTCATCTCTTTTTGAGTCCTGAGACACTATTAGATCGTTCTAAACCTTGGGAAAGCTTTCGTGGGCATAGGAACGACTTTAAAGTTAGTGCATGTACTTCGAGGAACCTAGGGCCAGGGTTTCCAATAAAATAACGACGATAATCTCTACTGTTTATGTATGAGCTTTTAGGAAGTTTATGTACGTGCGAGTGTTCATTGGCATTAATTTCATGAATATATATGATCCGGGATAAGCATGCATAATTGGAAGCATATTATACTATGTGAGGGTTTATCGAAAGAGTTATTTCAGCATTTTGGAGTTTTGCATAATTGGAGCTGAGGAAGTCTCTAAAAGTATGAGTATTTATTTATCTGTTCATTTATCACCTATTTATTTATTCATATGGTTAATTGTGTTGTTAAGATTATAAATATAATATTGGAAGGGGTTGTTAATTAGAGTCCGAAGGGACTAACAAACTAGTTAAATATTTAATATATATATATATATATATCTATATTGAGTCCATACACTCAGTAGCAAAAAATAGATTTGCGGAATAGAAGGCAAAGTTTGTGATAAATTTATGAATATGACTTTCAAACCTACCAGAGGAGTACCCCCCAGATAGAAGTGTTATGTCCGAGGCCTGCGAGGATTGCGGCTCGCAGGATAAACAAGGATAAACAGGGTTTTCGAAGTTTAGGGTTTAGGGTTTAGGCCTACGAAGGTTATATATATATATATATATATGAGCCTTAAGTAAGTTTCGTATATATATATATATATGAGCCTTAAGTAAGTTTTCGAAGCAAGGATAAACAAGGTCTTCAAAGCTTGTTGATTTTAATTTTTTTAATTTTTTTAATTTTTATCTTTATGTTTACCTTAATCTATCTTTGTCTTCATCTTTATTTATTACGTATATATATAATTTAAGCCAATAACGTATAAATCATATATATTGGTGTATGAACTAGAGGAATTGCAATAAGTGACTTACAGTTTGAATACGAACTATTTCGAGGAATGCGGATCAGGTCAACTAAACGTCCCCTCAATCTTGCGAGGGTTGCAGCACGGGCGACCTTGTGTTACCGAGACCTGCGAGGACGTGTCACGAACTGAGACACGAGGAAATGACAAATAGTGATAAACACACCCAGGTGGAAGATGAATGTGTGTTTTACAATGTTTTAAACTGGTGTGAGGACTTATGCAAACGTATGAATGGATATATAAATATAAATGAATATATTCGGTTTCTATACAAGTATAACAAGAACAGTATAAAAAGTGAAAGAACTACGTGTAGCTTGATCCCTAGTTAAGGGTATGTAGGCAACCTAGAATTCTAGGTGCAGCTGCGAGGTCAAGTGATTAAAAGGTAGTCCAGCTAAGTTATTTTGAGATCTAAAATTGTTTTGATGATGTTCTAATAATTTGAATTGAATGTTGATAGCAGAATGATTTATTCGTTTTAGTGAGGCCTCGGGCTAGACCTTTACGATGCTTGATTTTCTTAGATATAATTTATTACATGCTGGCAGTTGTGATATACATTTATATACTTATTTGACAAGTAAAATTTTTAGGGAATGTTCAAATTACAGGGGAGACTCTCCTGAATTTTCAGCAAAAGTCAAACTTGAGAATAATTTGGAGTTTTGTTAGAAGGGCAATTTAGTCATTTGTGCCCGGCACTCGCCAGGTGTCAGACACACATAGGGTTCGACTCGGATTCCAAAGTGGAATTTGGGTCGGGTCTTGTCACTGGCCTTCACCACTAGAGTTGGTTTTTAGGGGCGGGGCCTTCTGCCCGTTTCTGGCCCCACGAGTGGAAGTGCTCTAAGGGATGGGAAATGGAAGATTCTTTTCCCATGTTTGGTAACACAAGGAAAGTAACCAGAAAATACCACTTTATTTCATTTTCCATGTTTAATTTCCTTAAGAATGTAAAACAAAGTTTGTTTAATTTTTCAATTATACCCATATGAAATAAAAAATAATACATTTAATGTTATATTGGAATTCTAAATTATATTTTTAAAAGCAAATAGAGTTTGTATAATGCATAAATTTTTTAAATATAGTAAATGATAGTGGGATCCGTCCATGACTGAAAAAATATTAAAAGAATATTTGATATCAAGTTTTTTGATATGTTATTTTTTACAGATATTTTTCAGCCTTCAAATCTTACATGAATTTGACTACTCGATTAGAGTAACTTTAATTATTTTTTTGGTCATTTCATGTCCATGTGGCAATTTAACATTTCCTTTGAAAATACTCTAAAGTGGTAAGTTTGCCTTTTTGTACAAAAGTTCGGTTGGCTTATATATATAATGCTTCTAATGGAACATAGCTATTTATATTTACATGTTAATTGAAATTTGACATGTGATTAGAGATATATGTCTTTTTATTTTTTAATGATCTTTTCTTTTCTTTTCTTTTCATATGTTTTGTGATTTGGAGGAATGAAAAATGGCTCCAAAAGACTACATGTTTATGACAAAAAAAGAAGAAGAGATATTTAGTCATATACTCATTCTTAGCACTAAAACTATAAATAAACCATACACCATTTAATTTCTATAAACAAACCAAAAAAAAACCCAAAAAATGATAGTTGATCATATTGAATTTAATTTTGATTATTAAATTACTTTGATGCCCTATTGAATGTTTTGAGCTTTTTTATGAGGTTTTTGGGTTGGGTTTGTTTTAAGAAATCAATGGCAGTTTTGTAATTTAAAAAAAGTTAAAAACTTTTTTGTTATGTTGTAAATGGATTTTGAATGTGTTTCTAAAGTCCATTTTATATGAGGTTTTTTAGGGATATGATTTCTCCACTCCCCTTTTCTCCACTTACACTCCCTTTTGCTTTTTAATACTTTTTAATCAATTTTGTTCTTTCTCTTTCATATTATACCCTTACTCTACATTAACTTCTTTTTTACTCTACTTTTATATTAGTTCTTTTTCTTTATACTTAATTTTCCAACTTGCACTCTATTTTCAGTATTTTTTTCCTTTAATCAAGTAAGAAATTAAGTTTTTTTTCCTTTTAATACTGAAAATGGAGTGTAAGTTGAAAAATTAAGTTGAAAATAATTAGCTGTAAAGTAAAGCAGCTCCGTGCTTGGTAAACAATATTTTTAAAGTGCTGTTAGTACAAAAAGCAGTGTAAAAAACGTTTGATAAATTTTAATATAAAATTGTTGTAACTGTGAATAATGACTAAAATAGACAATGATGTTAAAAGTGTTATGTACTAATCATGTGGTGGTAGTGATGGAGTGGAGGTGGTGGTGGTGATGAAGGTGGGGTTGGTGGTTGTGGTAGTGGTGGTGGTGGTGGTGGAGTGGTGATGAAGTTGGAGTTGGTGGTTGTGGTCCTGGTGGTGGTGGGGATGGCGGTTGTGGAGGTGGTGGTGGTGGTGGTGGTGGTGGAGGTGGAGGTGGAGGAGGTGGAAGAGGTGGTGGTTGTGGTGGTGGTGGCGGAGGATGAGGATGAGGAGGATGTGGTGGTGGTGGTGGCGGCGGTGGTTGTGGAGGTAGTGAATGTGGTGGTGCAAGTGGTGGAGTTGGATGTGGAAGTAGATGTGGTGTCATTTTTTAAAATGAATGATGGTATTTTGGGAATTAAAAAAATTCATTAAATGTTCATCTCGCTTCTTTTGAAGGCTTATTATCACAAAACGTCTTCTGACGTTTACGAAATTATCAGATTGCATCCTTAAAGTTTTTTTGTATCACTCGTGGTCCCTAACGTTAGAATGGATGCTCTTAAATAGTCCATCTGTCAAAAAATATGTTAAATCCAAGGATATAATCGTCAAATCAATCAAAAATTATTTTTTTAATTTCCTTCCCTTCTCTCTTTCTTTCTCTTCTCTCCGAGATATCTATTCTTCTTCGCTTCTATTTCTTTTCTTTCTTCTTCTTCTTCTTTCTCTCCGCAGATATTTACTCTTCTCTCTCTCTCTTTCTTTTTTTCTTCTTCCTCTTGTCATGGGTGATTTTTTTTTCTTCTTCTCTTAGCTGGAAAAACTGGGCGTTTCCCCTTCTCTCTCCTCTATCTTTTTTTTTTTTCATTATTATTGAGAATGATTTGGCTACAATGTGCTGGGGTTGGTTTGGGGCAAAAAGTCACGACGTCAGCTTCTATTGGCCTCTTCTTCTACCTTTGTTCAATTTTTATTTTTATTTTGGAAAAAAGCTGAAGATAAAGAGAACAAAAAAAATCCGGGCAGAGACCCATTCGCTCCCCCCATCCCCTCTGTTATTTCTCCCCGTGGCCTGAAGAAAAAAGATAACTAAAAAACCCCCCACCGTAATATTGTATTTGTCTTCTTTTGTAATAGTTGACGGGACCTGTGATCAATGCACAACCTTGGGGTTCTGGGGGTGAAACACGTGATTTTTGGAATGGTTTAACTGTACCAGAAACCTGGCCTAATATGCAGGGAGGCGAGAAAAGTCCAGACCAATTCTGGAAACTCCTTAGTAAGCCTTTGGATCAAAGGCAACTGGGAAATAGTGGCAACATTCTAGAGGGGAGGAACCCATTAGCTTTGGCTCATTTTGGCAACCCTGCAAAGGATATGGCCCCAAATGTTAAATGCCCTTGTGACTTCCCATTGATCGAAAATGAAATGAGAGTCTATATTCCAAATGTGGTATTTGGAGATGCAGAAGAAGTGAAGATGAAGAGATTTGGGGCTTTTGGTTCAAACTTGAGAGTTCAAGAAATGGCGGATGAGATATTCCTGCATTGAAGACAAAGAGATAAGAGATGAGGAATTTGGCGGAGAGAAAGAAGAAGAAGAAGAAAAGAAAGAGAGAAGGGAAGGAAATTAAAAAAAAAAAATTGGATTGATTTGACCATTATATCTCTGATTTAACGGACTTTTGACAGATGGACTATTTAAGAGCACCTATATTAACGTTAGGGACCATGAGTGATACAAAAAAACTTTAAGGATGCAATCTGATAGTTTCGCAAACGTCCGGGGACGTTTTGTGATAATAAGCCTCTTTGAAAGCAGCTTGAAAAGCAACCCAAAGCCTACTTTTAAAAGCTGCTGTCAAAAGGTCATTGCTTTTAAAATAATCGAGATATTTTCTTTTTACCAAACAACTTAAATTACTTAACTTTAAAGTGAAGTAGGTTTTTGGGAAAAAAGGAATTTCAAAACGGGGCCTAAGTGGACGCGTTGCTCTTTTTCAATGGTCATCCTAGTCAGTTTTATCTGGACCGTCCATCATAGCGGGACCCACAATCCAACACGTAATAACGCGAAACGGTGCGCGCAGAAAAACCCTCACAATATCTTTGTCGAGAGTACCCTACGCCACCGTCGTTCTGTTTTAGGGCAAATTGCGTTCTCCTGGCACTCGAATCCGAATCAAATATCTCGCCGCCGATATGTCTCAGGTAATCATCTTCCATTTCGTTCAATTTATCGAGCTTCTCCTCTCCTCTCAACCCCTCTTCTTTTTACATTGGGGATTTCCCCATATCACGGCGACGAAGCCATAGTTAGGGTTTTCAGTGCGCCGGACGAAGTTGGTTTCTTTAAGCTTCGTATTTCTTGGTGTTCAGGTTGACAACAGAAATTCTTCAGCAGCCAAGCGTGCTAGAACCGATGGTATGCATTTTTTAAATTTAAATTTAAATTTTTTGTGCATTGTGGTCCCTGTGATTCGGCTTTGGTGTTGGTATTATGATTTTTGCCCGGGAGCCTCAAAGTTTATGTAAGTAGAAGATCTGGAATGTATATATGCGTGTATTGCTTCGTTATGCTTTGAATGTGTTTTTTAGGGATTGAGTCCATGTGTATAATTTTCGATGTTATGATTTTGGAGTTCATTATTCTTATATGTGGTGTTTGTAGGTAGTAGAAGGGAAGATGATTGGACCTGCCCTAGCTGTGGAAATGTTAATTTTTCCTTTAGAACGACTTGCAATATGCGTAATTGCACTCAGCCAAGGCCAGCGGATCATAACTCAGTAAGAGTCCGACCACAACTGTCCTAAACACTGATGTTACTTTGCTGATTGTGATGGTTACAATACATTTTTTTGTTAATTTTGGTTGACATGTTAGTATCCCGTTTTTATTTCAAGGGTTATGAATGTGATGGTTTCAAGATTTGTATATTATGTTTAGAGGATTGATATTTTAATTCTATTATATACAGATATCAAGATCAAGTTTTGATCAAGTTTGTACTTTTTCAGAAATCTGCTGCTAAGCCTTTCCAAGCCCCACAAGGTTACTCATCTGCTGCTCCTTATGTGGGATCTGCTGCACCCTCTTCAATGTATCTTGGTGTCCAACCATATGGTTCCTCTCTCTTCAATGGATCATCTATTCCACCCTATGATGTTCCATTTTCTGGGGGATCAGCATATCATTACAACTACGGCAGCCGCCTGTCTACAGGCAGCCCCTACAGACCTCTGCATTTGTCTGGACCAACACCGTATTCTAGCGGATCCATGATTGGAAATGGTATGCTTTGTTCATTTATCCCTTTGTGATGATTCTGCTTTTTTTTTTCCTTGCTGGGTTATGGATATATTAGTACATTGAATCTTTTCTTATTAATTTTTTCCCATTTACAGTGCTGTGATATTCCCATGTTGCTGTATCCTTGCTTGTGTTGGTTCCATTTAGGTTTTTAGTGTCTTATGGTTCTTCATTCGTTATTCTCTAATCTTGCAGGTGGAATGTATGGTATGCCCCCTATGATGGAACGGTATGGCCTAGGTCTGCCCATGGGCCCTGGTCCTATGGTATGTACACAAGGCTACTGTTATTGTTAGAATTGGGTACTAGCTCGTATGCATTTGCTTTTGGATTTTCATGCTCCATATTTAGGCATCATCAAGCCCTGGAACAATTTGTTGACGTATAGTTTCCATTGCTGTTTTATAATGCCATCCATCCTTTTACTATATTTGGTATTCTCTGGGATCTTAAAATTTTCCTATATCATCCTTCCAGAGTCCACAGGAAACATAATTTTTTTGTGAACTTGCTACAGAATTCGTGCTCTTGGATGTTGTACAATTTATGTATAATTTTCTTGTGCAGGGGCCAAGGCCAGGATTCTATCCAGATGATAAATCTCAAAAGAAGGGCGCAGGTTAGTAATATAGTCTTCCTGTGAACATCAAATCATTTTGGACATCATGGAAAACTTAAGTTAAATGATCATTGATTGTTCAATTTTATTGCACATTTAGATGCTACACGTGATAATGATTGGACATGCCCAAAATGTGGAAACATCAACTTCTCATTTAGAACTGTTTGCAACATGAGGAAGTGCAATACCCCAAAGCCTGGATCTCAGGTCTCACTCTCCCTCTATTGCTCTCTCTCTCTCTCTCTCAGTATCTATACATATGCATATGTGTAAGTCTTCCCTTCTTTCTGTATGTTTTATTTATTTGTCTTTCTTGCGAGTCTTCCTTTCTTTCTGTATGTTTTATTTATATGTCTTTCTTGCGAGTCTTCCTTTCTTTCTGTATGTTATATTTATGTCTTTCTTGCGGATGAAATTTTCTATATTTTATGATTTTTCTGTATGTTTTATTTGTCTTTCTTGCGAGTCTTCCTTTTTTTTCTGTATGTTTTATTTATGTCTTTTTTGCGGATGAAATTTTCCATATTTTATGATTTTTCTGACATGCGATGTATTCTCTTGTAAAGCAGGCTGCAAAGAATGACAAAAATTCTAGTAAGTTGATCCCATGCCTCATTTTCACCTAAATGATGTGTTTTTCCTCGTTTGTTCTTCAATCTTTGAACTTTTTTGTCCTCATGTTTAACTCAATAACAATTTTGGTTTCCAGAGCAAAAAATGCCAGAAGGTAGCTGGAAGTGTGAGAAATGTAATAACATAAACTATCCATTCAGAACCAAGTGTAACAGACAGAACTGTGGAGCGGACAAACCAGCCGAGTCAAAGAAGTCCCCTTCACCTGCCCCCGGATGAAAATGATCAGGTTTGTTGTATTAGACATTTGCTCTGGATCTCTATTGGTTGTTTGGAATCATCTTTGTTTTTGGTGATTTGTGTACAAGTTACAAACTTGATATGCATAATATTTTCTGAAATATGTGTTAATGGATCAATTTCAAAGGTTTCCTTCTATGCGTGATTTGTTTTTTCACTGTAGATGGATTTTGATTCTAGCTCTTTAATTTTCTTTATGTATTTCTCCAGTGCATCGGTTAATTTATAATTGTCTACTGTTCCAGTGAGTACTAGGACATATTTGAGGGTTGAGAAGGTCCAGAGTTGTCATCCAGCATTGCTCAATATGGGTGTCTGAAAGTCAGTCTTGTCGTCGTCATGTTGCAGCGGTTATCGAGTTACTCTACCTTTTCATGATCTGTGTCAAGTTGTATTAACTGGTATGGTATTTGTGGTCTTTGTGGATCATACAATGCATTTTGTGTCTGCCAGTACCTTCTGGCAAAGATTTTACAGGTTGGTTCTGGTTTCTATGAGTTAGACCCTTTACTTTTGGAATCAACTCATCTATTCTGGTGGGTATGTTACCGCTTAACATATGTTACCAGTTGGCTAAAAAGGTTACTGTAGTCTGCTTTTTTTTTGGTTTTCGTATGATGTCAAATTGTCTCTATGTCATTGAAGTATCTATGATTTAACAGATGCTTCTGTTAGAAGCATATGAAGCCCCCACGTTTGGTTGATTAGGTCTCATGCTGGGGATAGAAGGTTTGTTGATTGTAAGGGGTGAGCATGTAGTTCTTTTTTGAGTTGCCCATTCCTCCTGTCCTGGTAGTTTCACATCATTAGTCGTCATTAGTCTTGTGGCCTTAAAATTAACGCGACCTGAAAGAAGTCAACAGGAGGCATTTTGCTTGTCTTTCCGAAGTAGCATTAGATTTCATGCCCTACTTGTCAGGCTGTTGAGTGCCCTATTATACATCTTTCCCTGTGTTTGTTGCCTCGACAAAATATAGATTTCTCGTATACAACAAAGAAATTGGGTCCTTTTGGTGTGAGTCTGAAGATTCTGAGTGAAATTTGATTAATTTGAGCATACCGGATCATTTTTAAATAAAAAAGAGATAAATTTCCTGGTTTTGGTTTATTTAAATATGCTGCATCTTTGAGCTATGACGGCATTGGTTCTTTACAGTTAACACCTAGTTATTCCTTACATTCGGATCTCAGATCTATTTCTTCCCCAGCTAAACCCTAATGAACAAAGCCGATTTTGTTCGCAAATTTTTTTAGCTACTTTTACAAAAGAATTTGAGGTATTTTTTCCTTTAAATAATATAGGATAGCGCTGGGCACAATATAGTTATTGTTTTTATTTTTGGGGTTTAATGGCATAATGAGCGGAAGGAGAAGAGGAGAAAATTACATGTAACGGAGACAGAGACATACTGGGATATATTCCAGTGACAGGTAAGCATTTTCTCATGGCGGTGAGATCATTTACATTTACTATTTTCCACACAAGGAGTTGGTTCTTGGAAGACGAAGTTGCAGACTTGACGGAAGGGGTGGGCAGACGCTGGTGGCCGACTGTTCTCTACTAATGAGAACCTTGTGGCAAGAAATCAGCTTTGTTTTAGTATTGCATTAAGCTTAGCTTCCTGGGTTTCTATGTTGGATAACCATTTTGTAAAGTACTTGTCAAAATCGCTGTTTATCAGAAGAATAAATAATACATGCACATTCAAATGGTATGGCAAGAGATTTTCGTATGTGCACGGTCCCCTCTCTATGATCGGGAAAATAAATGTTGACACGGATTCTTTCCCTTAGCTGTTAAACTCGCAAGCAATCTGCGCTCAGGTAGGGCCATATGGGTCATCCATTGCCCTTCAATTTGATGTACCAGTAGTCATTATAAATTAAAATAAGGTCCAATGTTCCTCCATATAACATTCTGGGTCAGGAGGATAATAAAATATTCCACACAACGTAAAGCAAAGCCGTGCTAAGTTCCAAATTATTTATTTATGACATAACATGGTACATATAAATTAAATTAAACACAGCTCTTGAATTCGCAACCACACAAAGCAGGATCTGAAACCTTGTCGGTTGTAAAACCAAAGCAGTGCTGAGTTCCTAGGAGACAATGACCACACAATAACAACAATGTTATCAGTGGCTCCACTATCAGCGTACTTGTTTCTTTTTCTCAGACAAAATGTATATAGGCTATAGCTACGGGTCATAACTTGCAAAATCATCGACGTAAAGGTGTCGAAAAACCCAATGGCCATGGAAAAACCATAATCTAGATATTTCGGTTTGAACGTGGACATGCAAATCTTAGTCATTAACATTATAGGTACAACCGGAGATCAGATGGGCAATGCAGAAACAAACTCTGGTGAAGGAACTAACCTTGATAAGGGTGACATTTATGTGGCAGAAAGAACAGTCATTTGGATCGAATTTAATTGAATTGGTTGGTCTGATAACCAAACTCATAGGGCCCTTTGAACTGATGAAGATCCTGTTGGAAGTGGTTGCTGCCGTTACTGTGTGAGTGGGAGACATGTGCTTGGGTATTAAGGGATAGATGTTGAGTTTGCCAGTACTCTGATGAGACCGGCAAACCTTGGGTCATCGCTTGCATCCCAGGTTGAGGGATGTTCTGATAATTTTGGTTGGTATTATTATCAAGTGCAACAGGTTTCGCCTCGCCTGAAACCCAAGAACTTGTTGACAGAAGAGAGAGAGCACGATGAAAATCCTGTGTTGCACCCAGGTTGAAAGAGATCATAGATTCTTCAGCACCTGCAAACATCACCAAATAAAAGTTACATGACCTGTTAATAGATACAAACGATCTATGAACTATGAATCTACAATGATCCGTGATCCACTTAAATTGGGATTAGCAAACAGGAGCACTGGTTTGCAATGTTCAAGCAATGTTTTCATTTGGCTTTTTGGTGACCGCGTGAGAATCCAGACATTTCTTACGTTGAAAAACAAACAAATGTTAAGACAGGATTGAGGGTAAAAGTGACTGGTTCATGTCAGGCAGTTGAACTAACAAATAGCAAATGAGAAAAATTTGATTTATCTTGATTAATAAGACACTCTGAAGTATAACAGACCTCGGTTGAGAACCTCAGCGGCAGTGCCCTTCGAAGGTGACAGCCTACTGGAATCATGATACAGCATTGTTATTGAACTTGGTATTCCATTGCTGGCCAAATTCAGCTGCCCGCCAGTGCCTCCTCCTTTTGCAGGCTTTGGAAAATATTCTTTCGTTTGTCCAAACTTGAAGTTGCATGTGCCATCCCATGTTAAATTTGAGGGATGCCTTGTGTAAACACTTCGGGCTTGGTCCAAAACAAGGCTCATCTGTTGCCTCTCATCTGCATAGGTAAGCAAAATCAGCACAAATTTAACAGGTAACTATGGTATAACAACAATATGATTAATGACCCTAATAGTATTTGGTCTCTTGAATGATGCTTCATATGGATCTGTACTAA